>VWZY01007817.1:338668-398481 GCA_013399075.1 Chloroceryle aenea
ACCATCAAAACAAAAACAAACAAAAACATACAGAAGAAACCAGCGGGGGGAGGGGGGAGAAATGAGCAGATCACATGTGGTAGAAAAATTTTTATTTATGTTGTCACCTGATGAGAGTTTGAAATTATTGTTTAATGCTGGAAAACAGTTAAATGGGAGCGTTGTAGTTAAAGATGGTGAAAGATTTCATTGTGACTGATGAGGATGCTTCAGTATTTTCTTTTTTTTCATTCTTGAAATCTTTATTACACGTGTGAATTAGTGAGCTAGAACGTAAATGCAATATACATGTTTGACTAAATCATAGAATGGTAGGGGTTGGAAGGAACCTTTGGAAATTGAGTCCAACCCTCCCGCCAAAGCAGGATCACCCAGGGGAGGCCACACAGGAACAGACCCAGGTGGGTTTTGAAAGTCTCCAGAGAAGGAAGACCTTTCTGAGTTCCAGAAACATGTCCCTGTGCCAGCTGTTAGAGGATACAGAAGAAAATTACATGTTTTCCTTGAGCATAAAGAAGCACTGTGAATTTTTCATAGAGCCAATTATGGAAGCAAAGAGGAGAAAACATATTCTGTTGATTTAGTTGATCCCAAGAGAAGACACTTGTCCTGATAGCCAGTTAAGGTTTCAGCTGTTAACATCTAGGAAGGCTGAGTCAGTGGGATTAATCAACAGCCAGTATTCTGAACACCTTGAAATTTCTTTGTGGGTGGAAGAATTCTAACACAACTGTGAAGCTTTCTAGTGAATGTTTGTTGAATTCCTGTAGTTAAGAGTACCCAGGTCCATACGCACAAGTCTATGCAACAGGTTGCTTCAGAAAGAAGTTGTTCCATATATTGCACATTTTCAAGTGCAAATTGATAAAATTAAATAAATGGCAAATATTTTAGCTAATAATGAAGGAAAAGTGAATATTCTGACATTAGAAAACATAGCTTTGCAGTTTGAAGTCCATTAAGAAAAATTATTAGACTTTGTGAAAAAATGCAACAACTATTCATATGGATTGAATGGGGAAAAGGGAGAGCAAGTTTATTTCTGTGCATGTAAACATATATGCATATGTATATTTGTTTGCACAGCATCAATTAAGTTTTCCTTTATAAGTGATGTTGTACTAATAAAACTTGCTGTAGTTATCAGGGATGTGGGGTGTGAGGGTGTTGCTGGGATGCTTTTAATCCAGACTTCTTACAACAAATGATTTGCTATGATTTGTTTTGAGTCCTGTTGAAGTTTGGTCTTCCTGGGATGGAATGTATTTGAATCAGATAATTATTCTGATGGGCTTTGGAAGCAAAGATAATGATGTGTCCCAGTTTGGGGCAGGGTGGGGCGAGGGAGAGCATTGTATATTAGATATACAAAAAAATCACTCATTTTTTTAAATCATGGCTTGTAGTTACTCTGAGAGAAACTTTAAGAGTAATGAGAATAGTGGAGTGTGAAGCCTGATCTTAGTCTGAGAAGTCCTGGTGTCCTCTTCAAGTTTAAGGTCTCTGAACTGACTTCAATTGGAGAGACCTGGGCCCCTGAGAAGGCCCTGAAGGTGCAAGTTCTACAGATTCTTAGGACTGCAGAGTGTGCTTCAGATGACCACCCCATCCATACACAGCTCTGCAGGCTTTTTTTAATTAAAAATTAAAACCCACCTAAAATCTTATTATCAGGTTAACTGCAAATTCCAAAGGGTGATAGCCCCAAATTGCCCACAGGATTTGGCAAGCTACAAGACAAAGCCAGGCTTTCCCCCTAAAGCTTAACAGCAGTTATGTTGCAGCAGCAGCTGCTGCAGAAGGTGTATGTAGTGAAGATATTGATGAGATTACTAATTTGTTTAGTAGACAGGGAATGAGGGTTTGTCTGTTGGCTGTCATCATCCATCAGCCGTATGTTGCCCCAGGCAGTGGGTATATGCTGTTAGCCTGTTACTAATTTTACTTTGTTTTTTCTCAGCTTAGTTCTTTTCTTTGGTTCATTTCATTCATTTGTTGTGACTGAAAACTAAACAAGGAGGAGGAAAAAAAGCCCGTTGCTACCTCTCTTTGTTTGTCAGAGTAGGTACCCTACAGCTCCTGCCTGCAGCCTCTTCCATTTGATTTGGCTGAAAGCTGTTTGTGAGAAGCAGTGGCCTACAAGGGAAATGCCTTTGAGGACATAAGAAGTTTTCCCCAGAAACTGGGGTCTCAGCCATGTTTACCCTTCATGAGCAGTAGGTGAAAGCCACTTTATCATTGAGTAGTAATGCACCAGCCTGCCAATGAATTGGTGACGCCTCACCATTGCTGTACCCCTATCGCTGTGTGGCATTGTTGCCTGTGCCATGACTGCTTTGTTTGGCTTTTTCCAGTTTGAGACATTGTAGGTTGTGCTAACTGAGGTTTCCGTTCTGCAAGAGGCAGGAAGTATGTGCAAAGGAATTTAGGGTTAGTGGTATTAATTTGAAGCTCATTGAGGGTTTTATCTTACTGATTATAATTTCCTATTAAGCCACTTCTGAAGAGGGAGGTCTAATTTGTAGTTGCAGGATGATTTGGATTAAGATTTCCAAATTGAGCATCTCACTCAGGAATTTAGTATTGTAGCTGAGGGGTCAGTTCTCACTGTTGTTATTAAACCCGTGCCATAATGTTGTCACACTCTTCAAAGCATGGTTAGCGTTGTGTTTGAGTATCTTCAGAATCCTTTCCAGGTGGAGAGGAGAGAGAGATTAAAGGGTTATAAGGCAATCTGAATTTCCAGGCTTCATTGCAATGTTTCTTCTTTTTTGTTTTGTTTTACATCCTAATACTGCTAGTAAAGGTTTTTAATGGCACTGACCACAGCTTTAGGTATATGCTGAGCTTTGCAGCAGCTTCAAAATGTCAGTTAAGGAGCCATCCACAGGGGAGCGAAGTAGGTGGTACTATTGTTATGGGAGACATCATGTGTGAGTTTGAAAAAATGCAGTGGAAAAGCTTAACAGGAGGTAGATGTTGGTAGGTAGTGGGGAAATGAAATGTTCTGTAGCTATGGTATTTTTCTGTTCTTTATCTTTTATTGGGAGAGGAAATAAGAGGAAAAAATAATTTGACCGTCCTCCTTCAGTCTTCACCCATTCAGAGAGCACATTTGGATGATTACTATATTGTTAAATAGGATTGATTTTGTGGGTGGGATGGAATAGACAACTTGTCCCTGTGTAAGTGGATGGTGGTGGTAAGCCTGTAGGAACCTACTGTTTCTGTCTTTGTGGGGCCTTACTGAGCTTCTGGGTCTGAGGTCAGTCTGTTCTGCTCCCTTCCCACCTCACTTCCCCCAGTGCTGGGGGGACTCCCAGCCCACTGCAGGGCCTTGAGCAATAGCTTCGCAGCCCCTCTTCCTGTCTCTTGCTGAACCCCAGGAAAGGCAAGGTGTCCCTCAGACTAGGTCTTGGAAGAGTTTGAGAGGTGGTGGGTGGCCTTCAGTAGTGCCTCCCAGGTACAGGGACTCTGGCAGATGTGTCTTTTCTTTACACCTACTGTCCTCCTCTAAAAACATCTGGGGTTATTTGCAGTGCACACAGAGCAAGTGTTCAGTATGATCTTGTGATAGCAACTTTATGAAGCTGTAGATTGTACAGGCAGAGTAGGATTGGACAAGCTCAAGATTTCAGGGAATAGATGTGAATCTTGATGAGATGAGATAATCCTGAAAAACAAAGGAATTCTGCTAATCTCACAAAAGTGCAGTTTTCTAACCAGATCTTTGTATTAGGCTGGTGGCTTAGTAAGCCACGAGTCAAGTAGAGGGATGACTTTGGTCAAACTTGAGAATCCCAAGATCCCAACTTTGAAAATTGTTAGTTTAATCAGCTCCCCACATGTAAACAATGTCAGCCTGCTTTCTGGGTGGCTTTTAAAATTTATTTTTAAATAGAATTGTTGATGCATATCAAGAATAGTTTTATTTAGCTATTTTTAACCACTTTCTTTTGCTTTCATGAGCACTGCTTGGTGCTTTATTCCAGCATATATTGCACCTGAGACAGGGGAAGAAATGGCTGCAAAAAATGTTTCAGGTAGCAAATCCTCTCAAAGTAGGGAACAGAGGAGCATAGAGGTAGAGGATGGCCAGAAGAGCTAGGTTACAGCTCCTAGGTCACTTCATAGTTGAATCTGTTAGTAGTAAGTTAGTGGGATGAGGCATGCAACACAGGCTCCTTGTGCAAAGAGTTTCCCTATATGTCCCTTGGGGAAGCTGGATGCAGTTTTCAAGCTCAGAGTAACCATTGCAATGTCTTGAGATTTATTTATTTTTTTTTTCCAATGGACAGCAAAAGGGAGACTTAAACATTGCATGTTAGATGTATGTACCTATGTTTACAATATTTAAATTAGAGTTGAAGAAACACTTTCATAGAATCATCATGGAATCACTGTGGTTAAAAAAGACCTTTAAGATCAAATCCAACCATAGAACTTCTCAACATGCTACAAGGATAAACAAGACTCTTGGGTTCTCTGGCTTGCAAACTGCTGGCTACTGGGGTTACCCTTGTCTTTTTACAGTCATGAAAGTGCCCAGGAAATTGTGATTTTTCTTGTCTAAAGCTTCAGATGGGAGCTTTTGGGTCTGAATGTGTGGTGATGATTATCATGAGATCCTTTGTAGTATCTCAAATTCCTAAGGTTAAAAGAGATTTTGCTGTCTAGGAATGCATCATGATAATTTGTTTTTAAATAGGCAGGACTAAAGTTAGTGTTTTCCTTTTTTTGTGTGTGTATTTTGTTTCAACTGATTTTGTGGGGGGGATGGGACCCTTTCAAGAAGTGATGAGAAATGTGAGTGCTTTCTCAAAAACAGCAGTGTTAAAAGATGGCAATATTTTGAGCACTTCCAGATAGTTATGAAGCTTTTATCAAACTGTTGTGTTGTTTTTTTGTTTTTTTTTGGTTTTTTTTTTGCAAATTGTTTCTGTGCTTTGCATGTGTATCTGCGTACTTAAACAGAGCAAATGATAACAGCCAAGAAAGAAAGGCATTCTTCAGTAGGTAGTAGCAGGGTGCTGGCTGTGTGTACATGCTGGGGTCTCTAGGGTCACATCCTGGGCCACTCAGGGAAAGTAAGGGGAAAAGACAAGAGGGCAAATCATTAAGAGGAGGAAAAAATCAAAACAAAGAAGGGGAAGTGATGGGTGCAGAGGGGTGGCTTCTGTTAGAGATGCCTGCAACAGCAATGCTTGTACCCAGAGGATCTTGTGTAGGGGCAGTGTCTCTTTAAAAGCAGTAGGGGGTTGGAGCTGGGGGAGTGCTCACAGCAGTAAGTATAACACAGCTGTGCTCTGTTTATGCTTAGGCTACAATAAAAAAGCTATAAAATGTGAGATGTCATAGCTCCACTTTGCTTTATTTATACTATTTCCTCTGAGCTCTGTCACACTGCACATTCATCTGCTAAGTTGCAGCAAGAATGGAGATTAAAATATCACAGCTCAAAATAGGAGTCAAGCGGAAGGAGATTCATCATAGCCCTATTAAAAAATATGTAAATATGGGAATGAAGTCATTTTAAAGCTGTATGGCGCTCATCCTCAGTGGGCTGGGGAAAGCTGTGAGTGATGTGCTATGCAAGTGACAGATTTATGGGACTTGTTCTTTCTATTTTTCACTCCATTCCACCAAAATACTTTTAAGATTAAAAATATCAATTTGAATTGCAAATTTTCTCTATGCTATATATATTTTTAAAAAGGTTTTCTTCTTAACCATTGCCTAAACTAATAATGGAAAGAAATATTATTCCTGATTTAAAAGGGTTCGGAAGTATGGTCTGATGGTGAGCTTGGGGTAGAAGAGATATGACCTTTTCAGAGTGCTTCTCTTCCCAGGTCCTCAGAGCACTCTGCAAGCGTTGTCAAGCCACTCATGCCCTCAGATAGCAGCCTGCTTTACCCTCTGTACACCAAAGAACACTAAATACTTGCAGCTGCAGGTCTCAGAAATACCCTGTGGCACCCAAAGCACCATATTTTTAGTGTCGGTTCATTCCTTTTTTTGCCTCTGCAGATATTTTGAACATGGAGCTGGGGTAAGAACTCTGAAGTCCCTATTTCTGATAACTTTTCGTAACTGCTGTGCAAACAGAGGTACCTCTGCTAGCAGGAGCAGGTTTTTTTTGAGCTTTGCAATGAGTGTGTGGTCTTTGATGTGGTTAAATTTGTCTATGAATTTACCTCTGGAAGGATAAAGCACAGATGTTACAAGATATTTAAGAAAGGAGGAATTTTAGTTAATACCCTGAAGATACAAAAAAGCCACCAAGATATTTCACCCCTATTTGGTTCTAAAGCCTAGTTTCCAGAAAGGAGGTGAAATGTGCTGCCACTAAATGGAGCTGTGTATTGTAGGTCAGTGTGGGTAGAGTGAGAGGAGAGGAAAGCCAAAGGGGAGCTGAGGGAGAAGGCTTCTGTGCTTTCCTGAGATTGCAGCTCATAACATCCGAGGGGCTGTAGAAAGGCTGGAAATTTCTTAATGCCAAGTGACCAAGGCAAAGAGTTTGTATGACCTTTGCAGCTGTTCAGTTGGCCTATCCTTGAAGACTTTTATGTGCCTGGCCATCCAAATAGGGCCACTGTTCAGTTTTCAATCACCACCAGGATGGAGAAATTTAATCTAAAGGAGGATTGAAATTTGCCATTAAAGGTGCTTGAGAAATACTAGCTTTCCTCTTTCTTTTTTTCTTAAATGATGATGTAAAACCACCAGAGGTTAACCAAAACTTAATTGACTAACGTCCTTAGAAGTCGGCACTTTGTGCGTAAACAAAGATTTAACTGAGCAAGACCAGGTCACCCATCTGTCCTGTAACTTGTGTTGAGTGCAGCACTGAGAACTGAAGGAGTCTGACCACAGTTTAGTCTCCAATGATTTATTTTTAGGACTGCCTCAGGGTGGGTGCAAACTCAAGTGCTAGTACAAGTGGAATATTGCCCACTAAATGGGGCTAAACTAACCTACTTCTCATGGTTGTATTTCAAGGTCCAGACAGGTGTGGAAAAACATCTGTCTTTTCATTAAGATGGTGGTGGGGAGAAAACTCTTGAACTGAAATTGTTTCAGAGGGATTCTCAGCACCCTCTGAGAAACAGGTTCAACTCATGCCTTCTCAAGTCAAATTCTTGGTTAGTTCCAAAAATCTTCTCCATTGCATTTCCGCAGTAAGTGTCTGACTGTGTAACAGAAGTACTGTATTTGTTCGGTATGCAGTGCTGTGAAGTTAAAAGTTATGGTTCTTAAACAGAAAAACAAATTAATTTCTTTTATATACCTGTGATTTTTTTTTAGGAATAAAATACTGATGTTACATTACCATAGCTAATAATAAATTTTATTACAAAAATCTAAGAATAGACATCTTAATCTTAACAGGATGAGATGATAAATATGTTATATCAGCGAGTTCTGACTTTTGAAGTCATTCCATATACATATGTAGCTTCATAGGGCTGTCTTATTGATTGGATTTACATATGAAATTATGCAAAGTTTAAGTGGTGCAGCTATGATACATTTGGTTAAAATTGGAAATTAACTTTGGAATTCATTCCTAAATTTGAATGTCTTGGGCCAGGCAAGAATGTGATTTAATTATATGGAAGTCTTTTAAGGAAGTATTACAACAGTTGATTAAGGGAACCTAATTTGAGACTAAGCTATATTGACAGTTTTTATGATATAATTGAGTTCTTGGTTGCCCACAGTAATGTGTCCAGTTGATATGACCTGCAGCTGTTTTCCTCTGAATCCAAGCAAGGAAGTATTAGGTAAGAAGTCAGCGTTGCTACATGTCTCTTCCTTGCTATCAGTGTCAGTTTTCAGCCAAATGCGGTACAGCTGGGCTATGCTGAATAATAAAATACAGGTAATCCAGCAAATCCACTAAAGGATTGATTAATATTTACAAATCATAAAGCTTTCCCAGGTGTACTATATCAGTTTGTCTAAATATGGAAAACTATTAAAGCTTGACAATACAACAGGGTAAGTCATTTACTATCAGTTACATTTTAATGAGCATTTCCTAATGCCAATTGGTTGACACTGATGCTTCACAGCCTTTATCACATTTATTCAGTGTATTTAGTAACAGTCTTAATACTTGCTAGAATGAGTTTCAGAATTTCTACTAATGCTGTTCTGATTAGTTTTTTAAAAAGGCAAACCAGAAGAATACTTTTTAAAGATATTTTTACAGTAAAATTTAAATAGATTTCCAAAGCAGCATATTTATCCAGTACTGTTGATCCCGTGGGTGTTTTTAAATGGACAAATTGCATTGTTTTTACCTGTATCAGTGATTTCTTTCTCTAAGGAATGTCTTAAACTATCATTAGCTTAATGATTTTTGAAATGTCTGCACTGTTGAAGTGTATGTACTAGTTAAAACCACAAAAATAAAATCATAATATTTTCACCACTGATAGACTTTTTGAGATGATCCCTAAATCTGTTGTGTCCCCCCCAATACAGTTGTATTAGAAGGTACAGAAAAAAATAATGTAGGGTTTATAATTTTGAAATGGGTACATTAGACTTTTAAAGGTCAAAATTTGTTTTTGACTTTCCAAAAATAAGCACTAGTCAGTTATGCTTGTAATGCTGCTGTGTTTCAACAGCTCCAGAAAACTGGATTCCCTCCCCTGTTCTGTTCTGTGTGATACCTTGTTACTGTCCCATTACTGTGCATGACTTTTTCTCTGAACCAGTTGTATAAAGCATAAGGCTGTTCTGGCTGTGGACATACATCTTTCTCGGAAGAACTAGAATACTGATGTTTACTGCTTATCAATCTCAAGGTCCAGACATGTTTGGAAAAACATCTTTCTTTTAAGATGGTGGCAGTTCTTGTTGCTCAATTTCGTAAAGTTGAAACTGTTTTCCTTTGATTGACAAGCACTTGTGACCCCTTCGAGGGGAGGAAGGATGGTTGTCTTTTGTCATCTCATTCTCTGCCCCTAGGAATGCAGGTACTTTTGCTTTGGTATGTTGTATATTTGTCTGGTCATGAGGTGGAAATCATTCTTTGTCTTCACTTAATCTGCATCTCCTGCTTGGCAGGTTGCAGGTCAGCGTGTTCCTTCCTTGAAGTCTCTCGTGGTATCAAGGTGGCCTCCTGTACTACTTTAGATTAGTCTTCATATCATGATGGTTTCTCACAACCTCTTCTCTTTGGTTCACCTTTGGTTGTATTAGTTAGTACCTTACATCTGTCTTCATGTTTGCTTAGTGGCACTGGGATTTCTTCTGTCTTCTGTTCTGCCAACCTATGGTAGAAATGAGCAGCATTTAATACACAACTTCTCTGTTCTCCCAGTTCTCTTTTGGGCAGCTTAGATGTGGATGGGTCAGATGAGGGACTAAGTCCTTCCCAAGCCACTACACGTGATCCAGCCCTATGTATTCCTGTGTCTTATGTTCTAATGCCATAGTTACTTCCATATTACATATTGTAATGTGCATCTCTGCTGGCTACCCACAAAAATTAATAGAGAGCAAGCAAAGAAGCTTAACTGGAAGCTTCAAGCTTAATGTGGAGTTGGAATCTGAGTCAATAAAAGGCTTAATTTTCTTTTTTTGATGTATTTGCAGCTCCATAAGCAGGAAAGAACATGCTTCCTCATTACCTTCTGAGGTGGGCTTGCTAGCCATAATTGAGGAACTGCAGGCAGTGGTGGAGTAACTGGTAATAAAAGTGGATGGAATAAATTCCCCTGGTGCCTGAAGCTGCCTGGCTGCTGTCCCATTGCTGCCCAGGAGCACCCTCATTTAAATTATGAGACCCTGTAGTGGCCACACATGACTTTGGGGACCACACAGGTGTGAGTTCTTGAATAAAGCAAGTGGTCTCTCTGGCCAAACCAGAGGGGTTACAGTGTCAGTCCAAACACTTAGCAGTTAGTGAGGATGATATGGGAAGAGGAGAATGTTTTAAAAATACAGTTGTACAGAATTCAGTAGAGAAAATAGAATGTGACATTACACACTACTCACCTGCAACCCCTGCAGAGACAATGAGTTTACACTTAAATTTACAGCTTCCAAGGATAATGAGGAGCAGTAACTACATGACTCTGCCCTGAAGAAAGAAAGAAAACCAAAGATAATGTACTACTTACTAGCTAGCCTAATGATGGCTATGAGACAGTACACTATTAGTCCTACCATGTGCAACAGTTTATTGAGAGAGAGAGAAGCTCTCCCTCTCTTGCTCTCAATGGAGTCACAGTTACATTTTCTTATTAAATAAAACAGGATTGATAAAAAGATAGATCTTTCCTTTGGATATAGTGGGATTATTTTTTCTTGTTGTCCAGCAAACTTCACAGTTATATTTTAGGGAATAAATAGAGAGTAAATCTCAACTGAATTTATTTAGCTTGAGAAGTTTTCACTACCGATGTGGGAACACAATGTCAGACTGTAAAAATAAGCAAATAAATATAAATAAAGCTGCTATTTTATTTCAGCAATCATATTAAAAAAAAAGGTGAATGTGTTTAAATATTTTATTGACTTCTTTCCTACTGCAGTTTTTCTGTTAAAAGATGAATAGGAAAATGTTATGTAAATATGAGACAAACTTCTAGTGTTGCAGAAGATTAACAGAATCTCATGATGCCAAACTACCATTTTAGGCATAATCTAAGAAATTGTGTTATTTGGTTTTAATACCTTTACTCAAAGAATCCTTAGTGCACTTATTTGAATTACTATTAGAAGTAGCAAGAATGATAACATATTGATTTGAATTGCAGTACTTTATCATTGTCTCTTATTAAAAAGTCCAAAGACTTTTAACATCAATGGGAATCTTTTCACTGACTTCAAAGTTTTGGACCCTGTCCTGTGAGAATATTCAGATATATTATTAATGGTATTGGTTATGCTACTCTTCACTCTGATAATCATAATAAATTTATAGATTCATCACCCTTGCCTATAATTGAACTTTATTTTCAGAAGTATGATGTTAATAGGATTTCTCAGTCAAAGCAACTGCTGACATCAGTGCAAGAGTAACAGCACAGAGTGAGGATCCTTGAAGTCAGGTAACACATAAGTTAGGAAGTAAATCTTAAAAAGGTCTGAAATGTGGTGAGCATGGTGGTAGCCAGAACCCTGTGGGAAATGTGGAGGGAGTGGATTGCCTTCAAGAGGAGTTCTTCAGGTCTCTTCAAGAGCAGTCTCCAATGAATTAACACAGAGTGTCTGCAGCAAATTAGTGCTGCCTGTCTTCTCTCTGTCCAGCTGAATGTGGTGACTTGGAGTACAGGGGGCAATGGCAAGAAGTCCTAGCCTGGTGCAACAGGCACTGCAGGCACATCTGCCCCGAGACACTTCCACCTTCCCAGGTGCTGTTGTAAAACAAATAGTGTTCTGCAAGGGGAACTGGACAACAATGAGGATGGTAGTTCTTGCAGCTTAGAAGTGTCAACAGGGTCTAGTCAGACCACCCCCTGCATCAAAATCACTCCAGTAAAGAATAAAAGATGAATCATTATCATAGGTGACTTGCTTCTGAAGGGAGTGGAAGGTGAGATATGAGACTGAACATGATACACAGGGAAATCTGCTGCCTCCTGGGGCCTGGGTTGATGATGTAAAGAAGCAGCTTCCTTCCCTAGTACAGCCCTCGATTATTATCCTCATTTGAACTTTCAGGAAGGTAATGACAAAGTAGTGAGAAGTCCAAGGGCAATGGAGAGAGTTTTTAGGGTCTTGGGACAGCTGGTCAAGGGATTAGGAGCACAAGTTGTGTTCTCTATCCCTCCTGTTGCAGGGAGTGATGAGGGGGTAAACAGGAAGAGCCAGCAGATGAATGCTGTATTTAAAGGGCATGTGTCAAGAGGGTGGGGCCAGTTTCTTCTCAGTGGCGCCCAGTGACAGGCCAAGGGGTAACAGGCACAAAATGGAACTCAGGATGTTCCACCGAAATGTAAGGAAAATATTCTTTACTGTGAGGGTGACGGAGCCCTGGAAGAGGCTGCCTGGGGAGGCTGTGGAGTCTCCTTCTCTGGAGGCTTTCAAAACCTGCCTGGACACATTCCTCTGAACCTGCTTTAGCAAGGAAGTTGGACTAGATATCTCCAGAGGTTCCTTCTGGCCCCTGCTGTTCTGTGATGCTTTAACTTCTGCATGAACAAGAACAGTTTTATTTGGGAATTCATCAGGGCTGCCAGACTCCTGCCTTGCTCGCTGTAGAAGTTAGAGGAGATCTGTTGCATCAGGGAAGGATACTGTGGAAGAAGATTTTGCCACAGTTATCAGAATGGCTGTGTCGTATCCAGTGGTGCAGCAGTCGAAGAGAATCTAAGATTTCAATCTAATGTTGCTGAAAGTGAAAAGAACGTGGCTTTTGGTTTGTTGTGGTTTTGTTTGTTGTTTTTTTTTGTTTGGTGGTTTGTTTTTTTTTTTAAGGTGAATGATATCTTGGAGAGTTGCTGCCATTTCTTATCTTCTGCAAGGTCATGTATTTAGTTGAATAATTTCTAACCACAGTGTTCAGATGTGGTTAGCAGTTGTTGCTCCTCATTTCTGAGGCTTTGACAATTTAAGAGGTGAGGACTTGTTTCTGGGTTTTGTTGTTTCCTGGCCCCCTCAAAATGCTAAGCATTCATTACCATAACTCGAATCACTGAAAGATCCATTATATTGCTCAGAGATCCACATAAGTGTATTACCTGAAAAATACCTTACGTCTAGTATTGGACATGCCAAAATACGTGTATAGCTTAGGCTTTAATCTCTGTGAGCTTCAATTACTCATCTGTATCCACATTCTGGTTCTGGGGTTACTGCTGTGATAAATGTTTTATTCCAGCAAGAAGAAACAAGTATTAATACACCAATGATAACACATGATAATGTTGGGGGGTAACTAAGCTGCAGCAGCAATTTAAAGAGCAAAGGTGAAAAGAGAACTAAAAGCAGTAAGGTCCATCTAGTGCCCAACTGGAAAGACTTGTGCTGATGAGATGTGTGAGTGTGGGGGCTCAGTTCTGGAGAAGACTGCTTCTCAAGTTAAGGAGGTCCTATTTCTCCCATCTGAGATGAAAGATCTGTCCAGTGCCAAGCTCTACATCCACCAGTTGCTGAC
This sequence comes from Chloroceryle aenea, assembly GCA_013399075.1. Taxonomy (NCBI): domain Eukaryota; kingdom Metazoa; phylum Chordata; class Aves; order Coraciiformes; family Cerylidae; genus Chloroceryle; species Chloroceryle aenea. Next base: position 351,789 of record VWZY01007817.1, read on the forward strand.
AGCACTGAGAACATGTCTGCAGGTCCTGTGTGTCCCTGAGATGAACCAGAAATTTTGCCAGGGGCTGTCCTGTGCCATGTGCTTCGCTTAGACACTGGAACATTATCGAGAAAGCAACACCTGTCTCTGTGGCTCCCTACCAAGGAGTTAGATCCTCTTGAACTGCCATGACCAGAAACAATGGTCCTGCTGCAGGATGAAACACAGGAGGGTGCTTCTGAACACCAGGAAATGCTTTGTTACTGGGAGGGTGACAGAGCTCTGGTAACTGTCTCTGTGTCCCTGCTTGAGCTTGTCTGCTGGCCTGTGTGGCTGGCTCCTGGGGAGCCCTGCAGCACCCAGCCCTGGTGCCTTCCACCCACCCAGGTGGATCTGTGCAGCTCTCTGGTGGATGCCTAGGGACATGTTCTGTATGTGTATTTCCCTCTATGTGTGTGCCATGTATATGAGCACAGACATTTAAAGATGCATAAAAATAAGGACACAAGGATGGGAAGGAACAACCCCCAAAGGTTACCAGAAAAGACAGCAGGAAGGGGAAGAACCATCCAATGGGTTCATGGATCAGCAACTTTATTTTGAGAAACTTGATAACCTTGAGATACGTGATGGAGTAGTTACTCTGTTCATGGCTGTGGGGATACCTCAGCTGCTAGTGGGTCCACGGAGGGGAGTGGAGATGGAGGGTGGTGGGGAGGTACTTTTGGTCTGTGGGGAACTTCTTCCTAGCTGTATGATAGAGGTTGTGTGGTGAAGGGTTTGGTGACCCACAATGGATCAAAGTGGGATGTGGAGATGGAAGGTGATGTGGCTGTCCCATTGTCCTTGGCTGTTGATTTCTTCCAGCTGCCTGTAGGTCCATTATGTTTTTTGTAGAAGGTGAGTGGTATGATAGACAATGGATTTCAACAGGTCGTGGAGATGGAGGCTTCTGTGGAGGTCTCTTGAATTAAGGGGTAGGCAAATATGGGTGAGACCATTGTGGATAGAATTGTGGCCTTGATACTGATTGGTGCTGCTTTCCATAGAATCATAGAATGTATTTGGTTGGAAGGGACCTCTAAAGGTCATCTAGTCCACCCCCTCCGCAATAAGCAGGGACATCTCCAAGTAGGTCAGGTTGCTCAGAGCCTCATCAAGCCTGGCCTTGAATGTCTCCAGGGATGGGGCCTCCACCACCTCTCTGGGCAACCTGTTCCAGTGATCTACCACGTTATAAATTGGATTGTTGGTAGAGTAATACAAGACATAAATGATATTGTTTCTGCTGGTTATACAATACAAAAATATATAACCAGCTGCTGAATTTGTAGTACAGAGACCTGTCACACTATCTTTTATGTGCTGTGGGCTAGATGCATCATTTAAGTAACTTCATTTACTCCAACAGATTTTGGAAATATTATTGCCCGTAGTGACTGTGAAAAGGAGTGCCTATATTTTGCAGTACTAAAGGAAACATTTCTGTTTCCACATTTCTAAAGGCTGTAATTGTAATTTTCAAGAAGCCTTGAAATTTGCATGTGACTTGCATAAAATATGGCATTCTATTTTTTTATCTTGGATAAATTTATGCTGATAAGGTATTAATTAGATGGATGTCTATTAATATTATTTCATCAATAATCATTCTGTGACTTGTTTTCTATCTAGCATTTGTAACCAGCATGTAATGTTTAATTTGATTTATTCTTTGTTTTTGTGCAGGGCTGGTATTATGTTGGGGTATTTTTAGATATTTTAAAAAATATCAAACACATTACTTAACTGACCAAGAAAAATCTTATCTGTGGCATTCCACTGTGTGTGAGGAAAGCATTAGTAAAAAGATGAGGAGGATGTAGCTGACACCACTATTCATGGCAGAATCTCTTTCCTGTAGTGAAAACCAGAAATGGCATTATCTGGCCTTTCTAAAGGGCATTTTAGCGCTCTCCTGGTTTCAAATCCTGGCTGCAGAGTGGATCAGCAAACAGCAATCAGTAAACATGGATTCCAGGGAATAGGCAAAGTGTCTAATGACTAAATGCAGCGATTAGTGAAGGTAGGATGAAACCAGGGCTGTAATCCCCAGAACAACCAATATAACTTTTTTATCCAAAGCTAGTTAATACCTTGCCCTTTTAATTATCCTAGCATCAGAGGGAAGTGCCATCTTCTGTCTGGTTCTCATTACTCCATCAGATGAATTAATTTAAATACTTGTGAACATATAAACCAGGTTTCTGAGCAAGAGGCTTCTTTATTTCTTCCATTCTTTCTAACTCGAGCCATTCTATGACTTCTATGACTCTGGGTTTTTAGCCACCTTCTAGCAAGTTCTAAAATGTGCTGGTCTCTCCATCTGGGGACTGTTCCAGACATCTAGGGTGGATTTGGCAGTTGTGACAGTAAGGCTAGCAGTCCTCCTCTAGGTAGCAGATCCCTGTCACTGACTGTTATGGTCTCCAAGAGAGACCATGGTCTCTAAGATCATTCTCTGATAGAGATTTCACTGGGAAATAGATAGAGATTTCACCTGGGAAAACATTTGCTTCTTCCCTCCATCCCGAACTTCTATCATGTGAATAAAGTAGGAAGGATCCAACTGGTCCTACCTTATTTTTCCAATCCTGACCAGCAATTTGAGCAGATTTGCTCAAAAAAAGAGTGGAAGGAAAATGTGAATAGAGAAGCAGCAGGGCTAAGATGTGGAAAGATGGAGTTAAAGCAGTTGAGAAGTCTGAGGTTGTAAGTGAAAGAAATGCATGTGCTTGTTAAGATCCTGCAGTTTCAGAGGCTTGTGTTATCTAGGACTCATGTTACCTTTGAGCACTGATTTCATTCCTTTTTTTACTTCCAACCTCCACTTTGAGTTTTGTCCTCCCGGGTCTTCTAGTGATGATGGTAGTTGTGATTAATACTGTGCATTGGTGGTGTTTGCTGTGGAAAGTAATGTTGATTTCAACAGGGACTGTAAAGCTGTGTTTCACTTATATTTTGATTTTGCAAATTCATTTGGCATTGATAACACAAGTAGAGATTTTTGCCATAATGAGAATACTGACTTTTTTTTTGCATTATTGGCTATGAGGAATGATTCTTTCTGAACTTCCACAATGCATCAAAATGTTATGGTTAAGGTGTGGCCTATCTAGGGTTCCCAGCCCTTAAAGGACAGGTAAGGCATGATGCACACAAGTGACAGTCTTGTTGGGTCACTATAGAAGTGTAGGCAAGTTTAATTTTATTTGTCTCTCTGCCATTTGGATGATGGGAAGGGCAGTAATTTGTGTGGAGGAGAAGGAGAGTTTTCTCCTCTCCTCTTTTGTTTTGTAAAAAACCTCTTATTTATAGCATGCAGGGAAATACCTGACTTTTTTTTCACAAATAACCTTTCATGCAGAGTAGTTTTAAGTAGGATCTTCCTCTGCAGGTGATGGGCATTGGTATGCTTGAGGGGGAGGGCCACCACTTCATCCTTACCTTGACCTCTTGGAAGATAGCAGTGAATGTTTTGGGTTAAATGGAAGGTACAAAGATGACCTTTTTATGGAATCAAAAAAACCCAAAACAAAACAAAAAAAAAACCCACAAACCTGTTGCCTTTCCATAAATGCCCTTTTTGAGAAGGTTTCCTTTCTTCAGACAGTGGTTATGTTTCAAACAGTTCACTTACGGAGGGGTTGAAATAAGTAAGACAGCTAGTAAAATGGTCTTGCCACTCTACATGTGTCTGTGATCCTCTGCATACTGATAGATGTAGTCTGGAAGAATTTCCTTAACTACAAGATGAAATGGAGAGAAGTCAATTTTAGATGATTTTTTTTTTTGTTCTTTCTCTGACCATGTCCTGTAAATGTGTTGTGCTTAAGGGGACAACTGCACAATGGCTTTTGATGGGTAGTGCCTGTCTGGTGGCACTGAATCATGGTGATAAGTGATGTTCCACAAAGTTCATCTATTATGGTCAGCTTTAGTCCTTCTCCCACCCATGACACTGCCCTGAGCCATAGTCTACCCTTCTGATGGAAAGAGATCCCTGCTACTCTCAATCTTCTTAACTCACCTTTATTTTACACTTGTGCATTGCCTTTGAAACACAGGGATAATGATTATTCATCCTTGGATTCATCAATTTATAGGTGACTGAAGAGGTGCTGTATATGACTATTTTTTTATACCTCAGAAGATACTTTCTTAAAATAGGAATGTGAAAAGCATGAATATTTCCCTTTGAGGTGTACTCAGTGTTTAGTATTTTTTCTTCAATATCGTATTTTATTCTATTTACTGCTCAATATTTCCTTACATTTCCATTTAAGATATGTTGATATCTACATATGTAAATTGAATTTGAACAATGAAGTACTTGATACCAATCACACTGACTTGATACCTCACACTGACTTTTGAAGTTTTCATACCAGCGGCTATGACACTTGAGAGGACTTGGACAAAAGTTAATTTCAGGCTAAAATCTAAGGTCAGCAAGTTCTATGGTGTCCTGCAGAAGCATGTAAGAATTCCTATTTTTTTTAATGCTTCTTTTTACAAGAAGGTAGAAGAACCCTTTAAGGCTCAGCCTGCATCTTCAGTAGATATGCTGTCACTGTCACTTAGCACACCAGAACTTATCCATGGTTGCCATTTATTTTTGGATGGTCTCAAGCCTTACAGCACTATTTCCAAACGTGCCTGGTGGAGCTCTCTTTGTAGCATTTGTTAGGAGGAAGGGAATGTGAGGCACGTGCAGGGGAACAGTGGGCTGCAGGCAGTGCCTTTGCATGCTGCCTCACCTGTGGTGTGAATGCACTCCTTGGATAAGGTAGATAATAGTTATAGAGAAGTTCAGATTATTCTAGATGCTTATATCTAGTCACCTGGGCAACAACGGCTGTGATAACCACGCATTTGTACCTTACAACTTAGGCAAGAGTCTCCTGTTTCAAATCAGTGTTGTCCTATGGTAAGCAGGTTTTAAGCCAGAAGTATTTCCAGGTTACCATTGATAGTAGTAGGCTTTCTGTAAGTAGGGTGCAAAGAGCAAACCTTGGGGAGGGACAAGAAGTTCATGAAAATAAAATATCCTACTATTCCATGGTAAGAAATAATTTCCCTCAGCATATATTTTAACAAAGGTAGTTTTTCCTATAAAAACTCGTGGAGGAAATGAAACTCTTACTGACATTTCAATGGTTTGGGGTTTTTTCCACTTCCCACATTTTTTTGGTTAATTTGATTTTCATGTAATAGACTTCTTTTCACTTAGGAGCTATTCTAATTTTTTAAATACTTTAAATTTTTTCTTCATTGGGAAAGAGTAGGAAGAGACTGTTTAATAAAGAAGAGTAAGACTGCTATTCAGAAAAATATAAAGTATATTCTACAAGAAATTGAAAAGCTTAACCAAATGTATACATCTTTCTAACAATCTGAAAAACTACACTTGCAAAAGCAACCTTGGTTTACCCTTTTTATGCCCCTTATTCTTCTTGATTATTATTGGGTGTTTTATGTATTTATTTAGCAGTAAATATAAATGCAAGATGGCTCATAGAGTAAATGAGTCTGTGCTAAGAACTGTCAGATGATGTACATGTCTGAAATGTCGTAGAATATTTCAGGGAGTCACAGGCAACTGAACTGAAAATTAATCAATATGCAATAATCAGTGGCTGATACTCTTGAAAAATATAATGGGCTTGCATTGATCTCAAGTGGGTGGCATCTTTTTTTCTCCATCAGTATAAAATAATGATGGGGGGGAAACTGGTGCCCTTCAACAGTATACTGGCAGTTCTTTATGGCTTCCAATGATAAAAACAAAGTCAATCTTAAAGATTTTTAGAAAGTTCTGTGCATATTTTTGGTAAAGCTTTAACAGTGGTTTTTGGTTGACTGCCTTTCTTACACGCTCGTGTGGAGGAAGTAGTAAGGAACTTGTGTTTTTGCTTGCTTTATTGATGTTTTCTTTCATTTTCATTCATGAAATTCAAAACCTTCCAATAAAATAACAGCACTTAAAGTCTGCTGCTTTTTATTAATATGTCTTGGGAGGATAAAGAAAGGCATGGGTTTAACGAGTTAAAATACTGCTCTTGGACAGTCAATATTGGAAGACAGTAGTAAAGCCCTTACCACCTCTAGATGAGCAAATGGATTACTTTTCCACTTGGGCTCTGCTAGCTCTTTGGAGTGATTGAATTTGAATCTTTTCTGCAGTTTAATAGCAACTCTTACAAACAACAACAATAACAGACTTTTCCTTGTGGACATTTTTATTCTTCCCTTTTTTTTATTGTCCTTGTAGGCTTTTGGTTGGTTTTTGTTTTGTGGGGTTTTTTTTTATCCTACCTCCAATTAAATCTATGTGCCAGTGGAATTACACAGTTACTTCAAAGACTGTTTCTTTAGGTCATGATTAGAGATATCTGAAGTAATGAAAAAGTGGCAGGCAAGGAAGAGTGTGAAGTTCTGTGAGGATTTATAAAAGAGAGGTCTCTATTAATTTGTTTCAAAGATCCCCAGTGTGCCAACCCACTTCGGCTATACTTCTACCTGGTAGCTGAAAGCAGAGTAAACTTCTCCATCAGCCAGGGGCAAAAATGTGACAGTATATATTGGGCTATTGTTCTGTTTGTTTGTTACACTTAAAACTTTTCAAAAGGTAATGTCATGTATCTGTGACCTCCGTATCTCGTTTGTCAAAAACTCAAGCTGTTTTGGGATGGGGAAAATGTAACTTCAGTGAGGATTGTGATGGATATTGGCCATCAGCCATGCCTGAGAGGCTAGTGTACTCTAAGCAGACCTCAGGATCTACTGAAATTGCAAAAAGATAACTTGTCTCCATTATAGCCTTACACCAGCACAGCAGATAAAGGACAAAACACTTGTATTTAAGTATTATGGAAGACAGTTGTAAATGGCAAAGTTCGATGATTTACTTTCTTACCAAACTTTCCTTTCTTTCTGGTTGTACGGATCAGGCAAACTCTCCAGATGTGGGACATGTTTATGAGCCTCTATAAACACACGCAACAGACCCTCCCCCCCCCGCCCTGTATTTTTCCCATAGGCTTGTTCACAGCAACACCCACTGGAGGTAATGAGCAGTGACAGTATCACTGCAGCTTTCCCCCAGGGAGTGGAACAACATTGGCTCCTTGAAGCCAGCGCTGTAAGCAGTGGGTTTTTTTATATAAAGGGTGGGATGCCTCAAGTCTTCAGCAGCATGTTTTCTGTCAGGCAGGAGAAAATGCTTAAATAAAGTCTAATAAACCTGGTTAAAGCAAAGCTGGGTTTCTGTTTACTCAGCTGCTGTAATGCATTATGAGAGTGACACAAAGTTTAATGCAATCTAGTTTATTTTATTCCCGAAGTAGTTTCATCGTAATCCAAGCAAGAAGTGGAACTGTCATGATAATGTTAGCGTGTTCAGTAGAAACAGCATGAGATTCTGTTTTTAACAGAAATTCAACCCTAGGCATATGAAATGTGGTATTAAGAGTATAAATAAAAGAAGCCCCTGCTAAAGACATGGAAATGGCCCTTGCGTGGCCTTTTGATAGGAAGACAGATCCAAGTGAATGTACAAGACCTGAGAGTTGTGTTGCTATGAGAGCTGGGCTATAATTTAGCAAGCTGACAGGAGAAGTGAAGTATCTCCTCAATATCTGTGTTTGGCGGAGGAGATGAATGCATACATCAGGAAACAATGTTTAAGTGTTTTATTTCCTTATTTCAGCCTGTCAAACTGTCAGCATAGTTAATGGCCACCAAGAGAGTGAGGGGAAGGGAGGGAGGGGAGGAGGAGGATAAATGGAAGGAAACAAAGGTGCTATGAAGTCTGTAAGAAAGGAAAACTGGGAAAGATTAGCAGGGTGCTGAGGCATAATGGTCCCCTGGACACAAATGTCCAAACTCCCTCCATCAGCTCGAACCTCCTCTCTCCTGTAGCCCTCCAAAGAAGCTGTGTAGAGATAATGAATGTCCCAGTACACCACACAAGGTAACTTTATTTTACTATCTCTTGCTGTGGTGGTACCTAGGTCCACAGTCAGCAAGGCACACAGGACTTCATATCGTATTTAAAGTGGTTGTTTTTGCTGCAGCGGCATCCAAACTGGACAAGATTGAATTTGCTTGTCTGAACTTTGAGATCTTGGGTTTCAGGCAATTTTTTGTGTTGTTTTGAAAACTATCTGTAGCTGGGCTTTTAAACAAACAAGGTTTAAATTGTTACTCTGTGAAGTATATGGGGAGATATAAATGTCTTGGGACTTAATTCTTCTTTCTGACACACCCACGCACCTTCCACTAAAGTCAGTACAAATGGAATGCTTTTCATAAGAGAAGTATTTCTAAGGCGAAGCCAATATTATGTATTATTTTCATTGCATGGAAACAGAACAAGAGTGGAAAAAAAAGGGGATTTTTTTTTTTTAATACACCAAAGTCTGTTTGGTTCAAAAACCACAGGGAGGAGGATAATGCAGAATATTCCTGTACTTTAGTCAAAGATGACACTTTGTTTTCATTGCCTTGTTATTCATGGGATTGGCAGCAAAAGGATTTACGGTTCTGCCAGGGGAGGTGGAGTTGGCTTGCACGCACCCGGATGAAGCACCTTCCAAACTGCATTTTGGAGGTGCAGAGCCCAAACTTTCCAGGCTCTGTGGGGAACATGTGGCTCAGTTGTGGTTGGACTCGAACAACAAGAAGCCTTCCCTTTGCGCATCAAGGCAGAGAGAAGAGCTTGTATGGAGACAGACAATGGCTGTTGGGATTAAACTTAGCATATGTAGTTTTCATTTGGAGGAAAACTTTGGATATTGGCTGTTCATGTCAGTAGAGTTATGGGGCCACAACCTTTCCTATGAAGCCACTGTCACATCTTGCAGCATCGTAAAGTATGAATTTTAAATGGGTGTGAGAAAAATGGGTTTCCCTTTGGCACAGCATTGTCAGAAGTGTCGTGTGCATTCTATCCAAATATGCAATTCTTAGGAATTGTTCCAGTGAATGCCATTTGAATCCTATAGCTCTTGGGTTTGCCTATCTATTGCTTCTTTAAACATTTGATTAAGTCAAAAGAGTAAAATATGGAAAGTGTGATACAATGGTGTTCAGCATGGTTTAGTGCTTTTAATATAGTAATGGTTGAAGTTGTCACTTTCTGTAGCCATTTCAGCAGAGGAGATTTTTAAGAGGACTTTTGAAAGAGAATGTAGTAGCTTTGTGAAGTCTTCCAGGATGTTGTGATTATGAGGGGAGCTATGGGTAAGTAATATCTGGTGTACAGCTTGAAGAGTATGGTTGATAGGTGTTGGAGGGTGGTGCTGTCAGATGCCTTGAGTGACAATTCAACTTGACTGCAGAACTGAAGAGAATAAGGAAAATGTCATTAGACTGGGAGGAGCCTTGGAAGTCAAGACAGCAGCAGATGCCTGCTGTGATGGAGAAGGGAAAGGAAAATTTCCAAAGGAAAATTGCAGAGGCAGGCACATAATGGGGAAAGTAAGGGATTGGAAGAATGATTTTTGCTGTGGCATGTGGTTAAGAGGGGAAGCATCCATGTCCTTAGAACAAGTTTTTAATGCCTTTATAGTGGGACTCAGGCCAAAACCTTCATGGTATTAGAAATATTAGCACCCTTAGAAAGAGATATTACTTATTTATCTCTGTCATCCTATGTGCAACTGAAAGGATAAAGCCTGAACGCAATCCACAACTTCAGAAACATTGTGTCAGGAGAATAAATTTGCATTAGAAAAAGCATTACAACCCATGGACCTTACTTGGTGCGTGTAAAATCACGTCCCCCCGGTTCTATGATCTCGGGAGATGCAGCAAATTGAGAATAGTATCAGCTCAAAACCTGGCTTTGTGATTTCCAGTGACTTGTGCAGCCAGAGCTAGTGATTGAGTGATATGTGAACTGAACTGGTCAGCTGTTGCCATTCTGGGGAGAACTGAGCTGCCAGTGAGCCTTCCTTTCCAGCAAGATGCAAAAATCCATGGTTCATTGAAAAAACACATGCTTCATTTCAGACCTCTGGCAGCATGACTAATGTCCATCTGAAAATGGAGACAAGAAACTCTGTCTGCATAGTGAAATTTTACATGTGCTTGTGATGAGATTTGAGTTACCTTGCTGTGCTATGCTATGATAGAAGGTTAATTTTAAATGATAACTGTTTCACCCCTGAGTTGAGGTCTTGGCTAGAGTGGACAAATGAGCCTGATGTGCAAGCTTACATGGCTGGGAGGACTGCAGAACTGAAGCAGAACGTGAAGAGGAAGTGACTTTGTTACTCAGCCATTTTTTTTCTAAAGGGAAAAGAGTTTGTGAATCACTGGAAACTAGTTCACATTGTTTCAGGAATATACATAGGAGACAGTTTTTGCCAATAAAAGCATTAATTCACGGGTAATGAAGAGTCCTTGCCATTCCCATTTGAAAGCTCTGCCAGATTGGGTCAGATGACTCCACCTACTAAAACTATGTATGCTTATGACAAGCACTGCTTTAAGCCTTAAATAAATCCATGGCATTGTGCCTGTAATAATCTTTCTGCAGACCTGTACAGCCTACTACTCATTAGCTGATGTATTTATCATGCTTACTGTTCTTTTCCATTATTTCTGTAGTAAGAGTATGATGGTATCTGGTAAAGTAATTTAAAAAATATTGTTAAAAGTATAAAAACACATCATATGAAGTAACTCTGAAGGTAATGGAGCTCTGTGTGGGCACAGAATAATTACTGTGGATCAGCTTGTTGTTCATATGTAAGTTCTTCATATACACCCAGTGTGTATATATGCACAAATACATTTACCTGTGATATTTTTAAACTTGACTGTTTTAAAAGCAAAGTCAGTATAAATACATAAGACTATAGGATTCTATGTGTGGAGATGTTCATAGGGAGATGCTATTTTAGTATGTAGAAGGCAGTGATCACATAATTAAAGACTTAGTTTTCACGAAGATGTAATCTTTATACCTACATAATGTTAAGTACTCAGAAGTAAGGAAATACCAACTGTGCAAGACTTGGGTTCCATTGTTCTTAATGGCTTTTTGTAGAAGAATTCTGTAATAGAAACTTTTTGAAATTAATTCTGCTTTAATATTAAATTCCTATTGTTTAGTAGTTATGTATATAAAAAAAAGAAAAGACTGGGTTCATCATTAAATACAAGTGGCTGTCATCAGTGCAAGACTGACATCACAAACCCCAATTGTCTTTAACTGTGGCTCATTACAGCCTTTCTTCTGGCATTTCTGCTGATTCTGAGGATTAAAATAAAGTCAACTACTAACACTCCATTGCAATTCAAAACGCTCTTGAAGCCATACAATTTTAAAAGCCTATTAAGTCTTATTTTAATTGGGAGCCAAAATCTGTGAGACTTTCGTGGTGTTATATACTCCCAAGGCAGAATTTTGTGGTATTTTCAGTTTTAAATCAGAGATTTTTATGAAGTTATCACTCATTCCAGAAGCAAATATTCTATGAATTGTGAAGATAAATTTCCATTTCCTCAATAGACATCGTGAATACACTTCACCATGATGACTGTGCTGGGAAATGCAGGCTAAATATTTTGTTTCTCATTCAAGTAAGTTAAATGAGGAGTTGTTTGTATGGCTGTATACAAGAAAAGCTTTAGAAGTGTTCAGAAAAGGGAAGTAACGGTAGAGCGGTAAGCTGAGGATGTACGTTCACAGGCACTGGATGTATGTAACTGCTGAGACGTCAGGAACAGTTGATGGGTTTCTGAAAGGCTTTGCATCCTCCTAGAAGCAAGTGCTGGCCTGTATAGTAATACTCAATTATATAGGCTCGAAACAGAAGAAATTAGAGCGTTGCTGTGTCTAAGTATTACAGAGTGCCTGTGTAGAGCGTGGCATTTTGGTGTCTCCCTTCTATCAGCAGTTGAATACTATTAATTTTAAAGAAACACTTCGGAGCCTTCCTGGGACTTCTGTACAGAAGGAGCAGTTCATCAGTGCAGTAAGGAAACTTCAGAGAGCTTTGCTGGAGAAGTCTGCTCTCATCTGTCCGATGCTGCATTCCTCCCTGGCAGTTCTTGACAAATATCCCAAAGTTGCGAACATAGTTTACCAGGAAACTAATTTTTGTTATTTGGAGAGATTCTTTGAGGAATTTGAGAAAAAAAAAAAGTGGATGGAATTCTATAATTTGATATATACACATCTGGGGATAAATGTGTGATAGGAAAATACAAACGTATAGGTCTTGAAAATATTGGTGTCTGTAAGACCACATCAGAGGTATTCTGTTAAGTACTTTGCCATTGTAAGAAGTCAGCAGCCCTCTCCAAGTACTCCCTTTCTCCTGAAATGGCAAGCAACATACAGATTAGAGCAGGTTTTCTGCACTGAGGTTCTAGTCTGGAATTTATTTCTTCTTTCTTGGCCCAGAAAGCCAATCTTCATCATCTTCATTTTTTTAACTGTTGCTGTAGCTGGGTCATAATCTCCTAGCCCTGCCACTGCCAAGTATTGTGACACTTGAACAAAAAAACCCAACCAACAAAAAAAAAAACAACAAAAAACCCAACAACAACCAACAAACAAACAAACACCACAAAAACATCAAACCAACCATGTGCCTGGTTCCCCAGAAATTTCCAGTGCAAGAAGCAGGAGCTTACAGGAGCTGGGATTTTCTGGGGGTGTCTCAGAAACCCTGGGGTGCCATTGGTGAGAAGTTCTTGTCTACACACCAGAGCTTCTCAATCTCATCTGTGCTGAACTACACAACCAGACTAGAAGAAAAATTGAAAAAAATCATGTGTGTTATATATAGGTGACATTTGTGCATGTGTGTAAGTTAGTAATTAAAAGCATGTTTTGATCAGATCTTTACTGTAACTTACTTGAATTAGAGTGATTGGCTCAGTGTTTTTAGTGTTGAAAGATGCAGAACAGAAGTGTTGAGGAATATATAATGAAATTAATCACAGGATAATGCTAATAAATTTTCAGGTTAGCTTGAGAATGAGAAATATTGTCATTTGTACTTTTTTATCTGTAAGAGATTGAACTCATCAGGTGATAAATTCAGCAGAGGTGACAGCTTCTGTGGGATCACAGCTGTGAAGAATAACACTCAAATTAAAGGCTATTTCTTCTTCCACCAAAAGCAATGAAAATATTCCACTGGTCTGAACATACACCATGTAGTCTTTATAGTGGCTATTCTGCAGGTGTTCTAGTCATAGAATCATTTAGGCTGGAAAAGACTCTTAAGATTGAGTCCAACTGTAATCCTAATGCTGCCAAGAGCACCACTAAAGCATGTTCCTGAGTGCCATGTCAGGGTAAGAAATGTCTCTCTGTAAGATTAAAGAAACAAAGGGGATACCAATGCAAGAGCTTAAAAGACTTTCAAAGAAACTTGAACCTTATTTCTTTTTACTTGGCTTTTCATTTTTTGTTTCTTGCCTTAGGAATTAAGTTTGCCAGTTGTGCTTCAAACGGTGTTTTATATCCGAAAGGGGAAGTTTGTCATGTATGGGAAAATTAACACCTTTTGTTGTTACACTCACTACAACATACTGTATTTCTTGGGAACTTTTGTATTCGTTGTCAATCTGAGACCTTAACACCATTTTACTTTTGCAGTTCAACATATTACTTTAATTTTTATGAATAATCAAAAATTTATATTTAATTGTAGTCAAAATTTAGGAGGGGGAGGGAAGTATCAAAGCATATACAGAGAACAGTAAATCTTAGTTTCCATCCTTTCTGGAAAGACTGTGATGCTAGGATTCAACTGTGCATGCTGCTTTTAAGACTTCTGCACTGTCCCTCTTCTCTCATGGGTATTGCTGGAACAAGCAAGTTGAACAGCAGCTTTAAGAGCTCTGTCAGTCAAGCAGAAGTATAGGCTTCCAGATTCCTGGTTTCTAGTGCTGCTTCTGCTATACTAGCACCATCTGTAAAATGGTAATGGTCATAGTTATCTTGAAATTTGCTGGGGGCTTACAGCCTCAGCCGAAGTCTGCTCAAGTCAATGGGAGCTTTCCATCTCCATGTACATTTCTGAACCAGAGCTTTAGTTTGCTGCTGTTTGCCGAGTTCTGGGAGATCCTTAGATATAACTAGCTATGAAATATGAAAAATTACTGCTATTTGCACAGTGTTAGGGTGCGAAGATAAATGCAAATAAGTGCCCTTGACACTGGCTATGAACAGTTGAAATTAGACATAACACGGCAAGAATGTTGGGGTTTTTAAGTATGCATGGAGAATCATAAAACACATGCATTGTTTCTTGATGTCTTCTGAAAGTACAGCAATAGGAGGTTCCCAGTCTCTACCTTTTTAATAAATTTACATCATTCTTCTCATTTCTGAGACTGGGGAAAAAAAAAAAACCAACCAAACAAAAACAGACCACAACCCAAAGATCAAAAGATCTTGTGATAGTTCTGTCTGATGCTCTGGTCTGCTGGAATGACTGTGAGCACTGACTGAATTTCTGCACCGAAGGCTGTGTACTGTGGCCCTGCCACTGGTATTTGTCCAGTAAAAATCTGTCAGTAGAACAGGGGTTCCCACTCATTGTCTTTGGATTTGGCCTCAAATACAGCATTTCAAAAAAGGAGGCTTAAAAAAAAAGGCATGAAAAATAAAAAGAACTGCCACAAGGAGTTTCCTTTTTGATCATAAAGACAACATGAACAAATTATCCCTGTTTAGTATACATTTTCAGATTGCTTTGGTGCCAGGAGTTCTGCCACCTGTTCCCAGCAGGACAGCATTGGGATAAGAAGAAAACTGGTAATCTTTGAGAAATAAAATATACATGTGCACTCTACAAAGTGAACTTTGATAGTCTTTTTAGTGAAGAAGATAAACCTTTTCAGCATTACAACTCACTTGGGTGATGAGCTGCTTTAGTGAAGCTCAGACAGCTGGGGACTGTTGGTTTTCATTTATTTAAAGGAACCTCAGCAAGCAGATTCAGACTGCATTATGAGTTTTTGTGTAGTTAAAAAATAAAAA
The DNA here is from genome assembly GCA_013399075.1 of Chloroceryle aenea. Taxonomy (NCBI): domain Eukaryota; kingdom Metazoa; phylum Chordata; class Aves; order Coraciiformes; family Cerylidae; genus Chloroceryle; species Chloroceryle aenea. Next base: position 366,823 of record VWZY01007817.1, read on the forward strand.
CAAACCCACAGAAATGAAAAGCAAGCAGACAAAACCTATCATGGTAAAGCATGTGTATAATAGTCTTGCCTTTCTTCTGTCACTTTTGTATTCTGCTTTTCCTGATGCTTGCAAATGAGATCGTGCCATTCATTCTAAACTGGAGGCGATGCCACTTGATGTAACCCTAGAAGTTAGAGCAGAAGTCATACAGGTTGTATGCTTGTGCAAATCAGCATAACTCCGTGCCCATCAGTGGCCTAGAGGATCTGACCTTTTAGGTGGTGTGGACACACAGCCAGAAGTTTATAACTGTTAATAAATTGGAAAGTGCCTTAAGCAAACGTGAATGCAGAAGAAAGTACCTGTTTGGGGTGGGTGTTCATCAGGAAGGCCTACTTTCCCAAAAACTTTTTTCGATCCTTGCTTCCCCCAGCAGCTGTTGACACAGATTTCTCCAGCAAGGGAAGAGATGAGAGGAAACAGGGAATCCACCCTTTGCTTACAAGAGACTGGGCTCCTGCTTGTATTTTGCAACTAGATATCAGAAGGACACTACCTCAAAAAAAAAAAAAAAAAAACCCACACAGGGTGGAAAAGGAAAAAAAAAAAAAAAAAATAAAATTGCATTTGCAATTAGAGGAGTCAGAGATAACAAACACTGGTGTTGAAAAGATGGACACCATTAGATGGTGACAGTGGGGTCTTGGATTCTTGTAGCAATGAAGGGGTTAAATAATTTTTTGGCAGACCATTGATCATGTAAAACCATAAAGCTGCTCCAGTAGAAAGAGATGTGTGGAGGTAGAAAATATCGGACTGAGTGCACGCTCTCTGTGGATAATAAAAATTACCCACTTTCTCACAGATGTCGAATCTGGCAGTTTTCCACTAAAAATTTGGATTGCATATCAGCTATCCAAATTATTTTAGTGTCTGTTGAAGAGTGTGTTTGGCAGGGTTTCCAGTAGGAAAATAGGAAGTAGATTTGAAAACATAAATACTATTTGAATACAACTGCTTTAGCTGATTGTTCCTTAGATGAACTTCGATGAAACACATTCTGTCCTGCAAGTTCCCAGCAAGTCTTCAGGTGTAGAAAGTGAAGATGTGACATTGATGCTCATGCAGGCAGGGAGAGGTCACCTCCTGGGGTTTTACCTTCGTCCCTTGGTTTTGTTTGTTTTGTATGTTTGTTTTGTTTGGGTTTTTTTTTGGGTCTTTCTCAATTATATAAAGCCTGGTTAAATAAGAGAGGATTATAATAGTTGAACAAGCATTTGAGAGGATAAGGAACCAAATAAGAGGGGTATGGACATGGAAGGGATCAAATATGCAGCGTACCCTGTATAGCTTTTAGGGTTCTTCACTCATTTAGGAAAGGGGGTAAAATTGCCGTAAGAGAAGTAACAGAGGGATTAGACACACTCAGGCTGGAAGATGACAGCATAGAAAGCAGTCTGAGGTCCATCCTTATTTAAAATAGTACATATGGCACTAGTCTGCTCCTCCCAGAATAACAGAGGATTTTTGGATTACAACTGGACCTTGTAAGAGAACAGGCAAACAGGTGTTTAGCACAGGGCTTCTTGTATCTTGCCCTGAGGCAGAAACAGGATAATAAATCAGAGTAGCAGCAATACTGCTATTCTTAGGTTATAACTGAAACACAGTAGGATGAAGTCCTGAAAGGAAAGTATCAGAAGAATAAACTGAAAGTTTCCTGATTCTGAGTTTGGTTAGAAGTGAGTGTACAACTGTAGGTCATGGATATCTTAAAATACTTGAAAACTAAATAACAGGATGCACTTCTGAAGGGAAGTGATGCTCTGGCAGGCACTTCCACTGGCTTTGACAGACTGTTTTAATGCCAGCAGAAAATAGTATTTCAAACTGGGGATAAGATCAGAGTAATGTTTTCCTGAGTTTTTCATGGGACAAAAATTAATAGGAAAAAAATGCCCTCTGATCCTGGCATTCTAGGCACATTCTGTCAGATCTTGCATCTACCTTGTGACAATGAGGGATGGAGGTCTGATAGCTTGGGCCAGGAGAAGTGCTAGAATAGAGATGTTGCACTGATGTGAATTTTATTAAAGTTGCATCAATTTAAAGCCAGCGCAGTGTCAATAGGGCTGCAGATAGAGCAGCCGAGTGTTTCTCTAAATCTTGTGGCTCTTCTGTTTTGCTGTCCTATCTTTCTCCCCTTACTAGTCTCAAATATCCTTAATTGGAAAAGATCAGTTGTGCCTCCCTATTTATTGTTGTTACTATGCTGCCAGGAAGATTGGAGCATTGCTGTAATGCGAAGTGTGCACGTGAGAGAGGGAGTTTCTGCTCCAGAGAGTTTGTGCTCTGTGGAGGTCAGAGTCAAGTGCTTCTCCTGTCTCTGATCTCTCATTATGCTGATACACTTAGAAAATCACTCCTCATAAAAATATTCTCAGGCTTTACCCCATTTAATTTTTTGTTCTGGTGCTTGGAGATTTACTGTCAATCCCTACTGCGTATATGAAGTATAACAATGGAAGTTGGACAGTTTTTTTTGGGTGGTGAAAATTTTCATGTAATGAAATTGTAAGAAATTTATTACTTGGGTTTGGGAGAAGAAAACAGAATTTCATCTTTCAGAGAACTTTCTGAACTGTTCCAATAGTCTGGTCCAAGTGTCCCTATTTGTCTCAGGTCAGATTCCAATTGATCTTTTGTCTCCTGGGCAGTGTTACGCACCGTGGGAAATAGGTGTGCTGGCGTTTACTCTGGGGGCAGAGAACACAGCAGGGTCCTTGCACTGGAGTGGAGCATAGGGTAGGTCATAGGTGATAGTCAATAGACTTGAACTATCAGCTTGGAGCTGTCAAGGGCGGGGGGGGGGCGGGAAGGGATTTGAAAAAGTTATTTGCTTNTTTGTTTGTACTTCACCTTTTGAATCAGGAAATGTGTTCCCACATACTTAAATGGCCTACTGGAAGTGCTCAACTGATCTGGGCAATATTTGAAGGATTTTGAGCGTCCTGTAAAGTGATGACCACTGTGCCTTTGTGAATAGATACTCTTAACACATATATACAAGAAATTGTATCACCCACCTTCAGCCTTTGTAGTGGCACGCGAGATTCTGATTGTAAGATCCCTACATGCAGAACTGTGGCAAGAAGTTTGATTTTTACTGCACTCTCCTTGGTAGAGAATGCCACCAGCTGAAATGTTAGGTTCCAGATAAGGAGTTTTTCCTCCTGTTGCCAGGACATAATGCAGAGAGGTGAGGTAATTTAGTATGTGTATGCAAGACCTGTCAACTTGATGAAATACTATCTTATTACTTTTGATGCTTTAATAAGGCTAAAAGAAATTTAGGTCAAACCTATACTTGGTCATCCAACCATCAAACAGGAGAAGATTTATTTTTATTGTCAAGGTGAGCACCTAACAAAACAGCTGTTGGGTCTCTTAATCTGTGTCCATGGTATCAAAACCTCGACAGTTCTCAGTTCTGCCTTATGTACTAAAGCTTGTTTGTGCGTAAATTCAGACTGTTCAGCACGTACCCTATGTTTGCCCATCGTGAACGGATGGGTGAGTCGATTTGAATTAGAAAGTCTCACTGCTGCTTCCTAATCTTTACTGTCAAAATGGGATGCCAAACTCTGCAATAGGCCTTTTTGTCTAGATGGTTTGCTTGAATCTGCCCATGTGATTGGATTTATCAAAGGCCTGTATTACATATTTATTTAAGTTTGTGAGAAGGCTTTTGATATTTCTACTACTTTCTAAGTTTTCTATAACTGGGAATTGAAAAAGAAAGTGAGTCAAATCCTGATGCTGTGGTGGAGTTGAGGTCTAAATCTAATCTTTGTGGCTTCAGCCCAGTTCTCTGCTCCAAAGATTATATGGGAAGCTGATTTTTGTCATCCTGGTCGCATGGAAAAAGGAAGTTGTAGGAGTTGCATGAGAGAGTCAGTTCTTGTAACATTTCAAGCCCAGTTGCATGAATTGTTTCTGATAATTTAATGAAGATTATAATAAGACTTTGATTTTATATTACTTTGTTCTTCCTGGTGATTCAACAGAACCAAATGTAATGTTTTGCTCACACGACCAACTCTCCAATGCTCAAAATGAAGCAGGCCTTTATTTTTGGGGCTTACCTCTAGATGTAAAATAGGAGCATTTGATTACAGAGGTTTCTTCAAAGGCAGAGGCACTTTTTCTTCCTGTTCTCTGAACGTGTATGCATTCTGGTATGATAGGTATACATGTCCTTGATCTTACCAAACATATAGCTGGTGGGTGTTGTAACTAGTCTTAGCTTGCTAGGAGAAGTCTGTAAAACTAAGAATGTTTTCCAGTGTGGATAATAAAATGCTTTCCTGCTCCTTTATATACTTTTAACAGGTGCTGAGGGTTCCAGTTCCTCTTAACCTACTTTCTGGATTTCTTTGGAAACTGAGCTCAAAGTTGTGACAGCACAACTGACTTGGGTCCAAATTTAGCAGGTTGTAAGTGATCAAAGTTGTTCAGGACTTGCAGTTGTTAGCAGTTAAGAGTATATGGAAGCCTATTATTTGAGATGCTTTTGCTGTCAAATCTTGGATTCATCTTTCTAGGACTAGTAGTAGAAATCTCAGGAAATCTTTCCTTTTGATCTCACTCTGAGATCTGTGGCTCAGCCAGACATCCAGTTGGAGTTTTTATTTTGTTTCATTTTTCATTTTAAAATAGTTTGGTGTATTTTATTTTTTTCTGTTAACCCCCCAGTTCAAAACCTCAGCACATGCTGACAGATGAAGTTAACACTGGTCAGTCCTAACATAAGAAAATAACATGACCTTAAGTGAAGCATTGACAAGTGTATAAAGACAGTATGTAATTTTCTGATTCTCTTCCTCTCACTCCCCGTCCTCCATCCACCTTTAAGTGAAGATGGTAATAAAGCATGGACTTATCAGAAACTAAGGCTTTCTGTCATCTTTGGTCATACTGCAGTTAGTGGATTTAATTTTTCTGTAATTGGGTAGACTGCAGTCTCAGCTAGAATGTTTGTCTTGGTGGCTCTCTGATAATTTAGCAGGAATTTCTTCTGGCTTTTATCACTCAAGCATTATTCAGAATACTTTTGTGTGACAGCGTTTTTCAGGATTTTCTTCATTTTTGTAGCTTGGAGTATTTAAAAAAAAAATCTTCCACACGGTTCTACCTTGAATGGTGACTTGTAGGACCCCAAGGTATCAGTTTTACATGTGTTCTTAGGGACTGAGTTCCATTCTGTCACTCATTAGGAGTAGCTCTGGCCTTGTATCAGGTCTGAGGGAGCTGGAGTTAATTTCCCCATAGCAGCCCTCCCAGTGCTGTGCTTTGCATTGAGAGCTGGAAAGGTGCTGGTAACAGCCCCGTGTTGTGGCTGCTGCTGGGCAGGGCTTGCACAGCACCAAGGCTGGTTTCCAACATTCCCCCTGAAGTGGGATGGGGTGGACAAGATCTTGGGAGGGGACAGAACTGGGACAACTGACCTGAACTGACCGAAGGGGTAGTCCATACCATATCATGACAGCTGAACTATAAAAGCTAGGAAAGGGGGGGTGGGGGGGGGGTGGGGATGGGCATTGGACTGTCCTCCAGGGCAACTGCTTTGTGTTTGGAGTCCTGCTTCCCAAAAAGGTCCAGACACATTGCCTGCTCATGGGCTGTAGAGAATAAATCTTTGCTTTCTTTTGCTTCCATGCATAGCATTGCTTTGCTTCTTCATTAAACTGCTTTTGTCTTAGCCCGCAAGTTTGATCTTATTTTCTTCCCTCTGGTCCAGCTGAGAGGAGGGAGGGGAAGTGATAGAGTGGTGTGGTGGGCACCTGGCATCCAGCCAAGGTCAAACCACCACAGGCCACCTCTTCATTTGCAACTTCGAATTTGAAAAGTTCACATTTCCAACCACTCGGCATTTAAAAATAAATAAATTGTATTCTTGTGGAATCAATCAATTTCATACCCTTAATGCAGGAAAGGGACTTTGCAGAAGTCAAAGGAATAAAATGCAGGAGTAGTGGTCGCTGCATCTGAAAACTGGCAGTTCTGGGATCAAGCTGAATCTCAGAGCCACCAGTGTGGAGGGGTGGATGCATGGATGCGGGAGTGTGATCACTGTCCAGGTATAGGTAGTCTTGTAGCCTGGGCAGTAATTTCCTGGAGATGTATGGGTGGATGGTTTCCTCTGCATGTAGTAATAATGAATAGAATAGAAAGCTGATTCAACTCTCAGACCTGCTTATGTAGCTAAATGGTGAAACCAGGTCTGTATGAGTCTGGTGAGCTGCCAGCTGGGTCTGTAGAGCTTTCTGGAGCCTGTTGGTTGACTTACTGTGATTTTATTTTTTTTTACATATGTAGTTTTAAATACTACAGTTAAAAAAAACAAACCAAAACAAAAACAAACAAACAAAAAACCAAACAAAAAATAAACCCCAACCAACAAAAAACCAAAACACCCTCCACACAGTAACAGTATCCAGTTAAATGAAATCAACATAAGGATGTTGTCTACGACTCTCCAGCTACTCTTGAAAGGGAATGTTTACCAGCTCCTTTGCTGGTTGATACTTTTAACTGGAAACTGTGATTAATTTTTTTGCTTACAACTTTTTCCTTTTTTTTCAGGTAATTTGTAGAAGTCTATTTACCTATTGAAAAAGGAACTTTATCCTTTCAGCCCTTTCTTAGGCAGGGTGGTCCCTACTAGCTTTTTAACAAGATCTGTCCAAGAAAAGTAAGCAATTTAGCAAAAGAAAACAAATAAAGCTGCACATCTTAAATACACTGCTTTCTAAAAGATGTTTTTTACCCACACCACCCACATGTATATTACCATAAAGAATTAGTCCTAACCTGCCAAAAGAAGAAAATACACAACACCTTTCAAAGATGCAAATTGACAATTAACAAAACAATAGAATTCTAGCCTTCCTTTCCTGAGGTGCAAATTGATAATCAGATTGCAATGAAAAACTGGTGGCTTCTATTTAAGATTTAGTTTGAGATGAAGGCTCCCTACTGAAGAAGGGGAGGGAAAAGGATCAAGCAATGCCACCAGTTCCACACTGGGGAAAAACCTATATAAGCAGCACTGGGATACCAAGATGATGTCAGCTTTATAGTTTGCATGTTGTTAGTAGTGACAATAATGGTAATGAGAGGGGAATGTCAAATTTGGGTTGTGGATTTGCAAAGGGTAGAATCTGAGGGGTAACTGCTTCTTTTTCTTCCATACACATCCTATACTTTCTAGTGATGGATGTTGATAGAAACTGCAAACCCTGTGTGATCAATTTTTTTCACTCATCTTTGGCAGTCTCACTTTAACTCTTCCCATTAAACTCCATTTCTTGTATTTATCCTAATGTTTCATGTACACCCTACTGCTGCTTAAGGTAACTACCAGTTTATTTGATTCCAACTTGCCTCAGAGATCTTTTATCCTTTCCAAACATGAAGTTTTACGTAGTGATTTCTACTTGAGTTTATGAGTCAATAAATAATGGGAACCACCATTGGCTTTTCTAATGGTGAGTTTCTGTGCCTGGTGCTTGGAAGATGGCAAAACAGGCTTTTGTACTGTGGGAGGTTTCTGTGTTATGAATTAGAGAGCACATGAGGAATTGGAGATTTGTTTTGAAGTTTTAATTTGGATGCAAATTTTGAAGAAAGAGTCATAAACTCTGGTTTATATTTTCCTACCATCTGACTTGTGTTTGTTCCATGCTTTTGGCCAACTCTAATGAAATTGATGCCTTAAGTCATGTCCCTTTGTGGCCGGTAGTATTTCTGTCACTATGTACTTATGAATGTTGCTGGGTTTTAATGGGATTTCTGCTTATTTTTATTTTAATGTACCAATGATTGCTTCTCAACTCTATTTACTTTTTAACAGCTGATCTCCCTTGAAAGATCTGAGTTGTAGCACGTGTACATTTATTTAAATTTCGTGCTTCTGAAATCTTTCACTTGAAGTTTTGTTACTATGGGAGCTGAATTTTAAAAGTAGAAGAGTAATTTAAGGATAAGACCTTTTTAATAATCTGAATAATTTGTGGCATTTGACAAATATATAGATGTATAGTCTGGGATTTTTTTAAGACTGGTTGGAGTATTTGAGACTTTGTTAATTTGAATCCAAGCCGTATGATTAAATGTCCTAGATATCTTGGAAAGTTTCAGCCGTAATTATACAATTTTAATGAATTTGTTGCTCTTGAAAATGTTGAGTTGACAGCTGCTTAGAATGAAGTCCTGGGTAGTTGCAGCACATGATAGGTAGGGGATTGCAGAGCTCTGAGTGTGCTGCACATTACTCAGCTTGCTCTCAAAACGAAAGTTGAAGATTACTCTGTAAACGAGCAGCTGAGCCTTTCCTTCCCATCAACAGAGCAACTATTTTTTATTTTGTGGACAGCTGGGTGGTAGCAAAGACTTGACATCTTCCTCTTATTTGTGGTTGGAGTGTGTCAGTGCGTGTCAGTCCACCAGGATGGTTGTCACAGCCCTCGTCACATGAGGGGGAATGGAGAAATTTTGGATACTGATATTGGCAGTGACAGTACTCTTGAGCCTGTATTCAGTGAAAGTATTAATCTCTCTTCTAGGTGTCAAGATTTAGCACTTCATATGTATTTTGATTAGCACTGAATAGGAGATTTTTATCCTTAGTGGTTTAGTGACTACTTGTATTTAGATGTCATTTATTATGAACTAGATCCTAACATTGAGTATTATCTGACTTCTCTGAAAGCCAACCTCTATTGAGTGAATGTGGTGTTTGACAAGTAAATAATAGTGTATGGTGCCCTATGAATGTGTTTTAACCTGCTCCACATAAGTTTTCTTAGGCTTGATGCATGTATTTAAGGAGTATAGTATGCAAGACATGCAAGGATAAAAAAGTTATTTTATGCATCCAATGATTTCTTCTTGGACAAGATTCATGTTGATATCACTCCACACAGCATTTTATTTTCCTGCCTTTTGTACAAAGGGGTATGTAATCTGAAGTCTGGGGCTGGACATTTTTTTATTTTTTCAAATAAAAGCCACTAAGGGCAACACTTTTGTCCCTTTTCATGTCTTGTGAAGTCGGTGTGATTTCTAACCCTTTATTTCTTCCTCCCCACCTCCCCTGCCCAGGCTATTCATGTTTGCTGTCGGGCAGGGCAAATCAATCTTTTCTAAGTACTCTTTAATCATAAATCTAGATGTATTAAGCTTTCTATTACCTAGCCAGTGGTAGTCAGGAAAAGGCAGGGGGGAATATCAGTCAGGATGGCTTAACTGTGATTGGGATCACAGGGCTTCTTTATCTGTGCACCTTGACCACAGTGATGTTTTTGGTTTTGTTTGTGAGCTGCCTTGTTTTGTTTTGGTTTTTAATGTCTTGTTTTGTTTTGGGTTTGTTGGTTTGTTTTTTTTTTGTTGTTGTTGTTTTTTTAATTTTTTATTTTACAGAGGCTACTTCAGTATTCTATTGAATGTGCTTTGTAGTGTCTGTTTTCTGTGCTCTGAATGTTCATTTCCCTTAGCTTAACATTTCCCCTCTGGTTTTCAATAAATCTTGGTGGACCTTTGTATCCTGCTGTCTTTTCTGCTTTTTTTCCCTAGAGTGTTAATTCCCACCCTCTGAATATCTGTAAAATCAGCATTTTATTTTTTTCCATCCCAAGCAGTTATTGCCATCAGCTGTTATAAAATAACGGCTTTAGATGTGTCCGTTATAGTACATTGACCCCTCTGTCTGATTTATCATTAATTTCCAGAGACTTGTTCCAGGCTTGAACTAATTCCTTCCCTCCAGGGTCTTGTGTTAAACCACACTGAAACCCACTTCCCTGTTCTTTTGTACCTGGGATATTAATAATATTGTCCACCAGCATCCCAGGCAAATGGAGGCATCCCATTATGGTAATGATGTTCTGAGTGTCTTCCATTGGCTTCTGTTACAACATTCTTGGTTCTTAAACATATTCTGAGCTTGTATGGTATCTTTCTACTGTTCATATTTTGTATTTTCCTTCGAAGTGCCCACACTCCCAGTGAAAAAGTAGTATTTGTCTCCCCAGTTCTTGCCCAATTACTCTTTACTATTTCTACTTCATGCAGTTAAAAGGGAGCGTGCTGACAGGCTGGGCAGGTGATATGGCCATTTGCAGCGCAACTTGGGCTCTGACAGTGTAGGAATATTGGTAGGTTATGATTTTATGAGGCTGGGAAGAGTTCCTATGCATAATTAAGACTATTGCAAGAGGATAATCTTACGAGTGCTGTGAGATGGTCAGTCAGCAAAAAAGTATCATATCTTGGGCTGTAAGTTTTCTTCAGTTGAGTGCATTGGTCTTAGGGTGGGATGTGTGTGGAACTAGCAGATGATGTCATGGTCCATGTCAAGGCAGTGGACAATATCTGCCTGGCCCCACTGAGCACAGGATGTATAAATAATGGTGTGTTCTCTGCAGGAATGGACATAAAGGAATGTGAAGACTTGTGACCACACAGGGATGACTTTTCATTTTCTAGGCACTGTGAAAGCCATGCTGCCTCTTATTAAAACTTAAAATCATAAATATCAACTGATCCTTTGGAGATAATTGCCATGACAGGGCACATTTACTGAGCTCCTCTTTCTTCTTAAAATTAAAGGTAGCTCTTTCTAGGAGAAGTACTGAAAAGGTTGCTGTGCAGGAACCTGTTCCTTCATAGCTAAGGCTCATTGAGTTAATGCTAGAGCTAAGGCTCTAGTATTTTCCTGTTGCTGCAGTGCAGCCTGGTAGGCAGTCTCAAACTGCTGCAAATGTGGTATATCCATTTATCTCCCCTTTGTAGGAGCTGTCAGTGCTTGCTACTTCTGAAAATTAAAAACCCAGAAAACTAAACCCATCTTGACCACTTTGAATTTTAGCCCTCCTGATACTAAGAAAAAAAATTCTTTTGATAATGTGAAAATCTTGATACTGAATTATTTGATTCAGAATTGCTCTGTACAGCTACTGGGGTGGTTTATTAACATTTTACCATATACATAGATGTTCACACACTTTATTTGTATGAAGCAAAGAATAATTAAATATATGCCTAATGTTGCTGCTTGTTTGTAAACCTGATGCCAACTAAGTCCAGCTGTAATCTTCAAGGATCCACAGATGCATGAGCTGACAGAGGTAATATGTAACAAATAAATATTTTGAAAGGAAAATATCAAGTCCTTACTCATCACAATGTTTATTGAATTAGAGACTTCAAAGAGTGGGGCTGTAGCGTAGCTGTCAGCTTGCTCCCTGCCTCTGCCTGGTGTCAGAAGGCCATGCTGTTCTGATGCCTGGACTAAATTTGCCCCAAACCAATGCCTTGGAAGCTTTGTTACTTGAAGGGATCTCTGTATAAAGATTCTATCTGTGAGTCAGAGGAAGCTACAAATAGTATGTAGTATGGTTAACAAATGTTATTGAGAGCTGGGGAGAAGTCATGCTGCCACATTTTTAGATCTGCTTGCCAGACTGGGGGCATGTGTTGGGGTTGACATTGCTACTCATCCCTTTTCACTCATGCCTGGTATCCTTGGTTGTTTATGCCTCAGGTATCAAATACCTGGAGACATTTTCTAGTAATATGAGGCTAGAATGCTATATATTATAAAAAAAAACAACCTAGCCTAAAAAAAATGATTGATTTATAAATGTTAGGATGAAAACAAAATACATCTTGAGGTTGTTGTTTTAATTCAGGCCTTAAGTCAGAAACCTATACCAGCTCTTCCCCTGAAACAGGAGAAGTAAAGACCTAATAAAAATATAATTGAAGCTGAATTCTCATGTATTCACAGATGTCCAGGAGATGGGACTTTGAGAAGTGTAGAAGCAATCCTTGTGGGTGTATAGGGTCTGACTGAGCTGCAGAGCAGCCTTCCCAGTGCTGTGCTTNGGCTAAAACATCAACAACAGTCTTCTGGTGTGTGGTGGCATTACCAAACACTGGTGTGTGATAAAGCTGCCACAGTGATGGCAGCCACTTAGCCATATACTGTCTCCCCTTAAGCACCAGTAATAGTCTGTCTCTCCCTGCTTGGGCTAATTTAGCTGGTGTTGCTGAGCTCTGTGTTGTGCAGCATCTTTTGGCTACAGGACAGATGGACCTGTTTGGGTTTTATTTGTGTGTGTTTGTTGTTTTATTTTGCTTTTAGATGTATCTGGCAGTTATTTGTGTCACTTCTCACCATGAACCCCCCTGCCTTTGCTGGCTCACGGCTGATGATACCCAGCAAGTGGCACACTGTGCACAACATGTCACACCATTAGCTCCATGGGCTGGGAGGGTTGCTGCTGGTGGTGAGGTGTGGTTGCTGTGGGTGATTGTGGGTTTCACCGATCTTGCTTTCAGCTCCCTGGTTGGGCATCACTGCACTGAAGCCACAACAAGGTGTGTGATGGTAGTATGGAAATCAGATGCTGTTGTGACAGCAACTGTCTCTGATAAAGAACCAGTGTTTCAGCTGTCCCTCATGGGTCAGCTTTCAGTTGCTACTGGCAAGAGGGTTGTGATAGACAGCAGCCTTATGGTGATGGAACAGCACACACAGTATTTCTGCCAGAGGAACGTATCCCAGGATGCTCTGTTACTACCAAATCTTTTTGGCAAAAGAGTCATTTGAGGTTTTGGAGGTCTGGGTAGCTGTTTCCTCTCTTCCTCTTCTCTGGCATTAACTGCTTCCTGTATGATCTGAGCATCCATGGTCATGCTTCAGAGTGTCCGAGTTCCCTCCTTCCTCATCATGATTGCCTGTTTTCTCTCCTGGAAACCTGACCCACTACATTTCTACCTTGACAGGGTCGCCTCCTGGGCAGACAAAGGAGTACAGTGCTTCTGGCTGGCTTGTCACCCTTCCTACCCATCTGTGCTGTCACACTGTGGGTGTCATGATGATGAGCCAAGCCAGCTCCAAGGTCTCATGCCTAAAGCAGGACTGGGATGCACTGGCTGGAATGGGGCAGGGCATACTGCAGGGAACAGTATTTTAGACCCCACAGTGGCACCGACACCTAATAATTTTGTCCTTGTTTGGGACCACGTGCCTTTATAATTGGAGTCCTACTGCAGGGCCTGCGCTGCAAAGAGAGGGATTTACAAATAACTTCAAGGAGGGGGAAGGTCTACTGGGAAGCTGCAGTTTCTGCCTTTTTTGGTTAACTGATTCAGCCTTTCGAGGTCATTTAGGGTGGATTGATATGTTCCCATTCTCCGTATGTGCGGCAGTGCAAGGATCCTGCAGATTGCAATGAACGGGGAAAGGAAAGGAGCAGATTGTCCTACCGGAAAGTAAAAGACTCTTTCAAGATTGTGTAGGTTGTGTAATTTGAAGATCAACATTGCTTATGGTGAACAGATGGAGAGGATGATTAGAAGCTACAAGTGCCCTCCTGTGCTATAGGCCCAATGTCAGATAAACTACCTCTACAGAAAATTATCACTTTCTGAAATTCTAGGACAACTGTAGGTTGCATTCTATGAAATTGAGAGAGAAAACTGGTGTGAGGAGGAGGAAAGGATCTAGACTGTTAACTGTGTGAGACTGCAAACTGCCTCTCGGGAAGCTCAGATTCAAGGTGGTTTTAGTGTCTGTGAGTGCTTAGCATTGTTTTTATGAAACTGTGCAAGAGGAAATTACCATTATTTCAGTCCTGGAGTTCACTGTGGCTATCATTAGTACAAACCAGGGTGATTTTTCCCTCGGTGAGGGCATACTCATCTGTCTTACGAGGTCTAATGGTGCAGTACTTATCGTACATCAGAGCACACATGCTGAAACCTGACCAAACAATGCATTTTGTCACATATGGCTGGAGCAGAAGTATGTCTGAGAACTTCTGGTTGAGAGGCTGTAGACTAGTGCATGTATTTGCAACGTCATGTGTAGTTAATATTTAAGGTTGGTTGTGTGAGGTTGTTTTTGTTTTGAAAGATGTATTCAAGGTAGTAGTGAACGACAAGGCGGTAAAGCAAGGGACAGTGATTGGGGAATAAATGGTGCGTGTGCACTGAGTTGACACTTCTGTCTGAGAATGAAGCATCTTCCTCTGGGCTTAACTGGTAAAACTACCTGTGTGTCACAGGGATCCCAGTTAGAATGATACTGTGAGGCCTGGGAGGGCATACAATGGCAGGTTAGAAAATCCAGTAACTGGGTAAGTAAGCACTAGTGTCACACAAGAGTTTGGCAGACAAAAGAGTCAGTGTTGGAGTAAGAAACATTAAGTGTCTTAATGGACCTCTTTCTGCCAGTTCTTTAGCACCTGGGATGAATATGAGAGTTATGTACAAAAACCACTGAAATCAGAAGAGGAGAGAAAAAAATGCATTTTCCTAATGATAAACTGAACTACAACATGTAAAAAGGAATAATTTGGTCGTATTCATGGTTAAATTAATGAGAGTTATGCCAGTGAGCTAGATCTCTCTAGCACCAATGGAGAACAGTCCTTTCTCCAGCTCTAGAAGCTGAAGTCCTCTCAGGCATGCACAGCAGGCTGAAAGAGCTGTTTGGAGTGCAGGGCCAAAAGCAATGCCTGCTCTAATCCTACCTTCATAAAATGCCATGGAGTGGTCATCAGCCTCTTAACAGGAGAACCTATGTTCAGGGCCTAGGGTGAGAGCTCCACATAGTTGTACACGTGTGCTCTGATCTACAAATGGCTCATACACAGTAGATGCTATTCAAAATTTTTTTTAGCAGTGGTTAGGAAGCTGGAAGTGTTGACACACATTCCATGTTAAAAGTAAAAGAACATTTTAACTTCTGGCAACCCCAAGAAGCTTATTCTTAGTAATTGTAGATACCATGGTGAGAATATGCTTCAGAAGGGGAACAGAGGCAATGGACAGAATATGACTGCGTAGTGTTCTGCTTTGCAGTGTGTGTATGTTCATAGGTGTGTAAACACACCTTACAGAATCAGAATGTGCAGCGATATGGAAGATGTTGCCAACACGTGTATGTAATGTATGGTATTACATACAGAAACTGTTAAATGAACGCTAAGATTGTGAAGTCAGGCACTCAAAGCATAGGAAATGCCAGAATTAGATTTGCCTGCACAACCTTAATTCAGACCGTTTGTGCATATGCATTATGATACAGTCTTTAATTACATGATCACATATCAGACCACTGAAATGATGGTGCTGACAGAATGAAAAGGTATTCAGTATTACTTTTTTAATCCGTATTGTCTGTGTGGCCTGTGGCAGGCATATTCTGTATGCATTCAAATCTCATCTTAAACATAGCAATTCCATAATATTATTGGTATAATAAACAAATGTGAATATTAATAACTTCCTATGGACTTCCCTGTGATGTTTATCACTGTTATCTGTATATTTTAAAGATGTTAATTGAGTCTCACAATATCCATCTTGCTGTTGTTGTATGCATTTTAGAGATGTGGGGGAAAAGTTTCTGAAGGGGAAGAAAATAGCCCAGTTCACTCAAATCCTTCTTATGCAGCTACAGTGAACCTAAATGCTGTCAGCAATCCATTTAAGCCTGCCTAATTCTGTATATTTATTTGTCTGGGGTGTTCCTGGATCACCTGAAAGTGTTTGAACCCACATATCCCAGAGAAGTGCCCTTTCCACCTGCCTTAGAGAAACCTTGGGGAAAAGCATTTTGTGCCCTTCTTCTGAAGTGAAGCTACTGTGAATCCAGGAGGCAAGAGCTACATGGCAAGCCATCAAGCTGGCCCAGTGTGGCACACTAGTAGAGGGACTGGGCTTTCAGTGGAGTAGCTGGTCCCAGGCTGTATCTACAAGCCTAAGCCTTTTCTGTTAGCTTCACATAATGATAACTGAAGAGCAGGTACTGAGCTTAATTAGAAAGAATCATCTCTGAAAGCCTCAGTCAGTGGAGAGAGGGAAATGCAGAGTTTTGTTGAAGTAGACTTCTCCCTGGAAGTCTTCAGAGGTACTCTTCTGCCTCCTTTCAATGTATAGGGAAGCTCACCTTGTCATAGGCTTCTAAATGCATCTGGGTCAGATCTGACTTCTGAAAGTGTCATTTTCACTTAAAGATATAAGCAGTTATAATAAAAATACAGCATCAGTTGACTGCAAAATATGGCATCCACAAGTATACGCTCAGGTGTATGAGGTCAGAAAGTGGGACATGTACGACTAAGGGCTTCCTGCAGAGATTTTGGATTCTTGCAAAACTGTCCTCCTTTTGGCTTGCAAATCTCTGCCACCCTCAGTTCTCATGTTCCAGTACTTAAAATGAACGAGATAATGGTCTAGCAGGCAACTTTGTCTTTAAGTATGCAACTCGCGTTCATTCCCAGAGCTGGCTTTTCTTGGGTGATATTCTTCTACAAAAAGTTGGAATGTGATCATGTAATTAGAGAGTATAGCAAGGAGTATGCACGGAGACTAGATCTTAGCTCAGGCTTTCAATGGATAAATTAGGAATGATTGTAGAACCTTAAGTATAGTTTTTTGTAATTAAGTATAGTATTTTGTTGAATGCTCACTTTTATTCAGTCTTTTTTTAATCAGAGAACTTTTATAATGTAAAGCTGAAAAATAAGAATCTTACCATGTAGAGTTCCCCTACCCTTTCCCTCTCACTTAAGTCATCAGAAGGCTGTTACTTACAGGTAAGTAGGGAGCATTGCCACATGAGCTGGTGGAGTAATTGCTGGTAGTAGGCTACTACTGCTGTATTCAACTGGCTACTAAGAGGTGTTTCTGCTAGTAGTTATGCACAGCAGCATATGGGCTGGATCAGTCAGAAGACCAGCAGTTACCCCAGATTGTGGGGGTAGTGTCCTCTGGCAATGCTGATTCATTCTGCCAAGCATTCGCACTTGTTGTCTTTCTCATGTTGTTCTTGCTCCTCTGCCCCTGCTAGCACCTCTTTTAATCAGTGCTGCTTCTGTGGTTTTGGGTCTCTACATTTAGTCAGGTTGCCTCATCTGTCTTCACAATTTGGAAGCAGAGGGGTGTGAGGTTTCATTCTCTTTGTAGTGCTTTACAGTGTAACACCTGGGAGCTTTCTGATGACTCAGAAGAGCTGCTGGAGAAGAGGCTTGGGAAACCTTTGGGGTGAAGCAGGTTGGTAACACAATACGGGTGGACCCCGGAGCTGTGTAGGATGGAGCATGCCTAATGTACCAGGCCACTCAGTCTGTTACATTGATTTTCGGTAGGTTTTTCTGCATACATGCAAATGGAGAGCTCCTTTTTCCCCAGACTTGGATAATGTTCAGGTGGCTGATAGCAAAAGGCACCCCACAGGAGTCACAATCCCCCAGGCATGTTTCAAGGTCATCCAAGAATGGTTTAAGATATGTCACTTGACAGGTAGGAGCTGACCTAGGACAAGAAATGTGGTTCAGGTCATGAATGGGAATGCAGTTAACCACAACAGTTCAGTTTTTCAAATTTTATACTTACGATTTTGGTGATATCAGCCGCTGCTTTTATTTTCTTATAATATAATGGCCAACTCCAATTAAGGGTGTGTAATTTTTGGTGAAATGGTTGTAAAGGTGTGACCAGTAGTGAAGCACTTCTTGCTAATACTTAAAGCAGATATTTGTGGAAAAAAGAAAACTACATAACAGAGTCTTTACAGTGAAGCTTGGCAGAATTCTGTCCTCTGAAGAGGACTACTGTAAAGAGGATTTAGTGAATTACTCAAAATTCAATTTTGCCTTTTACCATGGTGTTGCTTGTGCTGACTGGTTGCATGTAACACAGTTGCTAAAGAAAGACGTTCTGCTTTGCATTCAAGGAAGCAGATTTTCAGGGCTGCATCTGAAAAAATTACCATAGCAGAAATAAGCAACATTATCAGCAATATCAGTTTTTTCAAAAATAATTTGTATTAAATTATTATAATTCAAGTTTGAGGTATATAAGGTGCAGCTATATTGGGAGGTTCTAGTCAGCCTGTTGTGTTGGTGATTATGTACTGTGAGGAGGGATGAGGATTTGCTCTTTGCCAGTTTTAGCAGAGGCGAGGTAACTAATTTCATTCTGGATGCTCTCATCATGAGTTGCTTGAAGGTGTTCAAATTTGCTTATGAAATAGTCCCTTCTGAGCTACGGAGATGGAAATGAGACACTAAAAGGCTTTCTTGAAGTGCTTCCATGTTTCTCAGCTCAGAACATCACATTTGATATTAATATTAGGTACTGAGGCAAAGTCATCAGGTAGAAAAGGGAGGAAATGTAGAAATAGTCATTTTCTTGTGTGTTTCCTCAGGATGCTATTTTGAGGCTTTAAAAAAAATCATGCTTTGCTGATGAGACTGCTGTAAACTGGGGAAGTGGCAGATGTAATTTAAGTCCCAGGGCCCTGCCCTAGAAGAGGTCCAATACTGGCAGCATGCATATTGCTTATATGAAAGCGAACAGATGGATACATTTGGTCAATTCTGCCGGGTTCATATGGAAACCTTCAGAATTTTTTCTTACTATTTTGAGTGGAATACTTAAATCTGTTATTTGCTGAGAGTCTGTAGTTGCCCGGGATGGGTGCTTTTGTAGCTGTGAGCAGGGAGCATTGCCTTACTGTGGATGCCTTCAGATCAGTTATGTTTATCTGACTGATGGAAGTCTCCCCCCATCCATCCCCCATACTCCAGGACCAATTCAGCTACTGGAGGAGTGAGATGGATTTTTTCTTTTTTTTTTTTTTCAGCTTCTGTGGCATGAGAACTGTCAGCTGAGTCTTAATCATGGAGTTATTACTGGTAGTGAAAATGCAGGAAAGAGAAGAAATCCAGCTTGCTTTTGAGATGCTAGATTGATTGCAGAGGCACGTTTTGGTTATTGTTGGGGTAGGGAGGGGAGAGGAAGGAGGAGATGGGGAGAACAAAAACATCATATTTTCCTTAATTAAGAAAAACACTAATTTTCTGATACTAATTCATGCTAAATTCTTGCTGACAGTTTTTGATGTTTCCCAATTCAAAACAACTGAAAGCAGTCAAATGAAGGGAGAAGAGTGAAGAATCAAAGAGGAGGGGTGTAGCTGTATTAGAACAACACAGCTTGAAGTGTTAATACTTAGTCTCAAGGGAGGGAAGGTGGGATTTATCTGGAATGCTTGAAATTAGTCTGGTTTGAGCGTCCTCATAGGTTTAGTGTGTGTGCACGCACATGTATACACTTATGTAATGATCTAATAAAGTATGTATATGTTATTTACAGTATCAATTAAAAAATTGCCATATGACTCAATCATTGTAAAATCCTATCATATGGATATACCAGCATCTATACTGTCATCTAGCTATCTTTTTTCAAGTGTATAGCATATGAAAAATATATCCATGAAGTATTTAGACACTATCACTGACAGCTCTGTTCTGTATTATAAAGTTCTTAGCAATACTTGCTCTTGCATTTAGAATCTTGTAAGAAATAGGATACTTTTATCAGAAAATTTTAGCTGTAAAGCTTTTCAGGAAAAGCTGTAAACAAAGCAGAAAGAAATAAATGAAATCTCTGATAGTAAAAGCATGCTTCTATGAAGATTGCTGTTGTGTGATAGTTTCTCTAAAAAAAAAAATATTCTTTGAACCATTAGCAACAATAACTTTCTTTGAAAATGGCGGTTAGAAAAGAGAAATAAAAGCTGAGCTCATTGGGAGAGAGAAAGGGCTTGAATTTGACAAAATAATTCCTTCTCTGTTCCTATCTCATCCTCGTGAGCTGCATACTTCTCAAAAAAACAATTCCACCCACAGTTGTAGAAAATGACCATCTCTTGGTATCTTCTTTGGAGATTTTGTTTTCATAGTGCTAGTTTTGGGGATGAACATGAATAACCCTATCAAATTTTGTTAAGACATGGTAGCAATACAGACAGGGCCATGTATACTATTTAAAATACACTTGTTAACAGAGATTTAACAGTCATTTCATTCTCCACTGTTCATCACATTCACACATGTGGGATGGGCATTAACAGATTGAGCTACATCATTTCAATTCTGCAGCAGTGTCTCTTTGCAGGAATATTTTATGTAGTAATAATTTTCTTCCGATTACAGACTTTCTAACTATGTTAATGGCAGCAGGCTGGCCACAGAGAAATTCGTGAGAACTACCTTTGCGGTGACATTTAAACAATTTATTTGATCTTGCTTTAGTATACCTGCTCATGCCTTTTTTCACTCTGTCATCGACCTTAGGAGAACTTTGTGTATAATCACGGGTCTTTCAATCACATCTAACTTAACCAATTGGTATGCAGATTTCTGTGATATGTTGTTTCTGAACTCTTTGGGACAAGCAGTGTGTATTCTGTCTGCTGGGTAGCCCTTGACTGCATGGGCCTGTCTGGGTAGCAGCTTTCCAGCAGCTCCAAGGCCAGTTACAGAAGGCGGTGTGTGTCAGCTGAGGATGGTCTCTTATGGATATGCAATTGTTCGGAGTGCCTTGACTTACACTCACCCAAAATAGGAAGGTGCTACCAATGTCCATTTTATTGTGTATTATAACGGGGAAAAAAGGCAAAGAAGGGAAAGGCTGATGGCAGGATCAAAGCTGTATATATCTCACACTTACCATGTTGTATTGACCATCTTATCATCATTTAGAGAAATATAAAGTTCAGAGAATCACAGAAAGGGACCTCCAAAGATCGAGTCCAACCCCTCCACCAGAACCGGACCGAGTTGTGGATTTTGGCTACAATGTGCTACTGGACTCTTGGCTAAAAGCCTAAAATGAGGACTTTGGCTTTGTGAGGGCATGTCTTGTCCTATGCTTGATGTATCTGCTCCCATACTGGACCATGTGTATGCATGACAGGCTGAGAATGATTAAAACCAATCACCATTGGCATTTGTATCAGAATCTGAAGTCCCAGTGTAAAGTGGTATTATAAAACCTTCCAAGCCAAAACCAGGGAGATTGCAAGGCAAGAAAGTAGCAGAGTTAATTGGTAAAAATTATATTTATCAGTTTGTTGATATTTAGTATAATTCATGGAAATTAATTCTGTGAAATTGTCATTCTGTGACAGCTGATTGGGTGGGAAAAACGTAGGCTCACTGCTGAATGTTTACATTGACAGGAACATTCCTGTTTGTTAAAAATAAAAGCCTGGGACGCTAGCATCATAGAAATGTATGTATGTGGGTTACCTGCTATATTATGCCCTCTATCTGGGAAACACTTGAAATATGTGATTAATCTCTTTGATTTCTATTGAAATAATAACCAAAAGATAAGCCCACATATTTTAAATTTGTCTTTTTCATAAACATTTGTAGAATGAGGTGCAACTTACTCTGCTGGCTGTATTTCATGCCTTTTCACTTGCCAACTGTGGTCATGAAAACATGTGTTACTGCCTCAGAAAGTTATGTAAAAAGAAAGCTAATTGCTTGGATGGGTCCTACAGCTGGCCTTGGCATGTATTTGTGCACAGTGTGTTGTTACTTCATTACTGAACGGGATTCATTGTCCATATGTAATAACCTGCCTACAAACAATAATAATCATGGTCTGTGTCACGCTCAGTTCTCTCCAGTACTGAAGCTCCTCTGTTGAAGGGGAGAATTCAAAGCAATTATCAGGTCTGCTAAAATCATCAGTTGTGGTTTCCATGTTCATACGAATTTAGGATCTGGGTATGATTTTTTCCATTTAATGTGCAACTGTGGTTTCCTATTGGAAATGAATGGTCCAAGGATAAGACAAGGGAAAATCAAGCTTTCTGTCCTAGGGGTAACAGAAATTATACGTAGTTCAACTTTCTCAAGTGACAACATTCATTAGGCTGTTACTACAGACATTTCTACATAGGCACAGACAAGATGGTGTTTTCTGGGCACTTCAGCAACAAAATAATCAGTGTCCACAGAAGATGTTTAAGCTTTTTTCAATGATCCCTTCACATGTACCTTTTCTTTAAAAACCCTTGATGGAAATGTGCAATCACAGACAGCTTAAACAAGGGTCACTATGAGTTTTTCAGTCACCCTTCTTTTGCCTCTTTCCTTTGGCTGTGGATGTGGGTCCTGCTTACACTTAGCCCATGGGTAACTTCTGGGTTCTCCCATCTGAGGTCCACATTAGTGCCAGCTCCAACGTTACAGTGAGAACACCTTAACCAGCTCTCCACTGAAAAGAAATAAAACTCGGGGCTGAGCATATATGAGTGTGGGGAGGGAAGAGATGGTCCTTTCCATTTATTTATTTATTTGCATGATTTTTATTTTACCTTTTTTTGGTTTAGTTTTATTTGTTTGGGCAAGTTTCTTGCCATTTACCTTTGCATTTGCATTTCCTATTGATTGGCAATTTTAAAACTGTTTATTGTGCTCTTTTGTTTAGCTGTTCAAGAGCTAAAACAAAAGCCACCAGGCCCTGTGAGGGACACATTTGCATGCGGCGAGCGTTGCCCGAGGAAATAGTAATTGCTAATGCATATTTATGTGGCACAAATTTGCCATTTGTTTATGCATAAAATTATCAATAGTGCAGGGCGGCCCAGCCATAGAAAATGGTGACCTTTTTAGCTTAATAAATAGAAATCAGCTGTTATTGTGAAGAGATCAGCCATTTATTCTGTGTTGAGGGACACTGTCAGGAAAATGTAGATTGGTGCTGGCAATATCATTAAATGGAAGGCCAGTGACCCTTTCGGTATAGTCTATTATACTTTATCTAATAGAGGATAAATGACTCTGGTTGGCAAATAGATTAAATAAAAAAAAAAAAGGGAAAAAAAACCCCACAACCACTAAACTACTACCTCTCTAGACTTCTCTTTTATTACTCAGCTGTATGAGCAGGTAGATACTAAGAAGGTAATCTTGCACAAGCTGGCTGGTATTTTTCTAGTTGAAAAGTGACTTTAAAAACAAACAACAACAACAAAAAAAACCAACCACAAACTAAATCCAAAGCTCTCTCTGTTTTGACTAGGTTTGACTGTTTCAGAGTGGGGAAAACCAATCAGAGCCACCCTGTGGTTCTTCCTAGTCCATGATGTCAAAAGCAATATTCTGAAAGGCCCATACATACATCAGATTTTGGCTTGTGAAATCAGAGCTAATAGTTTAAAAATAGGAGATAATGTCTTTTATGAAAACAACAGGCTTTCAAAACCAATCAAGCTCTTTTTTGACATGCATTTAATTCTTTAGCAGTGGATAAAAATTTGCCAGATTCTATCCCAAGACAGGTGTTGGGTAGAAAGATGGATTTGATGACCTTGGAGGTATTTACCAACCTTTGCAATTCTATGATCTGCAGATGATGTAGTTACACAGTTTTCTTTATGCTGTTCCACTACTTCACCTTGACCTTAATGGGCAGGCTTAAGACTTAAGGAGCTAAAAACCATCAGCCCTAAGCCACAGTATTTTAGTTTCGCAGAGGCTATGTTAAATAATGAGAGAGCCTTATCTGCATATCTAGCCTGGTTAGGTAAGATACCACCACCACCACTTTGGGACTGCGTTACTTCAGAGGATGGAGGCTGGCCTCTGCTTACCTTTCTCCCTTTTGTCTTCAGAAAGTCCTGGTGTTCTGTGCTGGGGGAAGGCTGATCAGAGTAATTTCGGGGCTTTGCTTTGTTTGCTTCCTAAAAACCAAAACTCTTACAAGCTAATGTCGTCATCATCACAGAAAAAACACTATGACATTTGTCACGGAGTGATGTTTTCCTCTTGGCCTCAGTAAGAGGCAAAGGGTTGAACAGGACAAAGGAACTTGCAGATTGCATTACTGAAAGCCTCTTTAAGGCAGGGTTGTCTGGGAATGATGGTGTGGAGGTAGTGGTTGGAGGCAGGAATTGAAGGCTGTTCATCTGTTTTCACCACTATTAAAATTCAGGGGAAGCTTTCAAAAATAATTTTAGTAAAATATACTACAATGCATAAAACAGTATATGATATATAGTATATGATGCAATAGTCTCTCCAATGATGTTGTAAAAATCTTTCTAAGAATGTTTGCTACAGTTTGAGACTTCTTCATACATAAAATTTTCTCTCATATTGGGATAATTTTTGGAAGGTGTTTTTACAGTCTCCTGCTTGTGCTTTTCCATGCTTTTAACTTCTGGGCAGAGTTCTTCCCTGCTTCTGGAATGCTGCTCCCAGTAATTGTCCTCAAACCATGTTGCCGTAGAAACAAAAGTATTGTAGGACATGTTATGGAAATAGAAAGTCAAAGAAATAGCTTAAAGTATAAATTTTTTTAGGTACATCCTATGGAAACCATAGTTAAGATGAAAGTAAAGTTAATTGTAGAGTAGGATTTAAGTTTCTTCATATGCCAATAGGGGTTTTTTGGTTGTTTTGTTTGTTTTTTTTTTATGGTGAGTTTTTGGTTTGTTTTGTTTTTTTACTAGTTCTGTCACTCCATTCCAGACTATCACCAAGAACCACAATTTCTGAGGTCTCTAATGTTTGGGGATTTCCTCATTTTTCTGTTAATAAACAGTTGTAATTAGGTGGTATTTTACCTTTGCAAACACACTTTTAATTTTACTTCAACAAATTAAGCTTTGCTTATTCCAAGTAGATCTGATGTTTCAGAAAGATATTTCCCATACAGATACTTCCAGCTCTGCTTCTGAAAATACAGAATTCTTCTACATGTCCCTGCTTATTGCAGGGGGGCTGGACTAGATGACCTTTAGAGGTCCCTTCCAATCCAATACAATCTATGATTCTATGTCAAAGTTCACAGGTAGTCATTAGCCTCAGTTTTGCTTTTTCTGTTCTAACAGTCATAAACAAACCATTTTGAAGTATGCTGTTTGACATTAACTAGAAGGTTTTATGTAGATAAGCATTTTCTACTTGTTAATTTAAAGTTTGTTGTATGGGAATAAATTGGGGCCCACACTTGTAAACTAACCTAGGTTTGCTGAGATTCTAGCTCAGGATGCTAGTAGTAGTATTACAGCAACTGTTGCTATTACTACCCCTTTGTTGTTGTATCTGTATCCACTCAGAACCAGTTGTGGAAGATGCTGCACTAAGTACAGAGAAATAGTAAGCAAGGCTTCTTTAAAAATCTAGAAATATCTAGGTTTATGGAAAAACTCAGTGTTGCGAAGATGAGTTCGTTGAAGTTGGTTAAGCAAAATGAGTATTACTTTTTCCTGGTTTTCTGCTTTATATAAAGAGGACAGGCAGTAGCACTGTGCTCTGGTTTTAGGATGCTGGGAAAGCCAAAATTATGATGGGGAATGTTTGTTTACTATAAACAAGCATTATAGGTCTGTTCATCCTGTGGCCTGTCTTCACTGTCCTGGGATCTTATCCTAAGTAGATCTGAATTGAGTAGGGTTTGTTATTTCCTTCCTATATGTTGGTCCATGTCTGCTATATTAGTAACGTGTTGTTTAGAGAAGGAAAATAAAGGGCAAATTTTATATTGTGCTAATTAGTTGGTGAATGGTTAATAAGATAACCAAGTAACAAGAGGATATTTTCTGTTTGAGATCCTTGTAACCAGGTAGTCTGATAGGTCCTGCAGATCTTGACCTTTCTTAAAGGGAATTTTGATGACTTATCCTCACTGAAGAATGATTTTTTTGCCCTTCTTCAACATAGATTTACTTGAAAAGCTCAGAGAAATATTCCTCTTTCTACAGGCAGAAATTAATGTTTGAGGAAATTTCTATACAGAATACAGAGGACACCTTTCCGATTGCTCAAAAGCAATGGAGGAAACTGAGGTTTATCATCACAAAGTTTGCCAGCGTGCAGAGCTCTGTACGAACCAGGAATCCTTGTCTTTTTAAACTTCATGCACCAACTTGCTTTTGGTGGTAGTCAATGTGGTGCCACTTTTCACTGAGCACTCTGAGCTGTAGGGCTGGCAAAGTAATTCCATCAAGTTAACCCAGTAGAAAAAGTGCCTGGTTTTATATATTGAGGTTATTGACCTCAGAATTCGGTCAGCTGTGTGTTTTGTAGTTAAAAATAAATTCCTATTTATTTTTATTCATGCGTATGTTTCAAACTACAAACAATTTGTTTCAATTAGACTAGATTGATATTAATAGCTTGTAACACAGCTTAGGGATACAAAACCTGATTGAAAGGACAGTCATTTCATACCTGAGACTTGGCTTGTGTGAACTCGGTGCATCACAGCCCAAGCATGGTCTCAGACTTGTTTATGCAACTGTATTCATGTGATCCAGCTAAATAACAGTAGTATTAGAGATTATTTTTTGGGTTTGGTTCACTCTTTTGGTATGCACTTGAGTCACACAACTTATTTTCCCAGTTTTGTAATCAGGTAAACCAAGGCACAAAGCTAGTAGCCTATGGCTAGGCAGATCACTTGGGTCCAACAACCCAGTTGTGCTTTTCCATGCAACAGTGTCACAGGCCAATGCAGAGGGGTCCCAGTTCCTACCTCATGTGTCCAACATGTTTACCTCATGCCACAAAACACTTCTCCAACCTCAGCTGAAGGTCTGGGGATGAAACAGCAGAAGCTATAGGTGTAGTAAGTGCCCAGAGAGGTCTGGGGTGCATCTCACTCTGAAGTACTGAGGACAAAGTAGGGTAAACCACGCTGTCTAATCTTAGTCATAGAAGTTCTGGCTTTTGTCATATTTGGGAGAGGTGCCATCCCATCCTCTGTGCAGGAAGCTCAGGTACAGCCTGGAGAAGCTCAAGGCAGGGGTCTAAGTCACAGAGTAAATATTCAAGTAACTCTCCTAGTCACAGGGTGACAGCTGAGAGTAGAGGCAAATGAAGAGGACTTCTTGCTCCCAGTGCTGTACTCACACCTTTAAACATATTAAAGAGGTTAACCATGCAAGCATGTTAGGCTGGGGATACAAAAACAAAATTGGTGAGTGTAGGTTAGTTGTTAAAACACTCAAGGGAACCAGGAATATTTAGTTATATCTTCCTCCTAGTTCAATCTTTGTATTGTTTTATCATGAGAAGAGGTACCACTTTAGTTCTAATAATGTCTACTTTTATTTTCTTTCCCACCTCTCTTTTTTTTTTTTTTTTTGTGCTATTACATATTTCTATGGCAGCTTTTACATGTGATGTATTTTGGGTCACACATTAATTTACACCAGCCTCTGTTCTGCAAAAAAGAGTTCATGAACTAAATGAAAAGGAACAGGGAGGGGGATGTCTAGCAGAACCCAGGCTTTTGTTTCATGTTTTGGATGTATTTTCTTTTTAAAATAAAATTGTTGATATGCATTTGCTTTTATTTTTCTAGCCTTCCTCTTGCTGATGACCGGGTTCCTGTTTGATCCTGTTTACAAGCTTCCGAAGATTGAAAATAACTCCAACTCCTCTGCACTGGGTAGGAAAACAAAACGATATAAAGACATACAGCAATTACTGTGGAGGGCTAGCAATATGGAAGAGTGTGGTAAGAAGGCAGAGCTTGTGGGGAAAAAAAAAAGAAGGTTACTAGGTTACCACAAAAGACATTAGTGTACACAATTTTTCTCACCCACTCTTTTGGACTGGGGAGGGAGGGGGAGGAGTGGGAGCACCAGCAAGTAAACAAAGATACTCTCCAGCGTATGTATTCCCAGTGTAAATGTTTTATCTATGCTTCCTGTTACTCATTCAGGCTGATGTGCAAATCTATTTCAATCTATTCAAAACCCCCCAAAGGATAAGTTTAAAAGATTGTTGGTTTTGTTGTTGTTTGGGTTTTTTCTTTAAAATTTATTGGCAAGATAGAGTGTTCCCTAAATTATTATGAATTTGTGGATACATTTGCAATATTTTAATAGTATTGATGTGGAGGTATATATATCCCAAGTACTGAAATTTTACAAAGACTTTATAAATTGCCATTTACTTGCAGCTAGGGAAAGTGGATGGGGAACAGTCCTGTTAAAATGTTGTAGTTGGTTTGACAGGAGACTCAGATACAGGTAATCCCACAGTTATTGTGTCTGCTTGGTCCTGTAGTAGTCTTCATGCGTAACCTGACTACCATGAATATTAAATGTTTGCAGAATCAAGGTTTCAAATCCAAGCACCTCTTTTTGATAGCACAGTTTTAATCTCATTGTTATGGACTTTAGGAACTAGTGTTGAATACGTCAAAAGCTGCAGAGTGTGGTGAGTTTGACTGAGAGTTAGTCTTCACCTAGCCTGACCACCTTGCTGTCATAGCCATATATTCTGGTATAATCATTGCCTTTGCAAGGGCAGTGGCAATTGCTGGCACATCAGGATTAGAAATGCAGCCACAGTGACAGGTAACACATCTGGTTTTTGTGGGTGGAAATGAGGAAAAAGTGTGGAAGATGGTAGTGAGGTGGTGTAACTGAGGGTTTAGGGCCCACTCTCAGGTGAAACCCTTAATTGCAGTATGGTTTTGTCCACAAGCCGAGGGCTATTCCACTGTTCTTGTTAGGACAATAATTAAGTTTGAATGCAGGATTATATGGTTGCCTAATAATATTCTGGTGTAAATTGGTGCTTTTCTGCTTCATAGTGAGGCCTTAGACACACATATGACGGTCTAAGTCATAATATTTTAAAATGCTCGATTCAGATAAAAGTTTTTTGTATGATTCACTTTTCTCTTTGTGATGGAGAGTAGTCAGTTGTGACAATCTCGTATTTATTTTTCTTTTTGTCTTCTAAGTAAGCTTATCAAATAAGAAATCAGTAATTTACCAGCCAGTGCTTAATAATCAAGGAAGTGAAACTTCTACTTGAGAGGAAAAAATCCTTTTCAGAGTTGCTGAATGATTTTTTTTAAATAATAAAAGCTTACCATGTATGGGGCAACTGATTTCTTTGTTTTTGTTTTTGTTTTTTCTTTAAGGCTTTCATTCTGAGAGGGGTCACTAGCCTTTGAGCACTGAACCACTTTGTTGACAAATCTGTTCTCTAAATTGAACAGCATTAATTAGAACTTTACGCTGTAGATTCTTACTTTTTAATGTGGGTGGTGGTATCAACAAAAATGTCTAATGAATTTGATTGAAGATGATTTTAAAAGGTCCGCCACCTGTAGATAAAAATGTGCATTACTACACATGGTAATTATCAAGACTGAAGGCTGTGACATGATCCATTGACCTTTTGAAATTAAAACACTTACTGTAAAGGCAAAAAAAGCACTGATTTCTCCGGCTATGTTAATATAGGACATGTCTGTCTATTTCATTCAGCTATATCGATACCCTGTAATATATCTAGGAGGAAAAAGCTACTTTGGATTAAGTTAAACCCAAGTTTTCCATCTTTTCCTTTACAGGCTTGTAAAGCTCTCACTATTTTTGTATGTGTTGAGGGATCTTTTTTTGATCTAATGAAATAGATTGCTAAAAATATTCAGGTGCCTGAGACAGCAGCAAAACATCCCTGAGCCACCCTACAAAAGTAAACTAGTTTTGTGCGTGCAGGATGAAACATAAAGTGTCCAGGAACAGATTTTCGGCTTCAGGCTTTCTACAGGGGCATTTGCAATGAGAGGGGAGCAATAACCCAGCAACTATCATTGTAAAAATTATGAAAAGCACTTTGATGGTCCTTTTTAAAAGTCAGTTGACTAAACAGGGGCCAAAGCAAAAGCCTGAAAGGCAACTCATAGCTTGCCATTAACGACCTCAGCCCCTTGCTGCTATTTGCAGTTGAGGGCAAGTGCTTCTGCACGCAGTAATGGTGAGAAAAACTGAAGGGAAATAAGGGATGCGAATGAAAGATTTTCTGTTTTCATATGAGTACTTGGAACACCAAGCAAGCGAAGAAGCGGCAATTTTAGCTAAGCTAATGTAATAGAAGACCGTTGCACCCAAACTGTCTCAGCAGAACTTCCTGCATAATTAGATTGTAAATCTTCTCAACTGAGGAAGTTTTGCCCAGGGTCAGATTGTCTAAGTAATAATCCATTCTACATAAATTAGAAGATTTGAATTGCTGGGATACATTATTACATTAGTTTTGTTTTTTATTCCTAATATAACTAAGGAGAACAAATGCAACAATTCTTTTTCTTTTCTTCTTTTTAATTATGTTATGTCTTTTTAGCTTTCGATTACCTCAGAAGGCCTTTTCTTTTAGGTTTTTGGATTTATTTTCTTTCCTGACCAATGATGATGAAGTTGCCATCTAGGCAAATTAATACATTTTTAATATGCTTTAGAAACTGACACCGCAGAATCCTTTGCCCACCTGATTCTGTGATATCACTTCCTCAGTGAAGCATTTAGTCAGAAATGCTGCTGCTCTTTTTCTGCTGCAGCTTGTGTGCTTCCGAAGTTTTCTCTCTCACTATGACCCCCTTTCTCTGCAAAGAATAGAATTGCCATCTTCAGGGTAAGAATTAATGGATGGAAATTTACTAATAACCAGTTTACAGCAAGCAGGCTTCTAAATTTTTAATTTAAGTGTTTTCTTTGAATACTTTGGTACTTGACATGCATATGCAGCTATATGTAAGAGTGACAGGTAAATCCTGAAGCTGTTATTCAGGAAAAAAATCTCCACTGAAATGTCAATATTTGATCTGCTCAAAGGAAGCAAATTTCTCATAGTAGCATGGATTAATTTGTATGGACTTGTTGTCAGAGATTTTGTGTGTTTGTGTTTGTGGTTTTTGTGTTCTACTTATGACTTTCACTATGGAATGGAGAAGTGGTCAGCTTTTCAGGAGAGCCTTTTGGACTTAAAGCCTTTTGAGTCAGACTCCCAGGGTGTTTGTGTATACTCTGCCAATGCTAAAAGCTAGAGAGAGGAGATGTAGAGGGGCTTGTGGAAGTGCTCACCATGCTGTGGGGCTGCCAGTTCCTAGGGCTACTTTGTGCATGCACCAAGTCCACAGTCTCTGTTAGGGGCATGTGTTGGAGATCTGCACCTGCATAGTGGTAGTAACTGTAGCAGGATTGCAAACCCATGTGGATCTTGTTCTGTGAAGGGTTGTCTACTGGTGGTTGTATGTGCAAACTTTGAGAAAAATGTAATATGAGGAAAAGGTTGGCTTCTGTCATTACTGATGTTCTTAAAGATCTGTCCTTACTGAAAATTAATTTCACATAATGTTACTTTTTTTTAAATACAAGGAGGAAATTATCTGGGATGGGGGAGGCACTGAACTCCTGATTTATCATCTACTTTCTGTGTTCAAGGGTTGAAAAATTAAAAAATGGAACAGATATTTCTGTATTTTCAAATTCAGGAGTATCTTGTTTACCTTATGCTGGTTCTGTGAGCTCAGCTGCCTGGTGAGTCTGTGGGCAGCCTACTCTACAGAGCAGTTTAAGGCAAAGCATAAGTTTGGGTGGAAACAGCAAGAGCTCTCAAAGGTCCTGGAAACTGGGCTACTCTCAGACTCAAGGATATGTGGTCCCCTTTTTCTCAACTGCTGTGCAAGGAGCAGACTTCAATATACTTTTTTTATTTGTTTTTCTTTGTTGCTGTGAGGCACCAATGAATGTGAAAAGGAATAACACTTTAGAAAACATGGAGGGTGTGTGTGTGTGTGTGTGAAATCTGTCAAAACCCTTTGAGACTGGGATTTTGGGAAACACCAAAGCATTCAGGTGCCCTTGGAAACATACAAGAGCGTTAGGAGTCAGGAGATAAAAAAGAATTATTTTTTACTTCCGCTTAAAATCCAAATTTGCCTTCATTACTGCCATTATAATCCTTATAAATTTATTTA
>VWZY01007817.1:398496-412214 GCA_013399075.1 Chloroceryle aenea
TATTTAAAATTTTCATTTTTATTTATTATTTAATAGTAAGTAATTGTGTCTTTTCTCAGGAGCCTCAGATACAAAGAAAATCAGAAACCAGACCTCAAGACTACTTTTGAGGCAGAAATAATCCAACCATTATTTCTGGTGTAAAAGGTTTGTGAATAGCATCATTTGCCTAGAAGCTGTTTTCCAACCTAATAACTCCCAGAATAATGACCTAAAACTGTTTCCAAGAGGATTAAGGCCCATATAACTATTAGAAAGTATAAGTTTTTGAAAAAGCTTCTTTTTGATTGGTGGAGAGGTAAGTTCTGATTTAGGTTAAAGCTGGTTGCTTAGGAGAATCACTTTCAATCTCTCTGAAGTCAAAAGTGTTAATTGTCTGGTGAAGGATTGGCTAAGGGTTTTTTCTTTGTATACATAAAATGTATATGTATATATAGGTATTATTGCTAAAATGACCTCAGAGATGGTCATTTAACTGTTTAATTTAATCCAGTTGAGAAGGGTTTTTTAATCTTCTGCTTTAGTTTGCCTTGGGTAAAACCTGCTTAGAAATGGGCTGAGATTGCAGCTGAACACTTAGTGTTGGTTAATCATCACTTGAACACTCTTCATTGGAGAGACTGCAGAACAAAGACTTTATCATCTGTATTATTGGTGTGGTTTTAAAGCTATGCATGTTGTATGAGCTTTACTCTTGTTAATTGCTTCTTTAGTGGGATCTGTAAAGGGGAGGGAGGAGAAAATGTGGGCTCAGGATGACTTAGTAATATCCACCACACAGGGGTCAGGTATTAAGGGGTAGAGGAATCCATGGAATTGCAGCTGAATCCATTTCATAAGGACCTGCTCGTTGAGTTCTGCTTTTAAATTGGCCAAACTTCCCAACCATGGGTCAAAATACTGGTGGCAGAAGTTCACTGCAGAAAGCACATGAATTCACTCTGAAGTGGCTGGTAAACACCTATTGTTTTTTACCATTTTGAAATAACTGGAGCTGATGCTGTAGCTTCTGGCCAAATCCCAGAAGAGGCTAAGCGGATCACACCAAAGACCTGAAATCATCAGAGTTCAGCTAGCTTTATCCTACGCTGCCTTCATGGACAGCAAGCAGGATGGTTTACATCTGTCCCAAGAGCATGGTCATGTGAGAAGGTGAAATAAACATCTGGCATTAGAAAAGGAAAGTAGAATTATTTGGTTTATTTACCTGAAGAACTGGTATCACCAGCTATTCAGAAATTTGTAGTAATATGCCTATGCTGTATTAAATCTGACCTTTAGATAAGGTTGGCCTTGTGTGCAATTTAAAGGTGATTTAATGGACCTTCTCACTAATAAGTTAACAATAAGATTTGGCTGTCAGCTGAGTTGTTACAGAAGACAAAGCCAGTTTTGTGGGACACTGAAATCCATCTTGAAAAAATGCAGAAGAAATTTAATCAGTGATGGTACTCAACATGCAGCTGAACTGGGCTCTGTTTTGGAAAAAATTACTCCAATTTTTGCTTTGACTATAGGCACAATAGTGAAAGGCAAGGAAGTGTTTGCTGATCAGATCTGTGGCCAGATTCTTATTTCTCATGCAGGATGCACAGTGCCAAAAATCTGATGCATATGCTTATGAAAGATTTTTTTTTGGTTCTATATGTACTATAAATACATTCCACATGGTTTGATACAAAGCTCTCTGTTATTTCAGTAAGTCACAAGCTACTAAGCCAGATCCAAAGAAGGTGAAGCGCTGAATAAAGTTCTTTAACATTTTATGACTTTGAAATCCTGTTTTAGAGTATATTTGCTTCATTAATTTGTGGCTTTGATCTCAGTTGGGTAAGCATTGAAAAGATAGGCAAGATTTAATGGGGAAAAATAAAATCTTTTCACAAAGTTCTCTCGTTACAATTATTCTAGCAGAATGAAGAAAATTCCTTTTCATTTTCAATGTTGTGTTTTTATTTTAAACAATGAATACATATTTTTATTTAAAAGAAGTCATTTAAAGAATGCTGGTGCTGAAGATGTTATTTTATGTGATGAGGTTTGGCAAAATTGCTTGCCTAGTGTGAATACGAGTCTCTCCCAGGATTTTAACAGGGGTGGGGGGGTGGNTTCCCAAGCCCCAAAGCAGGTCTGTCCGGTGGCCAAGGAGCGACTTCGAGTTCCTCAAGCAGCAGTAAAATGAAGTCTGACTACTGCCTGGCTGGTTTCCTTTTTTTTATATAAGAACTTTGAATTCCAGCATTATAATTAAATAGATGAGAAGAGAGTGTTCTAGCTGCAGAGGTAAACCAAAGAGTTTGGTAAACCTAAGCAGTAAACGGAGTAGAACTGCAAAGATTTTCTCTTATAGCAACAGGTTTCTCCAGTTTCTCCTATTTTTATTTATTTTTTTACTGAAACCACCATTATATATAATCAGCCACCAGAGTAAAATGATGCTGAGTGAACACTTTTCCCTCCTTTATTTTCCCCCCAGAAGCAGCTTGATTTTTCCAATGGGAAGTGCAGTTCTGTTCTCAAGGTTGGCAGTACAAGTGCAGTATCATCCCGTTTGGTTCCCTTGTCTGTAGCTCACAGGCTCAGATTACACCTTCTTACTGTACCTTTTCCATGGACCTGAGCCTTTTATGCTTTCTGGCATCTGGAACAGTAAACAGAGCCCACTCCCTGTCCACAGAGCCACCAATTCAATGCCAAACTTAAGGCAGACTGTGGCTCTTGCTTATTTATAACTGTGGAACAGTGGTGGAGACAACTGGGTTTGGGAATGAGAATTTTGTGACAGCAGTAGTGCATAAAGTAGTCATGGGAAGTATATCATGGAAGTCTCCCATGGGGAGCTAGCATAGAGGCAGAGATAGTGAAGTTAGGCTTTGGGATCTCACAGCAGGTTGTTGGCATCTGTGGTCAGAACAAGTGCTCTGAGTCCCTCTCCTCAGGTAAGGGGGGTGAGTACCAAAGAATACTGACATCCCACAGCTGCTTCTTGGTGAACCTCTCTAAACTTAGATGAAAGAGGTGAAATGTGAAGATGATATAATTTTATAAACAGCCTGGTGTTTTGTGCCTTTCTCTTCAGAGTTGGGCTAAAGATAATGTCTTGACTGACAGCTGGGAAGTGCCGAGTCCCCACCCTTGGAAAATTAGGCAACCTTGCAGCATTTCAAGTGAGATGCCCCAAGCTAAAACACCTGCAGCTTCTGGCTGCTCCTGAGTCATTGGATGAGAGCCCTCCTAAGGAAAAGGGAAGAAGGGGTCCAGCAACTGGAAGATGTAAGACAGGAGAGCCAACAGCTTCTGATTTCGATACCTTTGAAAGGGTTAATGTTGAGGTGCTCTATTGTATTAATGATGGTTGTTTCTTCGCAGAGCCCGTTGGGCTCTTTCAGGGGCCTCTCAAAACAATGAGTGCAGTGAGGCTGTTCTGTCTAATTACTCCAAGACAGGGATGCTAAAGAGGAATTAATGACAGTTGACAAGTGCAATTAATAATTATAGCAAAGCTGGGAGTCATGCAGCAGGCAGATGACAATAACAGGGTAACTGTACATGACAGCTTTCATCCGTTCCTTCCCCCCCGCACCCCCCCACCTGCTGCTTCTTTCTTTTATACTTTAATATGAGCTGCTGCATGCAGCCGGGCTGCACTCTGTGCAAAGAAGGAATGAGAAGATGCTGAGATCTAGTTGCTTGGGTCTGTCCCATTTTCAACTTTCCCTGCCCCCCCCCGCCCTGGTCTCTCCTTCCTAAAAATAAAATAAAATAAAAAAATTAGCAATACCATCAACTTAGCAGTGAAGGCTTCTGTTAGCTTTCACGGTCAGGTGTTGACAAGACTACTTAAAATTCATGTTGGGAGATTGGAAGGAGAAGGGGACAGGGAAAGGCAGCAGAAAGCTGGAGTTGAAGTGGGATTTCCATATCAAAGGCCAGGCCTTTGGCTCTGAATGGTAATTAAAGTACCCAGATTTCATCTCCTTGGTCAGCTCATGAAAAGGAAAAAAAAATTAGAGAGAGGATTTTTTCACTCCCTTTAGACTACAGTACAGCAAGCAGTAAATTAAATGAAAGTTGAGCTAAAAGGTGCCTAACGCTTCAATCTTTTGCATGTAATAGAATCTATGATGTTTTTAAAGCATTTATTCAGTTCACATCTTCATCTTGCTGTGATTATAAAAGATATCATGTCTGCTTACATTTATTGGGCACACATCTTGGCCTTCCCGGGGTTGTAAAAGGATTTCACTTTGCATTATGTTGCTGTTGTGTTACGGCCTTTTGGTTTAAGGAAAAAAAATTAAAAATGGAGGGGAGAGTGTGAAAAGGGAGAAAAAAGGCACATTTCTATGTAATTTCTAGCAGGTCATTGTAGGAACTACTAATAGTGAGATCCAAATAAATGCAAATTTAATGAGGCATGGGTATCTAGTGATGAGATACAAACAGCCTCTCACCTTAAGGTTGCCAGTTCAAACCCAGACTGTGGCACTATTGAAAGTGGCCACCAACCAGCAGTCATATGGCAGTAAATGTGCAATGTTTTCTCATCTTGGTCCGGTTCCTAGTGTATATGTGGTGATGAAATGAGAGCTCTGTTTGCATTTGCTGGTAGTGGCTCTTCAGGGAAAAGAACTGCGTGCTCTCTGGGTTTCCTGCCCTTGGCATGGGTCATGTTCTAGTCAGAGTTACACTGAAATGTGCAGTGTCTTGACCTGAGCTTCTCTTTGTCTCTCATGGTTCCAGGCCTCCTGTAGACACACTGTGATCTCCAGTCTCAGAAGCTATCACCCTGGTCTTTCATTGTGAGTGGGTGAACATCCAAAGCCTGAGAGTTTCACCAATACCATTGGTATCCTGATGTGTCCTTCAGTTTCTCTTGAGGCTGGCCAAACAGTTTCTCAACACTTTGTGCTCCTGCCTTCTGGGTTTGCACCTCAGTAACTCCATGGCTGCACCCTCTTTGCCTGAATGTCCTGTCAGACAAAGCAGTTTAGGTCTTTTCTATTTCCCTTCGTAGTAATGAAGTGGTAGTAACAGTAAAAATAGTAATAAAGACTGAAACTCTGTGTGATCAGGCTGGGTCTCACTACCTTGGGGCTGCATCAAAAGCTGCTACAGGTCACTGAAAATTTCTCTCCTGACCCCAGTGGATGCTGGAACAGTTTCTTGAGCTGAAACCCTGATTTCTAGTTGGTCTGGTGTGTTTTCCTGTAGTTACATCCCCATTATAGCACATGTATGCCTTTTGACAGAACCATTCTGGCATGAGACATTATAGATGTGGATGGTGCTGGTGGTGTGTTGTTTGTATTAGTACAGCTGCTGTGATGGAAGGGTTGAGAGGGGCTCCTTAAAACATGTGATACTGAAGTTTAAAATATAAAAATGAAGTGAAGAAGCAAAAAAGGCAAATTGCTATTGCTGTAGCAAATAGCAAGAATTTAGAAATGAGCCAAACTCTAAATGCTTGCTGAATGCAAAGCCACCCTGAACTTCAAAGCTCTGCAAATCCACACTTTTATTCTAAATGCTGAGGTTATTTTTCTTCCTCACCCTTTCTTGTCTTTTTCCTTCTTCCTTCCTCTCTAAGGCATGCTCTTGTTTCCCCCTGCCCCCCCACACCCTCAGCTCAAGTGCATCATTTTCTGCTATTGTGTTTTTAAAAAAACTCTGCTGCAGGGGCTCTGAAATGAATAAAAATGTAATCCTCAATGTGCCCATTGTGTGCTCTCATTTGTTTTTGCTGTATCGATTTATCAGTGGAGGGAAATTACTCACTGGAAGAGAGGATGCCAGTCAGAATGACATTTATTTCATAGTACAAGGAGGCTCTCCAGCGTGTTTCCATGTAACCCAGATATTGGAGCTGTAAAAGGGCTTGTAACAAGGTTTAGTGCTGTGATTAGATCGTGTGGAGCACCTTGCTTTCAGAACAACAGGCACTTGGCTGGAGCCAAGGCCTCAGGTTATGGTCAACTTTTTTTTTTATTCCTTTTTCCTTAACACAGAGTATTTGCTTTGCACCCCAAAATATTCCTCTGTTCAAAACTCAGCCATGCAAACTTGAGATGCCAGCTGGTGTATTGATAAGGGTCTTGAACTTTCATGTCACTGAGCTAAAAACAACAAAAAAAAAAGATAAAATACTTTTTAGCTGTGTGCTTCCTTGAATTTCTAGTGAAATAACCTCATGGTTTTGATTAACCAAGGAAATACTTTCATTCAATGATTGTAAGCTGCACTTGCTCAAGGTGAACAATTACCTGTAACAATGAAGTGTATTGTTTACCCAAAACCTAAAATAGATATATATGTATTGCAAATAAAGGTGGGATTCGGGAGGCTTAATCCTTCTTTGGGAGGCTTCTGTTGCTGGGTAGTTTGTGTTGAGGGCTTTGCTGTATTGATTCATGTCGTATGTCTGCTGAGCTCAGAAGCCCCTTTTCAACAGCCAGGTGTTTCAGAGGAAGATCCTCAAACCTCAGAATCTGTCTTCCTCTGCAAGACTCATTTTTAGCAGATGAATGTTGGCTTATTCTCCTTTGCAAATACCCTTTTAGGAGGTATTCTTGAAACTCTTGCCATACTAAGAACTTATGGATCGTCAAGCTCTTCTTCCTAGCATGGATATTAATAGCATATAACATTCATAAATTTCCTGTGGTTTTATTTTTTGTCATATGTATGAAGTTGTTACTAACTTCTGTACGTCTGTAGTTACCTCTCTTTGACTTTACCTGCTCATGAGCTTCAGTGGCATTGTACAGTAGGAAGCTTTGGGGTGAAACCTCACCATAAGCTGGGAACTGCTCCTGCCCCCTGCAGCAGTGTTAAGTGTGAGCAGGGAGCCCACCACTCCTGACCGCTGCAGGAATGTGGGGAAATAGGCAGTAGTAAGTATGGGAAGTTATGTCTTGCTGAAGCTTGCTTGATGCTTTCCTTCCTGAAACACTCTTTTTCAGCTGTTCATATCTTTGCCAAAAGATTTCAGCTTTGGCTGATATTTTCCATTTTGGGTGTTTCATCAGACATTTATAAGAAAAAAAAAAAGGCTCAGCTGTCCCCAAGCTGAGAGGAAAAAAATAAGATGTTTTGCTTTTATTAAAAATATTCTTCCCACCATCTTGATGGAAAGCTCAGCTCCCAAGTTACAAGCCCCTGAAATGTTCAATTTCTTGTACCTAGCAGTAATTTCCTTGACTGATAAAATTAACCAGGTTAACTAACCTGTGGAGTTCTTCGCTAGTCTGTGAAGCCACTGGCTCACAGGTTTCTGATGCCTTTCTCTTTTGGGGTGGTGGCTTTGGGGTAATGGTTATAGTGAGCCTAGCTAGAATTAGTTTGTCTGCCTACATCAGTCTTTCTCTTTTAAACAGAGGACAGTGCTGTGTCTGCAAGTGTATCCAGCTAAACTGTAGCTCAGGCTGCATTTGAGCCCAGAATTAAATGAGGGCTTTCTAGGTAAACTTGACCTAAACTGAACTGTTCTGTTCTAGTCTAGATGAGATGTGTTACTTTGCTCCTAAATTTCAGGTCAGAACTAGAGAGAAAGCTAAAGGGAAAGAGTAGCACTGAATTGTGGAAGAGAAATAAAATTCAATTAAGTGCCTGGTAGAAGCAGAGGACACCACTACTGCTCTTGGTAAGCTTGGGGAGCATGCATGAAAATAGGGCTGGTGGAACCTGTCTCAGCAGCAGGAGTGTGGCTCTTCCCTGGGGTGATGGGCACCTGCTATTTGCTTGAGACATCCCATTCTGTGCAACTTTCAGGAGAGAATAAGTTACGGATTTGCCTTCTCTGCCTTACTGAAGTAGTAAATGGCCAGTGTGAAGAAATACGAATGTTTGTCTGGGGAGTAAGAAATGGAGTCTGTGCAAATGGGGACCTGAGAAAAGGAGGCTTCAGCACAGCAAAGACTGAGGAAGATGCCAGGTGGGTCAAGCAGACAGAAAATGATCTAGGCAGCTATGACGGCCTGCATTCTTGAAGCCTCATATGGTTTAGGAATTATCTGTTATGCCAATACATTGGGTGATGGGAAGGTGGATTGATTTTATTTCTTTTCTCTCCTTTTCTGCACACGCAAGCAGCTATATTTGGAATGAAATACGGATTCTGATAACAAGATGATAAATGGAAAAAACTAAGTTTAAATGGTGGTGTTATCTCTAAAATGAATGCTGCAGTAGCGTACAGGATAAAGCTAAGCATATGGAAATGTATGTAAAATCAATATACTACTATGTCATTTTTTGCGTCAGAATCGGCATGTGTCTGTGCTGACAAAATGGCATGTATTACCTTTCCCCATCTGTTCAAAGCACATTTACTAGTGCCTTGAAAAGCTTTTGCAAGTCATGACATAAATACACAACTGGATTGCTGCTCTATCTATATTGCACCATCTCGTGAAGCGTCATATAAAGGGAAATTATTTTAATCCTTTTCAGGCAAGAAATTAATTTTCAACAACAACAAATTTGGTTTAGTGTGAAAGTGTAGTAATCATATCTATGTTAAACATTCCTCCCCATCACTATATCAGAAAATATCTTCCAATGTGGATAAAATCCAAAATCAATTAGTTCAGTTTAAGTTATTTCAAACTTCATTGTTAGTTTGTAAGGAACATCCTCCAGATTGTCTCAACTTTGCATGAAAACTAATTTAGTTAGAATTTTTTTTCCCACTTGAGTATTCCAGCCTAGAGTATCTGAAGATTTGCAGATATCACCAGTAAAAATAGTACCATTAATTCCCCAAGAGAAATACCTGAGTGGTTCTTCAAATGTCACTTCCTTTGTAATTAATGATTTTTTATAGGCTTTTCAGCAGAGCTTCTCATACTATGATATGTAAGAAAACCACTCTCACCTGATGAGTGTAGGTGTCCATCTACATGTCTGTCTTGAAGATTTTGTATACCAGTTTTCTTTTTAAGTAGTGTTTTTTGCACATAGATACACAGGAGGTAGCTCACTGTCTATATGCATCTAAAATATAGGGCTCTACTTACATGACTCAGGCAATTGCCATTTCTAGGGCAGAGTAGCCTCAGTCTTTCTGGCAACCTGTAGGACCGTGCAATTTTGAGCTCCTTATCTGTGTAACTGGATTATAAGTTCATCCATCAACTCACAGTTCTCCTCTAGTAAAACTCCTGGTAAATCTGGATGTACAAGGGCTGGTGTTATGTGATCATCATGTCCACCCTACATAGTTAGAAGGAATTGTAGAAGCAAATGCCTGGAATGAGAGCTGGTCAGAGAGTTTAAAGTCATCATTCATTTGTGGGTGGGTGGGTTGGTTGGTTGTAGAAGTTTTCTGGAGCAAAACCCTCAGGCACTACATAGATAAATGCTTCTGGAATAACTGTTCCTGTTTCTGTGGCACCTGATGAAGGACTAGGAGGAAATGACAGAAGCATGAACAAGTCAGTTATTTTGGTAGGTTTCTCATTAAATCACAATGCAGTTTGGTAAACTCTAAACTGTTAACAGAGTTGGGGCAAATGGAAATCAGAGGAGTGTGCATGCATCTAATCCAGTTCCTCTAACAGCCTTAGAACAGACCTCACTAATTTTCTGCATCAAAACCAATGAAACAAAAAGTTTTATAAAGGTACAAACTGGTGAATTCTATCTTTTTATTCTTTGCTTACTGCAATGTTGTGTTCGTAAAGTATTTGGAATAAGAGCCAAAAGCAATGGAAAGACCTTCCTTTTGAAGCAAAATTAGAACCATTAGTTGGAAAATCTCGTACTGTGATATTTGTTCTCCTCTTCACTATTGCTGAATTTTGCTTTCACTTGTAAGTGTGAACCAGCAGATTAGACACTTCCAAGGGCTCATTCGCTGTGAGGTTTTGCAGGTGATTTCAGTTTAATGCAACCAGACAATTGTAGCCCTGGGGCTTGGCTAGGTTATAAAGCTGCTAATCCAGACAATATTATCCGATCACATGTTGTGCTTATGAGAGACCTCTGCCTTTAATAGTCTCTCCCTGCGCTTGTAAGTGGGTTTGTTCAGCGTTTGTTTTTGGTGTTTTTTTTGGTTTGTGTGTTTTGGTTTTTTTTTCAGCAGCCCTATAAAAATGAGATACAGGCTAAGATTAAAATCCTGAACAAGTCACTAGAGTTATGTAGAACTCCATTATATGTACCCCATACATGAAATACACATATGGCATACATCAGCTGGTTCACAATGCTAATGTGTATGTTCACCTCCACAATTAAGAGATGGTAAGGTGCTAGGCACTGACAACTCTGAAAACTGAAGTCTGCATTTGGCATTAAACCCACGTGTAGCTGAAGCAAATGAGTGGCAATGTTTTATAAGCAGTATTGTCAAGTAGTCAGAAAACAGATATTTTTGTTTAAAAAAAAGTATGTTTGTCAAAACAGAAACTTTTCATAGCAATATGCTGTTTTTCAAGAAGATTTTGGAGGAAGCTACTTGAAGGAAAGGAGGGTGAAATTGCATGTGAGCCTTAAATCTGGACCTCTCTGATTTGGCAATGTTGTTTGCTCACCCCTAATGAAATTTCTATTATTTAGTTTCAAGAGGGACAATTCTTATTAGTTTGTTATCCAGCTCTCTGACACTTGAGAGGTTGATATGGGACATAGGAAAGCTCAGGTCTATGGCAAGATAAAGCACACTGGCCTGATACTAGTACCTTTATAATATTGCAGAGGGGCTGTCTTCCAAACCAACCAGCAAAAGATACTCCTTAAGTTTGGGTGAACTGCTGTTGTTGCAATGAATAGTTTAGAAACTGGGAGTAGCATTGGTAAGACTTGCATTGTGTAGTGATCTGGACTGTTACAGATGGAAAGAGCACTCTTTATAAAGTGTGGTTGCTTCTGTTAACTCCTTTTGCGTGCCACTCATTTCTCCATGTGTTTCTTGAACAAACACAGCCTGGCTGTGCAGGTCTGTGTGCTGAGGAATGAGGTAGAGTCCTCAGCTTCTTGGAGGATGTCACTGGGCTAAGGATCATGTCCTTAAGAATAGGAGAGCTGGGTTCTTCCTTGGAAACGTTGGTTGTACCATTGTTTTCTTCTGTGTTGTATTACTATAACTAGATATTACATACTAAATAGCTAATTTCAACTCTCTGCAAGTGTTTATAAGAGAGAAACTGTCCAAATAAAAGGAATTGATTGGGATTAATCCATTTATACTTGTCCTGCTTGGGAAAAAGAACTGCCAACTAGAGGTGTGCTTCACACTTGAGCCTGCTCTGGTGTTAATTTGACCATACTCTGAGGTGAGTTAAGTTGTTCAACTTCAGCCCTTGACCTAGAGTCAAGCCTGTTCTCCCTCTTACTGCTTCTAGAATAAACTGGAGCCCAAAGTGCCTATTTCAAAATGGACTGTATCAGGATGCTGTCATCTCAAGAAATGATGAAGGCAGAAGATAGTTACTGGGGTGTAGGAGAAATGAAGTCACTTGCCTTTTTGGACTACTGTGAGGCTTGAACTAGCTTCAAGGAAGGAGGAGATATGTAAAACTAGCAGAATTGTGCAGTACTACAGTCTTTGGATATCTGTTTCATTATTTTTTTACGAGAAGAAAAGAGACGCCTAAAGATTTCCCTTAAAATTTGTTTAATACCTTTCTTTAAAAAGTTAGTTTAATTTTGGGCAGTTGTGAGAAAATCTGTAGTGTTCACTGATACAGACTGGCTCTGATTTTGCAAAGGCTTGGCAAGTTTTCATGTTAGTTTATGCATCCAAATAGTCCCTGTAACTTCAGTAAGACTGTCGACAGGTGCAGAGTTACAGGCTTGCCGAAAACTCTAAGATGTGAGCCTAACAAATAATATGAATTTTACACTAGGGAACACTAATGTCAAATATGTAATTAAAAATCTTCAGGACAGGCGAATTTCTGAGCATGTGCAGTATCCTTTTTGTGAACCTTGGGATCTCAGCTGGTTTGGGTGAAAAA
The DNA here is from genome assembly GCA_013399075.1 of Chloroceryle aenea. Taxonomy (NCBI): domain Eukaryota; kingdom Metazoa; phylum Chordata; class Aves; order Coraciiformes; family Cerylidae; genus Chloroceryle; species Chloroceryle aenea. The sequence continues at coordinate 410,457 of VWZY01007817.1, forward strand.
CACAGAAAGCAATTAGCTTGCATCTTAGAGGCTAATAATAACTGAACCTTTTGGCAGATTTTGTGATGGGATGATTTCTCCTCAGCACTATAAGCCAAATGCATTAATAAAGCAGATTTCTAAAAATCGCTTATTCTAACATAGTCATTTTGCTGTCAGAGGTGCATAAAAGCAAAGAATTTGCAACCTGGACTCTGTTAGAAAAAGGTCTAAAGTGCAAAGTAAGGATTAATCTCATGTATTTGTGCCATGTTAAAGCAGGTTTCCCACTGAATTATGATTTTTGTGTTCCACTTGAGGTTTGAACAAATTTTGTAAACTGAGTCCCCTTTCTCCATCTCTTTTTTTTTTTTTTTTAATTTGAAGATATTTTTTCCATTTCAAAAGTGAAGATCTAAACAAACCTGCCCAGATAAACAAGATGTGTGAGATTTGTTGTGTGGTCAGGCAGTGGGGGGGGTGGTGTTGCTTGCTCTTGAAATTGATGATGTCAGAAATCGATGATGTCTGTTTTCCCCGACGAGACAATGACTGTAAGCAGGTTGACTGCTACCTGCGTTCTTAATGTGCTTCAGCTCTGAGTGACCCCTTTGCTGAGCACCAAGTTGTTGAGTCCCTACAATTCCTTGGTGTTTGTGGTCCCTCTGAGCATCACCAGAGATTCAGCAGTGCAATGCATAAAATGGTGCCTGCATACACAAAAATGTCACTGTCACCAGCATGGACAAGTCCAGTAGCTTTAAATAAAGGGAACACTAGTTTGTAAATGTAGGCACAGGTACCCTCTTTGTGAAGAGGAATAGGGACACATCAGTAATACTAATCTTAAGCTGAGGCTCAGTTTCCAGCTTTACCACAAGTTTTCACAGCTGACCAAAGGCAAGGAAAACCATAAGCGTGTCTAACTGCAAAATGTAAATAATACTTTTAGAAGGAGAGTGGTGAGGATGGGTATGCTAGGTGGTGGTGCAGCACTTGCCTCCAGCAGTGACGTGGGCCACAGTGGGCCCGAGACACAAATGATAAGAGTCATCCCTGGGGTGCCACGTTGGTATCTGGACCTTACTGGTCATCACAGATTGAAGTTGTGATAGCAGTGCTTTCCAATAACAAGAAGCAAGAACTGCTGAAAGAGAGAAGAGTGAAAGAGTAAGGATATGTACTACTAGATACTTCAGTTTAGCTTAGTTAGGATTGAGGGATATGGAGGCAACCATAGAGAATGGTGCTGACAGCAGTGCTGAGACATTCACAGTGGTATCAAAAGATGTTCCCACACTGGCTCCTGCACTCATCCTATAGCGAGGAAAGCTTTTTGCCTGGGTCTGAATGACAGGGAAGATTTCTGTGCTCTCCTACATAGGCAAAGATACTTGATGTGCAATGGACTTTTTAACTGTTGTTTGGTCTTGTTAACTGTAAGCCTAGAAGGTTTTGTCTCTTTTGTTGAACTGTTAAACACATGCTGATTCTTCTGAACAAGTATCCTAGAAACTGAATGTTTATGACTCCTAGTTTTAAAACATATATAATAATATTGTTTGATCTTACCTTGAAAAAGACTGAGACCACCACCATCATTTTTCTGAGTAACCAGAAAATACTGTAAATGCTTCATAGAATCATAGAATCATAGAATAGATTGGGTTGGAAAAGACCTCCAAGATCATCGATTCCAACCCCTGATCCAACTCCAATTACTATATCATGGCACTAAGGGCCATGTCCAATCTCTTTTTAAAAACCTCCAGGGATGGT
>VWZY01007817.1:420554-446067 GCA_013399075.1 Chloroceryle aenea
CACAAGATCCAGCAGTGGCCTTGGTCTGCACACCAGGCCTTGCTGCTAACTCTGACCATGGGGTGTTATCACTGCCAGATGCAGACACTCCCTGGGAAAACACACTGCTAACTTCAGGCAGTGCAGCTGGTTAGAGGAACTGAGCTGAAAAATAAAGCCGTATTCTGTTCTAACTCAAACTAGGACAGGCCCTCACTTTTGGCATGGTACTGATTATTTTTTATAGGTTATATTTGCTATAATAGATACACTTTGAACTTATTCATAAAAGTATATTTCAACATTACTTAGGCACCAACAGAGGCTAATGTGTCTAGCTTTCACCTAGATTATTACCATTCAAATACTATGTAGATAAATTATATTAAAATTAAAAAAAAAAAAAAACACACCACACAGTAAAAAACAGCCCAGCAACAAAAAATGCTTCAGCTTCTGTCTCATTCTAAATGGAGACTTAGCTCTAAGTAATCAAAATTGCTTTGGTTGTGCAAAGCAGCATTAAAAGCCTTGTCCCCTAATTGAGTGAAGCGGTTCCAGTGAAACAGCCTTGCCCCCTCATTATGTGATCCTGCAAGTGCTGTTTGTCATCATTTCTTGCCAGTCTCAATCTACCTGTACTGCTGGTGCAAATTAACAGTAATTCATTATGACACACTGTGTCCTTCCAGCGAAACAACAATATGGAACACATAGCACCCCACCCTTCTCTCCTTTCCTCCCAGATCCTTTTCCCACCTCAACATACCACCCTGAACATAGCCGTCCAGCTTGTTCTGACTAACTAGTCTGTCAGTGTGGATTGCCGCTTGACTGATGGGTAGCACCCCATGTTCTTCTGCTGGCAAATTATGAAGAGACATGTGTTGAAGAAAAGGCAGTATGTTCTGGCAGCTCAGGTAGTCTCAGTGCTGATGGAAGGCTTGTATTTCAGAGGAAACCCATGTGCACACAGGTGTGATCATCCACCACCACCTGCAGCTGAAGAATCCTACCAACCGCATGTTCCAGCAAGCAGGAAAGATCAGTGGGGAGTAGCAGTTTAAAATCAAAGTTAACTAATATATGTGGAGTTTTGATGTGTGACTGCTGTAGATAGACACTTTTGGTCATTATTAATCTATTAAATTTTTACTTCCATCCTGAAAGTAAGAAGCAGCCTTAAGAAAGGGAGTATTATTTGGGAGTTCAGAACTCAGGAAATCCATGCCTTGGTTTTCCCCATATTTCTTTGTCATTTTGCAGCAGACATGCTCCCTTTAATAATAATTCTCTACTTCTCATCTTTCAATTATGCTGCCCTTTTAAATTACAAGCCGTATTGCGAGGGCTGTCTCTTGCTTTGCACGTATAGGGAGGTTCCTAGAATGGAGCCCTGGTTTCAGCTGGTGCTTCTGTTGCAGATTCTCAGCTGGTGGAAGCTGGCTGAGTGCCACTGAAGTCATTAAACGTATGTGAAAAGGTCTATGCCATATCATCATTCTTATTATTTGCATTGCTGGAGAGAGGGCTCTTCAGTTAGTATGATTTTAGCCCACATCTCGGAGAACTAATGCCCAGTTCTCAAAGAATAGGCAGGTTTTCCCACTTTAGTTATTTTAATTTAAAAAGAACAATTTTTACATGGAAGTTGAACATTTTTGTTTTGAAAAAAATCAGCTTTGAAACAAAATGTTTCTCTTTCTGTTGGGGAAAATTGTTGAAGTTATTTTTGAAGGTAGTGGTTTTAGTAGATTTTTCACATGAACATCAACCCACTGTAATTTATCAATGTAAAAAGTAATTTGGGGAGGAAGCACGAAAATGAGGGAAGTTCAGATCAGACCTTTGATTTATTTTTGTAGTGTTTTTTTTTTTTTTTTGNTTTTTGTTTGCTTGTGTGGGTTTTGGGGGGGGGGTTGCTGTGTTGGTTTTTTTGTGTGTGTGTGTGTAGTTTTTTTGTTGTTGTTTTCAGGAAAGAAAATCGGAAGAATCAAGACATTCTTAAAGTCAAGATTATGGCTCCAGGTTCATCCTGACTAACATTAGGCACTTTTCTGGGGTCGCTAGATTCTGAACTTTGTCATCCGAGCCTGCCTTTGTAGTCAGCACAGAAAGATACTGTCAGCAAATATATTTCAGCTCCCACTAGGCCTTTAGGACCCATAGGGCAGTCTGTCTATCTCTGCCAAAGCGATCCTGGGCTGACTGTGTTCTTAACCCATGCAGTTGAAAGTAAGTTGGGTTAGTCATTACTTGCCAACAGGTCATTGACTCTGGAAATAATTTATTTTTTTTATTGATACTGCAAGGTTCACAAAATGATCTATTATTATTGAAATATAATGTAGACCCATCTACAGTGCTATTCATCAATAACGAGGTTAATGCCATTACCCCTGTTCTACAGAGGAGAAACCTGAAGCAAGGGAAATGACTTGGCAGAGGTCAGACAGAAAAGACGTGTTTCCACTCACCCCCGACCCCTCAGGTACTTATTAGGAGAGAGAAAAAGCAAGTTTTTCTCTAACCTTAAGTCCTGGAGTTTTCATGTGTTAGACTTTCAGCTAAATTAATTCTTTCCCCAGTGGATTCAAAACTTGAAGATGTGATTTCTAACAGTTGAAAGCCAAATAAATAATCTCCTACAAGAGTTCATGTATAAAATGTCACTGTACCTTATTGTGGATCCATGATTTGGGGAGTTTTGAAGTGTTTCTGGCAACAGCACTTCTAGAATCTGCTGCATCCTGAAGTATCTCTCATTGTTGTGTGAACTATTTCCTGCACAAGACTATGGTAAATATTTTGAAGGCTGTGTCCCTGTGGATATATCATAGGAGGAAGTCAGCACTTTTAACCCTAGAGAGGACAGGTCAGTTGTCACCTTCATGTTTCACACTGTGCCTGAGTGGCAGCACCAACACCAAGTTAACTGGTTTGGTGTAAACTCAGGAATCTTTATGTTATGTTGAGAGAATTTCTAATATATAATGTATATATAACTGGTGATGCAGCCCAAAAGACTTAGAGATGCTTCAGGAAATGTGCTAGAAGTAAGGATAAATACTCTGTCAAATGATTTTTGGAAACAAAATAAATCTTCGTTTTGCCACTTCAGAAGGGTAGAATTGTCAAGATATTTAACTCTTTGCCAAGCGTCTTACCACCTTTCCACTGAAAGTAACAGCAAAAGTCCTAACTGATTTCAGTACTCTAGGTGTTGCAGAGCACTTGTATACTCAATGCAAAGAACTTTGGCTTCTTTGAACTGGGGAAAAATATCTTTAATTTAGATTACATATAATCATTTTTTATTAGAGCTTTAACTTGGTTAAGTATAATCAGGTAGCTATTGTAGAATTTAAATGGCTAGCAATTGTTATTTGATAATAACAACTTAGATTTATATAGTGCTGTATATCCCAAAGGGATCTCAGAGAACTTTAAAGACTTAACAATAAAATACACAACAAAGTAAACATTAATTACAATTACACCATTACTATAAAATATGAGGATATTAAAAACTGGCAGTCTGTGGCTTGATTCTGCTCTCATTTGAATTCATTAGCCAAGCTCACCCAGAGTGCAAATGGATTGTTAGTGGTTCTGCCATATCTGATTTAAGAAATTTCCTGTGCAAGTATGCACTGAGAGCAGAGGAGGGTGGAAAAGGATGTAAATACTGTTCTGAGATTGCCTATGAAATCAAATCCACTCATGCAGGTCGCTTAAGTGGGATGTTGTTTTTGAACTCTGTTGAGCCATTTGGATTCATCCCTCTGGTTCAGGTGGTAGTTGTACTGTGCTGGGCTCTGTGAGGCTCGTTCCTTCTTAGATTGCGGGTGGATTAACAGGTTATCTTTCAAATGCCACATGTCTACCCCATCAGAGTGGAAAGTCATACAGTGCTTTGTACAGCCTGCTCTGTGTTCATACATAAGCATTGAAATAGTTTAAATTTCAGCCCTGTTGTTGTCATTCTTGAGTTATCGGTGTTAACAACTCACTGAGGTAAACAGAGCAGTTTATACCTCTTTGAGCTGCTCTTCTATGCTTTTGTTAGGTTCAAGTTCAAAATTCTTCCCCAGAAAGGTTGTTAAGCACTGGAACTGGCTGCCCAGAGTAGTGGTTGAATTGCCATCCCTGGAGGTATTTAAAAAACTGTGTAATGTGGCATTGAATTATAAAGTTTTTTTCACCTGTTGAGACAAGTTGTTTCTTTGCATGTGAAAAAAATATACTGCCATTAAACATAAATTTGGGTATGTCTGAGAGACTATGTAAATTGCTTTTCTTTTTTACTGATTTGTAAGAGTTCTTGCCCATCAAGATGGTTTTCAGTTTCTGAAAAAATACTCATTTTCCCTGGCTTTTGGCCACAACACACAAAAACACTCTAAATAATTTCTTCTTAAATATCATAGTTCTTTTTCAGTCTCAGGCTTTCCTTTAGTTTCTGTTTTAACACTCTTAATCATTGTGTGAAAGTTGTTTGCCGATACCGTCTTGTTTTTCAGATTTGTAATGAAGCATGAGGGATTTTTACATTTGTGGTGAAAGTTTTGCATGGGTCTTACTGTAAACCTTTCACAATGTCTTTAATTTGTTTATTTTGGGGAGATGGAAGAAAGGGAAATGGTGACTTACAGACAAGTTTTCTGCTCTATTTCCTCTGTGCAGCAGATGATAACTCTCAATTTTAAATGTTTTTATGCCCAAGACACTGATCTGTAATTTTTTATCATAGGTGCGTGCACTGGTGGGCTATATATTAACCTATAACCTGAAATAATTTTTTTTAATATAGTTATGAGCCCAATCTGAGTACAGCTGAGGAAACATGTGTAAATATCCAGGTGGAACTTTCTGAAGTCCCCCTCCCCAGTGTTTTGGATCATCTTGAGTCACAGTGTTTTAGTCTCCTTCTCTGGAGACTTTCAAGACCGTCTGGATCTGTTCCTGTCTCGCCTGCCCTAGGGTGTTCCTGCTCTGGCAGGGGTGTTGGACTCAATGATCTGCAGAGGTCCCTTCCAACCCCTACCATTCTAGGATTCTATATCTTTCAGATCCTGCTACAGCCAAGTGTCGGGAATCAAAATGCATGAAATGCATGTAATTCCCAAGGAAGTGTTATAAAGAAAAATGTTGTTTCTTTCTGAAACTGTATTTAAGAGTAAGTTGACATAGTAACAATAATAATGGTGATGATAATAATAATAATGGTGCTTGTGATCATTAGACCATAGAATAGGACCCAAGTCTTTTAATTCATCAGTGATATATAAACTAATAGAAGAGTGTGAAGTTGGACTGTGTTTTATGTGTCCTGCTGCAATCGACACAACCTTGATATAAATGCACATATATGAAACAGAAATTCACCTTGCAAGTGGAAATTGTAGCTTTCTGCTTACCAATCCATAGCGTTGTAGGAAATGTGTCTCTTGTTCTGGTTAAATTTGTCTTAGGGTTTGAAAAGTCTGGATAGATCCAATTAGAAAAGAATCCAGCAAGGAAATCATAATATCTGGAAGGAAATAAGTGTTCCCCCTTAAAGACACTTAAAATTATTTTGTCTTCTATGAACTTACTTAAAAGAAGAAACTTTAAACCTGCTATGTTTTTAATTGTCTGATTATTAGATAAAATTTAAGGACAGAACTTGTAATTACTAATCAACATCTACCTGAGGGAACAGGAACTAGATAGAACCTCTTGTTTCACTTATTTAAGCATAAATCTCTACAATTTGAGATTAGACAGATTTCCCCAGGTTACTAGTAACAGTCTTCTCTCTGTGCCTGTAGGCTGTCTAATAAAAAAATGGAGAATTAAAAAAAAAAGTGTGCATATGTGGGTGACAGATGTCACAAAATGTGACTACCTTTGTCACACGTATCGTTAGAAATGGGCGGATTTTGTGCACTAAACATGGACATGAAATGCTGGATGGAATTTTTTTTATTATTATTTCTAATAGAGCCATATAATGTTCAAGTCATTTGAAATCCCAGTGGTAAGGACTTAGGTACAATGTGATAATTGCAGTGATTTTAGAAGGAAATAAGTAAATAAAAGGTAATAAAGATTAGCTTGGATCGGGGCTGTAATTTTTATTAAGGCTTGTGTTTTTGGAAGAGAGGCAGACTGTACATGACATAAGGAGTGGCAATGCATTAGTGAAAGTGGGTGTCTGCAAGAAACTAGTCTGTGTTTGTGGGAGCATGAAACTGTTGGAAAAAACTGCTACTTTCACACTATCATATTCAAAATTCACGGTGAGCCTAGCAGTGAAGTGTACAGAAAGTCTCCGTTGTTCATCTGAGAAAAATAGTGGCTGTCTCCTAGTACAGCTGGCTCTGGGTGTAGCATTTGGTGTCGGTCTGTAAGACTCGAAAGAGGAGAGATGACTAAATAAGAACATGAAAGTCCTGGTTTGTTTTTTTTTTTTCTGAAAACTTTTTTTCAAAATACTTTCAGAACAGCTCTAAAATGTTGAAGGAATATGTTAGAACTAATCTCAAGACTGCAAACTAATTGAGAATTATTACTGCAAATTCTATAGATAATCTCCTTTGTATGATTATAGCATGCAGAAAATATAAATAATAGCTGATTAGTAGTCTTGACTTAGAGCTCTCTGTTTCCTCCCCATATTGGATAAATCTCCTACTGATGGATCAATCATTTAATCAATCTACTAACGTGGCCTTCAGCACTATAGTATCTGAGTGCCTCCCAGTGTTGGAACGCTCAATAATGCTTGCTTTTTTTTTTTTCCCCAGTTACTCTGTACTCCTTAATTTGATTTTGTTCTTAGTTACACTGATGTAAATCTAAAACTACTCCATTGATTTTGATGGAGCAATCCAGCATTTATGAGCCTGAAGAGCAGAATATAACCCTCCTTTTGCAATTCCCCAGCTATTCTTAAATTGTACTAATAATATTTCTTGGAGATATTAATCTGGTCTCTCATTTATTCTCCCTTTTCCTGATGCATCCTTTTTTTTTTTCTTCTGCCACTTTGGGTATGTTCCAAAGTCCACTCAAAATGCTGTCAGATTTTCTATCAATTTCAGCTGGCTATGGCTCAGTTTCCCACTGGTGCTTCTTTCTTTTCTGCCCCCCCCCGCCCCGACACTGGAGGTTCCTATGTGAGTTTGTGTCCATCTGAGTAGAGACTTATTAATTAATTAAAGTTACATATATTCCTACAGTTCTGTGAATAAGCACCTCGCTGTAGTGTGATCCTAATCTCCACCTTTTCCACAATATCCATTTTTCCCCACAGTTTAGTTTTCCTTTAACAAGATCACTCTCTACATCTCGTGCAGCAAGTCCTGCTCTTAGGTTTAGCATCTCGTATTTTAGGGAGAGCTTTGCTAAGGGATAGATCTGAGTTCTTGGAAAAATGGAGAAACCTTACTTACTTCCTTGAGATTTTTGCTCAGGTTAAAATGTGATGGTGAATATGAGAAAGGTTTTGAATGAGATAATTGTGGTTCTTCCATTGAAATGTGTTGTCTCTTTCTTTTCTTTCCCCTGCCTGCCTTCAGTGTTGGAAGCAGTGTTGGAAGAAAATAAAAAGAAGAGGAGCTGAGTATTTAAGCTAGGAGACTTGGCAGGTAAGAGGTGTGCTTTCTTACTAGCTGGCGAGGCGTTTCTGGAAGTGCTGGTGTGAACTGGCAGCAGACTGGCTCAGCTCTGGGAGATGAGGCTGGCCCAGGACCTGCACAGTCAGGCTCAGTTCCCTGTTGTGTACCTGCAGGCAACTGCTTCCCTTTGCTGGTTCCTCACCTGTCACAGGTGCAGAACTACTTCCCTGCTACGGGAGGGTGGCTTGAGGAGAAATGCAGTAAAGGCTGGGAAATAATGAGCCGATATAATACATGGCAGCACACGTGAGCTACTTGGACAAAGTTGCCTGGTTCAAGGGTGACAATTGTGTTGTGTGGACTGCTGGGGTGGTGTTTGTATTGTTTCAAGAAATGTTTGACTGTGGTACTTGTATGATATCTGTGACGTCACTGTGTTTTCTTTGTTGAAGACTCATTTGATTACTTTAGTCTCATTTAATTTTTCTGCATGTTCTTTAAATGGGGTGGAGGTGAAATACAGTATAATCAGGATGCAACACTTGCTTTTATATAAAAACTGTGTTGAAAACACAATAACAACTTTGGAAAGCCAAGCACTCAGCCTTAGAGAACTGCAGTTTGCAAAGACATTTCCCAAGAGCTTGCTTGAAGTGCACCTGAGGACAAAAGGCTTTTCTCAAACACAGAAGCCACAGCCAGACTGACAGATTTCAAACCTTCCTCCAAACTTGAGGGGCTGGAGGATTTTTTTTCAGACAAAGGTCTTGAAGAATTTTAAGTGTAATATTCCTTAATCATGATCTTGGAAAAAGTTGAACCATTTCCAGAATGCTCAGCCTGAGGCAGTCATGCATCATAGATATATCAGCCAAAATGGCAAAATTTTGGCAGGGTATGAACAATTGCAGGTAGTTGTTTAATTGCTCATGTCCAATAATCTTAATAACAGGTGTAGCTACTGATCCAGGCAATTATATAAATTGTCCTGCAGTCTTCCCTGGGTTCTTAGTGAGGCAAAGCTATTGATAGATCAGATGTGCCTGAGTTGGGACTGCAATACTTAGCCTTATGTCTCTGTCTTAAAAGACAAAGCTTGCCCAAACAGGGAGTGACTGATGTATTTCTGCTTCTCTGCCTTTTCTTCATAGCATGCTGTAGCAAGCATCTTTGTTTTTCCTTCCCCTCCTGCAAACCTGTGAGAACACATTTAAATTTTAATAGTCAGAGATCCAGAAAATGTAAATAACACCAAAATAAATATTGTCCTGTTTAAATTCCCTGCTGGGTCCACCTGTCCTGCTTTGCCTGACATAGGCATAATAAGTGCTCTGGGGCAGCGGGTGACTCCTTTACACATCTGCGCAGCCCTAAGCATAGCAGAGTTGTGCTGCTTTTTGGAGGGGGCTCCTAGCAACATGTCACAGGAGAAATACCCAGCTCCTGTGACTGAGGCTTTGCAGGCATGTGGAGCAAGCTTGGCTTAAACTCAGAGGTCAAAAGAAGTTTGTGGCTGGTAAGAGAAGAAATAATTTTCTCATGTGAAATAATTTGGTCCCTAGCACTTATGAGAAGACTCACCAATACAAACTTAGTGGTAGAATTGTAAAAATAGACTTCTAGTTGCAGTATTTTTTTGTGTGTGAGGATGATGTATTTGTGGGTTTCCTTGTGTTTGTCCCTAATAGACCCCTAACAAGCTGTACATGAAGATAATTAGGAACATGTCATTTGGTCTGGAAGATATGTCTTCTTGGTTTGGCTGTTTGTTTTGTTGGTTTATATTTTCTTGATTTGCAAGTGCTTTCTTGTTTTCTCGAAACTTTCAAAACCATATATTGGCGTCTGTTTTTTGCTGCAAAGTTACCTCATCTCCGAGCAAACTAGTATAATGCATCAGGCTGTCTCCCTATGTGTGCTGGGTCATATGTTTAATATTAAAACTCAGTTTCTGTGTTTTTTTATAACAGTTAGTTGTCTGCTAGGCACTGGTAGTTAAAGTATTGCAGGCTTCAGATAATTCTTCAGGCTCAGCCTCTGTTTCCACTGCCTTTGATCAGGATACATTCAACTCTCAAATAGTTATAATATTTTTTTCCTGTGCTCCTTTTGATTTATATATATGTGCCTTTCCACACAATAGGATTAGTGAGTGGTTTCTTATTATAGTTCCTTAGCATATAAACATCTATGCTACTATAAACTCTGATCAAATTTGGACAGTAAGTGCAAGTAACAATAGAAAGACATGGATCCCACTACAAAGAGTTTGCAGTTGGTAACAAGTTACATGGAAAAGGTGGAGAAGACAACTATCAAATACAGCATGTCCGTGTATATACAAATATATGTATAGACATATATATCCTTGTTTATGCCTGCATTTTAATTTAATGCCATATTAGAAAAAAAAGAAGAGTAGAAAGAGCCATTTATAAAAAAACTTGAACCATGTGGCAGAACTTGTCTTACTGATGAAAATGAAAAGCAGACAGAGATTGAAAAAGGAGGCGCATTGGTATTTTTCTGGAGAGGTTGTCTTAAAGTCATCAAAACCAAATTATTCAACTTTTTCCCAAATCAAACATAAATTTTTACGATTTTTCCTTCTATATGATTTTGATGAGAGGGTGGGTATTGGTAAAGCTGCAGAAACTTCCTCCACGCAGATGTGGTAACGCATGCTAAATCTGTAGTCTGCAGTTTGGACACCCATTGTAGGCTGGACAGCATAGCTCCATGAAATAGCAAAAAGGACTTTGTCCGAGGTTTTATACTTAGCTCAGATTTTGCTTCTGGCTTGGTAAATTATATAAATGTTCTCAGACAAATTCTCGTTACAATCCCGTTCTCTGGTACAGATACGGTTTTGGTCAACCTGAGAACTCGAGTCTGTTTGTGTGGCAAAGGTGGGAAGTGGGTTGGGAGGAATTGCTGTTACCGTATTACTTCTCCTCCAAAAAGGTCTCAAAATGAAACCAACTTCTAAATTGGTAATCTGTAAGCTCACAATATTTGCATGCATTTCTGAGTGTGGCCATGAAAGAGAGGAAGCCCCCATTTTTGCACACCATTTGTTTTCTGTCTCATCCTGAAATTTGAGTTCTGAATCTTTTATTTGCATGAATGACTTTACTTTTGGTTTGTTTTGTGCTGTGAGGCTTGTTTGCAAGAGTGGCTTGTGAGTGGATACCTCTGTATGATTGATCACTAACCCCACCAGCTCTGAAGAGTAGTATATCAAAGAGCAAGTCCAAATTATACTGTCATGTCTTATTGGAGTGTTCATATGTGAGGATGCTTACTGTTATGTCTTTGTGGATTTTGGCTGCATGAACTGTTGCCTAAGAAGGAATTAGGATGATTTTATAGCTCTGAAGAGACTTAGGATAAGGTTCTTTCTTGTCCCTTCATTTTGCACTCAGCAGTTGCTCAGGTAAATGAGAATCAGTGGATGATTATTCCTGGATCACTCAAGTTAAAATCACACACATCATCCACTGATATAACCATAAAAATGGGACCGGGCTGGAAGCTGAGTGCACCAGAAAACATACGTGAAATGTCCTTCCACTTGTCTCATTCTGGTGAGCAGAAACTAAAAGCTTGTCTCTCTTTTTTCAAAAAGTTTCAATGCAACCAAGACAAGACTTTTTTTGAAGTAATCTGCATGGGTTTGGGTATCATGTTAGGTAGGATGGGGGTGATCTCTTGCCTAAACATCACAAGCAATGAAAATCATGTGGCTCTAAGAACCAGCAGAGTAGATGGCTGACCAAATGTGACTTCTTCCTAAAAGCAGTGTTGCTAGGGCAGTTGAGATAAGACTAGGAATGAGATGACGGTACTGCAGTCTTGGAGAAATGTCATAAACCTAGAAATGCCTTGGATCAATCTGCTTGGGATCAGAAATTATAATCTGGTGTTGTATATGCCTGTTTCTGACTTCCTTTGTGAGCAAATTTTACATCTGCATGGCTGGATTCTTTTTACCTCTTCAGTTGAAGTCAGAATGCTCCTGATCATTTTACTGCTAATGATTTTGCCTTTTCTTTATAAACACTCTTTTAAAATGAAAAATGCCCCAAATTAAAAAGCATTTCTAAGGTGGCCCTAAAGAGAAGTTATTCCTTTGCATTCCTCCTGTGAAGAAGTTGGGTTTATATATGTGACTTGCATGTGGGTGCACTTTGAGTTAAGTACGTGATTTTCTTTCGGATCACTGGGTAATGGGAGTAAGTGAATCAGTATTTAAAAACAAAATTATTTCACTTATGCTTTGCCATGAGAAGTCCTGTCGCTGTTTCCAATGCTGGTCTGTGGGGTCTAACTGGCCCTGGTGTAGCTGTGCCAGCTAAAGGGCATTGTTTCTGAAAAGCTTTGCCTTTCTTTGGCTTTGAGGTGTTATGGTGTTGGCTTCTTGTTCTTTTTTTTTTTTTTTTTTTTTTTTTGAAAGGGGAAATGTTTTTTATTTAGGGGGGGAAAAAAAAAAAAAAGAGCGAGCTTTATCTGGCTTTCCTGCTCTCCATGTGTGTTTAATAATGCTCCTTTGCACTGGGAGGTGATAGTCCAGCTTACCTGGAAGCAGTGTGCATCCGGACTGTTTTTCAGAGGCCATGAGTAAGTCTCCTTCTGAAGCTGATGTGGTGGCGTGGGTGCCTCAGAACCTGTGAAGCATCAACTAGTGAATCATTTAAGCATCATTTAAAAGTTAATTAAAATTCCAGTAAATACCAGCTCCATGGAGCTGTTAAGTTTCTCAGGCATACAGGGTCAATGCAGTGAACAAATCCTGATTTCTCTTTTTGGCCAATATTGTGACCATTACCAAACTTCAGTCAGATATCTATTCAACAAAGGAAGGAGACCACCTCATTTAGCAAAGTCAGTTCTGAAGTAGTATTTGTGCTGTTTGCTCATGTGAAAAATCAGGGGGGTTGTTTTTTTTCTGGAGTTTTAATCACTTTCAAGAAAAGATGTTAAGCACAAAGTAATTTAATCATGTGAATAAGTAAGCATATATAAACATGGGATGACTTAAGCAAATTAACCTGCTGAATGTAAGGATGTGGGAATATGGATGTGTATCTTGTTCATGTGGAAGGCTTGGTGGTGAAGGAAAGGAGACACCAAATCAAGCTGCACCCCCTGCTCCTGCAGGGCAGGTAAGACCCGCACCCAGGGCTTGGAGCTGTAGTCATGGGTGCAGGTGTGTTTGCTCCACTGCTTCTCTGGTAGGAGGACTTTGGGTTTCAGTGCCTATGCTTTGTGGGCCAAAGTGCATTTTGACTGTGGCTTGCTCTGAGAGGAAATAAGATCTACCTGAAAGTTTTATGGATGATTTGTGTTGGTTAGCTGCCACATAAACTCACCACATAATAGCTCACAGTTATTATACCATTTCCTGATATGGCACAGGGAACATCCAAGGTTGAGTGTGAGATAAAGAGAACGGAGAAATCTTGAGCAGGAGCTTACAATAGAATTTCCCATTGGAAGACTTGATATCAAGTGAAATGTCAGTGAAAGGGATTTCAGAATCAGTTTCTGTTGCTACTGCTGCTGTTGTCGTGAGCACAATTATAATCTTGACAGTTTAAGTCTGACCCATTGGCCTGAAGTGCTGTTGCCAGTTATTAGGTTACCGAGTGTTGCTGACATACTCAAATGCAGAGCAGAACTCTGTCTTTTCAGTATCTGGACCAACTCCTGGTATTAGGAACAGGAGTCAAAAGGCCATCCTTTCTCCTGTACTAACACACACCCTGCCATTAAGTCTGAAGGCAATTTTAATAAAATACACAGCCCTGCTGAGCTGGTCTCCGCAGATAAATAAGTGGTGTAGAAAAGAAGCTTTTGTTTAAAAGTAATTATTTAAACTATGCATTACAGGTAATTTTCCTTTACCAGTAAAGCAAATGCTATCAGAATTTCAATAATAGCCTTGTGTTACTTATCTAGATGATACGATATTGCCATTTCCAGGAGCTTGAAATGCTGTTTTATTTTTATTTGTGTCAAATATAAGGGCAAATGAGATCTGAATATATATTAAAAAAAAACCACAACAAACACAAAACCATGGGGTTTGTATAATTTTGAGAGCAGTATTTTGTTTTTCAACCTTTTATAGTAAGATTATCTAATGATAGTTTCATAAAGTGTGGACTTAAAACAGTAGGGTGAGGAGCATCTTCTTATTTTCTGTTTTGTGTAACCAAGCTGCATTTCACTGTTGATAGAAAACATAATTCTTTGAAGATGTTTGTCAATAATAACTGTGATAGTGTGGTAACTTTATAATGTACATGAAGACATAGCCAAACACTGAGTGCTTCAGCCCAGATATAGCTTAGAAAAAGCAGAAGTGTTATTTTTTACTCAAGAGAATTTTCATTTTCAAAAGTTGCATAAAATCTTAGCCTCTTTTTTTTTTTCCTCTCAGCTTTATTTCTACGGCATAAACCTCTCTAATAATGATAAAATAGTTTATCATGAGGAACATGAAGTAACTAAGGGATAAAGTCAACTTTTTGGTTTTATCTTGAAGAAGTAACATGTCTATATTGAGTCTTTAACTGAGAGGATGGGCATTTTGTTTCAGTCAAAACTTTTCAAATTATCATTGCTATTGTGGATTTTTGTGTATTTTCTATTTCAGATGTGGATAAGGGAAGGATTGCAGCTTTGAGAGCTGACAGCCTGAAGCCCTTATTGTGCAGCTGAACTGATGTGGGGTTGTCTCCTGTGATGCTTGGCTGCAGCCTCTGTTTCTGGCCGAGAGCCTCATGGCATGCTTTGGCTGCAAGGAGATATGACAGGAAAGGTTCCTGAGTGCATTAAGGGCAGTTTTCAACAAATTTAGGCCTAAATTCTGCCTAATCTCTAACCTAACATTTTCTTACTGGGTGTCTCTAGGCCTTTTGAAATGTCCAGCCAGTTGCAAGTGGAGCTCTGGGGTTTAGGTGGATTTTTAGATCATTTACAGCTGGATGTAGTCTGTGTGCACTGGAGTTTCCAATTACCCCAAATGGAGAAAAAAGCATTTCCCTATTTCAGAGAAGATTTGTGAGGATCAATGTGTTCAAGATTGTGACAGTAGGATATATCTGTAACTTACATAGGTAATAGATCAACTTAAATACCTTTAATAAAAGTGGGCACAATAATTCATCGCTCTGTTGCAGGAATAGTGTGACGCTTGGTGTTTGTGATCTATGAGAAAGAGGTTGAGATCTTTTGATTAAAAAGTGATGTTGATATAACTGTGTGAATTATGAACAAGCCTGTTTCCACCCTGAATTTACTTCTTGACCTAGTCAGGCTGGAGTTTTAATCTGCGGTGAGCAAAGCTCGTTGTCCCTGCTCTGGAAAGTTTCTCCTGTTTCAAGCTATGCCAACCCTTACTCAGCTTTCTCCCATTTCTGCTGTTTGGGGAGAAGGATGGTGCCGAGTAGGAGGGCAGAGCAGGCAGCTGATGCCAGGCGGGTGTCTTGCCGCTGAAGAGCCCAGCCGATAGCAAGGTAGCGCCGCGACGTGGTGCTGGCAAGCAGAAACCCAAATGCCACCCCTTGGCTGTGGAAAGAGCTAAAGATTTGTCTCCAGCAAGTGACAGGCGCCAAGGTACTGTCGCCCGTTTTCTAATTTTAGCAGGAAGGCTGGCAGGGATCTTACCTAGACAGACAAGCGTTGTTTCTGCCCGGGCCGATCTGCTGCCGCAGGTCTTGTTCCAAATTGCTCGGCTCTGTGCCTCCCCGGCTTTTGGGAGATGGTGTGTTAGTGGGAGGGAGAGGGGAAACCCCTACCCTTGCTCAGAAGGCTTGTGAAACTTCTGAGCCTGCTTCAAGACAGTAAAACTCATAACCTTATACTAGCCGTCCGAAAAGAATTGTTCATAGGAATGTTATTAGCAATGCAGTGATTGATTTGTGAAGCCCGTTTGAACATGTGGTTGCACGCTGTGAGTTGCTCCTACATGTCCTCTATCCTGCCAACTGGGGTGTGGTTCCCGTACAGAAGCAGAAGTGGTTAGGGGAGTCGACCAAAGGGGAAACAGAGTGGGTCTTCCTCTCTCCAAAGTGCCTGAGGCTTGTGTGATCATTACACAGCATTTTCTGTCAACTTGCTCTCTCTCTGACTTTTGAGTTTGGAAATAATGTCTAGGGAAAGGTGTGAAGGAGTTTGAAATACTTTCTGTCTTCTTTTTTTGATTCACAAGTCACCTTCACAGTTTAGAGGATGTGCTCTGCTATGCATCCACGTCCCTGCAAGAGCAGAGTGGTGTGGTATTCCCAATTCGCTAGAAATTTCTGCAGCAGGGAGCTGATTGGCCATTTCCAGGATGGGCTTTACTGGCACTCTAGCAATTTCAGTGGTCTCAGAGCCCTTTAGAAAGGTAAATGTGGTTCAGTACTCCTGTTTTGCCTTTGGGGTACTCCAGGTTCGAGGGAGGGACTGCAGAAGGTTTCAGCAGCAGAGCTGGAGGTTGTTCAAAGTCCCTTTCTGGTTTGTGGTTTGGTGATGCACTCACACCTACTGCTGGAAGAAAGGGGCAGCTCTGCTCTGTCAACCTTCTGCCCCAGCCACGCATCCCCACAGCTTGGCACTGGGCAGTTCTGCACCATTGTGAGTAACTAGAAGGTTACCCTGGCAGAGAAGTGACTTTGGGAAACAGTGAAGCATTTTCTGGTTTAGCTCACTGAACTGGTTCCTTGGGAGCTCAGACAAATACCAGCATGTCTCTGATTTTGCCCATTTTAAACAGCAAACATGATGTGACCCGTCACATTTTGAAAGTATCTGTAAGGATGCTGCAGCTAATCGTGTAGCTCTGCTTTTCAAAATAGCCCATATTCAGATGTAATCTTAAATTGAAGAGAGCCTATTGGCAAATATTATTACCATCTTATTAACACTAACTTCTAATGTGTTTTTCATTCTTGTAATAATGACATGACCAGTATTAAGCTATTCTGGGCATTATGTAAATAATAATTGGGAGTATCCATTTGTCAAATGTGGCTGGAGATGGACAAAACAGAAGAGCTGATATTTATCTCATACTTCAAAGGTCCTTTTCACCATCTCCACTAAAAGCTGCACTTGCTTCAAGCACATCTTGCTTGATGGAGGGTAAGTTCTGCTGTTTTGAGAGGGATAGTTTTTATTTATAATTGTGAATGTGTTTAACCACATGAGGCTGTCAGTCAGGGAGACGAAAGCCCAGTAGGATTATTTCTGTAAGTGGCCAATTTCCCCCACCCTTGCCCTTCCAAATCAAGGACAGATGAAAGGTCATGATTAAAACAGTGATTTTCTTTTTTTTTTCCTGAAAATGTAAGTAACAGTTTGCAACTGTTTTTTACCAAGATGTCAAAACTGTATTTTATCTTGGGGAAAGGCGGGGGGAAGAAAATTATAAGTTCTTGAAAATGTTGCCAATTTTCCAAATGGTTGTGTTGAAATTTATTTTAATTATTGTACTTGTGTCAGTACCTAGCAGGGGTAAAAGGGGGAAAAATAATTCAGTACAGTATTATGCAGCTATAGATTAAACAATTAATGGTGAACCTCTGTATCCTATTAGTATATTTGAATTCATTATTTCAACAAATTGTTTTATGAGCCAGTGACTAGTGGATTTAACCATTTATTTTGTAGACAAAACAGAACAGAATAATGATAGTCTTGCTGAAGCACATCTTTATGTGCATGAATCTATCCAAGAAATTAACCTAAGAGTCAAATAATGTGGAATGTCATTAGGAAGTTATTTTGTTCTGAGAGTTCTTATGTGCGGTCAAGGAACTTGCTGTCTCGGATGCTTCTCGCAGCTGTCTGGTGATCGTTGCAACAGCTACCATCCCTGAAAGTGTTGAGGACTTTGGCACAATCAGCATTTCCCTGGAAAATATCTCGGTTGGCATTGTACGTGGTGGTGTTCTCTCAAATATGTGCTAACTGCTCACAAGTCAGAAATAACACTTCTTGACTGATCGTGGCATGTAGATAATTGTGAAAGTAAATACTTCCGTGAGCAATCTGTGGGCTCAATTTTATGTGTAAGATCTATCAACAATGATCAAATAAAAAGATATTCTGAAGTAGTACCACAAGACAAATTATCTAAGCACATGGGGATGTCGCTGGTGTTTCTTTTTGCAGTTCACATGAGACGTATACCCTCATGGAATTTAGGCCAGACATATCTTCATAATTATTATCTGTGTTAAAGATCTTCTTCTCTAATTAGGCATGAAACCAAGATGCTGTCTTTCTATGTCATGAGGTAACAAACTTATCTTGATAAAGAAGGTAAAATGTGTAATAGCTTCTGGGCTTCCATTTAGTCCTTTTTTTTTACTGTTTTGTTTTGTTTTTTCTGCAATGGTATGATTTCCCTTTTGCCTTGAAGAATCCTGTGCCTCTGTAACGTGTGATAAAATGTGCGTCATCTTCCACCACCACAAGGGATGTGTAATAAGATACTTTTTCTTATCACTGATGATGTGAGTGGTAAAGTAGTAACTGTGTGACTTTGGCCATCTTTGCGCTACTACACAGTCAATCTGCAGGGCCCATGAATCAGGTAGAGCTGACTATTTAAAGGGTGGACAGGGAAGTAAGTAATTTCTGAATGTGTCTTATAACTGCTACAAATCCTCTCAAAGAAGGGTCCTGTGTTTGTATGTAGTTTTTATTACTTTTTTTTTTGCAATTTCCTTTTATTTTCCTGTGCTGAGCCATTGTGTTTTTTAAATTTAAGTAGCTCTTCCTTTTTTTTTATTATTATTTTTTTTTATTTTCATCACAGAATCACAGAGAGTTAGGGGTTAGAAGGACCTCTAAATATCATCCAGTCCAACCCCCCTACCAGAGCAGGATCACCTAGATCAGGTCACACAGGAACATGCCCAGGTGGGTTTAGAAAGTTTCCAGAGAAGGAGACTCCACAACCTCCCTGGGCAGCCTGTACCAGTGTCGTGCACTCTCACTGTGAAAAAGTTTCTCCTTTTCTTTACATGGAACCTCCTATGTTCCAACTTGCACATGTTGCCCTTTGTCTTATCATTGAACATCACTGATAAGAGCCTGGCTCCATCCTCCTGACACTCACTTTTTACATATTTATAAACATTAATGAGGTTATGTGAGCAGATGGGCAGAAGATGGTGGTACCACTCTCCTTAACTACAATTAGGTTGGCTAAGAATGTTGACATTGTATTTTAGTTGTGGCTTTGCTTTCTATTGTTTGGTTGGTTGTTTTTTTTTTTAAGCATGCAAATACTTTTGTTGTCAGTTTAAATTATAGGCAAGACGCTGAAGCAACCTTCTGATTGTCTGTGGTGGAACTGACAGTGTATTCTGCTGTGCTTCTGCTGCACACTCTTCTCTTACTTTCCACTTCTGGGTGAGTCACATAACTATGTAGTGCTAAACTGTAGGACTAGGTGTGTAGCCTAAGATAACTATTTTCAGGATTTCTCCAAAACATCAAGGGTGTTGATGTTGCATAGATATGTTGCTGTGAGTTATTTATCACTGGGTGCATTGCTGGGGAGGAGGGGTAGAAGCAGAGGTGATGCCCAGGCTGTTTATGAAGAAAGTGCTCTGTCATTTTCTTCTACTTTGGTAGCCTGGATTCATTAAAAATAAGGTGTTAGCTCTTTTAAACTTGATTTATTTGTCAACCTCTTTTCAAATGGGCAGTACAACATTAGGGGCATGTGGAAAGGGAGAAGGTTTGGGTATCAACTGAGAAGAGTATTTCAGGGGTCCTATTTTTACACAGATACTGCTAAAGGTCAGAAAGACAATTGATGTGAAGAAAACCATGTGAATATGTTGTTGGAAACAGTTGCAGAGTGTGCCTATATAAAAATATAAACAGTGGACCATTTAAAGGGATGAAAAGGAGTGGAAAAAAAGTAAAATTTTATATGCACAACCCTTTCTTTCCCTACGGGGGGTGTGTGTGGAGAGAAGGGGGAAGGTTATTTGTTTCAGCACCTTTTCTGGTACTCTGTGAAATGATTTATAGGTAGATGTGCTGTATACAAAAACTTTCACTGTCTGCCTTGCCAATGAATTAGGGCCCTATTCTAGGGGGAAAAAAAAAGTTTGCACTTTATTTGCATCCATCCGAGGCTTCCATGTGTGGAAGACAAATGTAAATTCTGTTTGGATTGGACTCTTATGGAGGCAATGCTCAAACAACCTTTGAGGAGAAGAGAAACCATTTGGGTCGCAGGCCTTTGTATTCTTGAGGGTCCTTCAATCATTGCTATAATTCTCTGAAAGCAAACTAATAAAACTTCATATTGACTTGCACTTGTGTGCATTTTGAGCAGTTATTTGCAGTCTACCATCAGCAGATTAAAAATCAATTAAAATCCATAGAAACAGCCAAAGCTACATACTCCTCTTTGCTGGTAAAGATTTTTTTCAAAGATTTTTACATTAATACTTGCTGCTTGCTATTACTAAAGATAATGAATCAGATTTAGGCACAGTCTATGCGTCTTTAGCTCTACAGATCTGGGCATCTTTAACTTTACAGAAGCCCTGCTAAGAACTTCTTATTTCTACAGAGAGCAAGAGAGGATAAGAGAATTTATACAATTCATTTAACTGAAATGGAGAAGGTGAAAGCTCTCCAATACCATCATGATGGATGCTATTGCAAATGTGTAGGGAAAACAATAATCTTAATGATAACATAAGTTTAATACCAGTACATTAGAATGGAAAGTGAATTTTAGTACTGTTAATACATTAAAATAAAGGAGACTTTGATTTGTATTCCTGATTTTCCACAGAAGCCCTGCAGATTAATTTGGTTCTGTCCCGTGATGCAGGGGGAGGCTGCGTGGTCTCAGGGAGGAGGCACCAGGCTGGGACTGCAGAGACCAGCTTCTGCCAGTGACCTGCTCTGGGGGATTTCAGAGTGTGCGGGTTTTTTTTCTTGAGTTTCCTCTCCATCTGTTTGCCTCCTGTTCTTTGCGAGTCTAATCTGTTTATATCATTAAACTCAAACATAGTGCTGCTTTTTCATTTCTTTATAGGTATGTGCTCCAAATGCCATTGAATAGTCATGATATTTCTAATGTTATTCAGGTGTAGATTGGAAGGATATAATCTACATTTCTAATTACTGGTTTTATTCATCCTTTCTTATCTTAATGCAACTTTTAGCTTAAACAAATGTTATAGTAACTAAAGAAGCCATGACTTCAGTGTGTTGCAGTAATATTCAGATATCAGCCCCAGAAGAGAACGCCAATTGCACTGGTAAGACTGAAAGCCCAAGCACTGAGAAACTGGGGGGTGGGAGGGAGACATCTTTCAGCTAACTTGTGCAACTTTAACATAGTCCTCATGAAGGTGTGCATGTTGGCCACGGTATTTGGTAGAGTGTGACAATTCTGTTCATGGGGACTGCAGAAAAGCCAAGAAGTTGTTTTATCAAAGAGGAGTCTGAATAACTTGGAATAAATATGGCCAGGCTTTTACAAAAAATGCTGAAAATAAAATATGAAACGACTGTTTGTTAAGCAAGCAGAATCTACACTGCAGGTGACATTTTAAGTATAAAAGATATATTTATAGACTACCATGATTTATGTGCACAAGACAACTGCATTAAGATTGCAGAGTCAACTTAAACCCTTCAGTTCTCTCTTAGTTCCTTTCTTTGCAACCTGAATTGTGTCTGTGTGTGGTGAAAAAAACAAACCAGAAATGTCACCCTGTCCATCATATTGAGTCCTTGTCATTGTCCTCACAAGAAGGTCTCATCCAGCTGCACTGATTTCTGCCCCTCTCTGCCTATGGGGACTCTAGCCCTGGGGAGAGGGAGAATTGTCAGGGTGCTGAGGATGGAGGCTAATTTTTTTTTTTTCTTTCCCCTGTTTACCTATCTCCATCAGTCAATTCATGGCTTGTCTGTACTGTTGATGGTCATCTTGCCTTAGTGCCTTTTTTCACTGTTAAATTGGTTCTGGTCTCCACTTTTCAGTGGATGCTGCCACTCTCTGCTTGTCTTCATCTTGCTCTTCCATGCTATCAGTTCAAGTGTTTCATATTCTCCCTTTGTCCTGTAAGACCTACCCTGTTACCTGCTCACATTATTCTTCTCCCCTAGCTCCAGATGTCAGAAATCCTCCTCTCCTGGTTCTTCAGTCTTCTCACTTTACTGCTGGTATCCCCCACCACATGGTTCCACTGTTGTTTTTTTAGTAATCTCTTCTTTCTTTCACCCACCATGGCTGGGGGCTCAGAAAGCCACGTTCCCACTCTGCCTCAGTGTGGGCACTGGCTGTGAAGGTGAGCCTACCTCCCCACGGGTGTCTGGGGCTCAGGGATGCTTAGGGCTCTGTGCCAGATCAGCCTGGTTGGCCTTGGGCATCAGTAATGGCAGGCACCTGCCCACTCAAGGTGGCATCTTAGAATGACTTTTTTTTTTACAACTGAGAATATTTTTTGAGTTTTTTTCTGCATTTGCAAAGCTTCAGACATTTTCTGATATAACTCCTTCCCTGGGTTTGTATCGTTAGCACTAAAATTAATTTGCTAAAGCTATTATATTAGGATCCTGAAGTTTTTCTGCTTTCCTTTTTGTTACTATGTATACCTCCTAAAATCTGTCAAAAAATATGTTTCTGAAGCTATACAAAAATACCATTGCTCTCAATATGCTACTATTGCTTTCCTGGAACAATCTTTTTGCTTTCCTGCTTTCAGGATTGTTTTTGTTACCTTTTCCTACACTGAGCCCTGACTCTAACAATTAGCATTGCATGTGTGCTAAATGGATTTCACAGAGATGAGTTTCTGAGAGGGATTTTACTTCCCAAGTATTCTCACCAACTGAGGCTGCTCATGTGCTGGGGTATTAGATAACAGAGGGTCAAAGTCTGTTCTCCGATCCCCTTCAAAAAGAAACAAAACCAAACTGATGAGGGTTTTCATTAACTTACTTGAATCCAGAGATCAGTGTTTCCAGATAAAGTTAAGGTTCCTACATTTCTGAGTTACTGTAACATAAAATATTAACTGTCCTCCTAGAGCTCTACACTCCTTCAATTCTTTCTCAGTGTATCATTTCTCTTTTTAGATATCTGACCTTTCTGTAATTTGTTTACTCTATGGAATATTGCAACTTTTCTTTACACATCATCTTACTTAGGGTGTCTGAGTCAAGGGATGGAGGGGAAGCATGTATCTTCTTGTTACTTTTTTCTGAGTCAGTGTTTGGTTATGATTTTCAGGATCATTTAATCTGTGGAAAGTTTCCCCATATGTCAGGCATACTTTAAACATGCAGCTGAGATCTATACTACAATAAGCCCTGTTCAGATATGATGCCTGGCAAGGGGCAGAGTTCCATCTAGGTTATTTATGGAAGTGAAGCTTTATCAAATGCTGTTATTTAAATAATTACCAAAACTGTATTCTTGTTTTGTTAAACATGTAGATCAGGTTTCCCTATGTACCTTGTTTCCTTTAGAAGGCCATTTCTTTTTTGTTGTCTGCAGAAACACTTAGAAGTATTAGGGGAGCATACCTAAACTTTGGTACCCTTTGTTACAAGATATTTTAAGTATTGAAAGCACTTGCAAGAATCCCTTGAGTAGTGTTAAGCATAGAGATGCAACTTGTGGCTGAGGAAGTTCCTATGTCAGGTATCCCTTCACGCTTGTAGATGAGTATTGCTGTATGTTTGTCCTCTCTGACCGTCTGCTGCCCAACACTGTTTGAGGTAGGCCTTTGGTTGACCCTAGTAGGCTCCTTATCACATCAATACAGTTGGATATCTCTTCAATTATCCGATCTTTGTAAATTGATAATGTGGTTTCCTACACACCTTTTGTTCTTCTGATGTATTTGTCAGGTCTATTTTCTAGATTCCAAGTTTGCGCGTGCGTGCAAATGTATAAAAATGTGTTTCTATGAAAGACTGATATATTACAAGCCTATGAGGTCCTGAATCAAGGTGAAGACAATTCATAGTAGTCTTCCCCTAGATTTCACAGAATCACAGAATTGTCATGGTTGGAGAAGACCTCTAAGATCACTACATCCAACCATCAACAACACAAAAAAAAACCCCAAACAACTCTTCCCGCCCCCAAATTAACCCCTCACAACAAACAAACAAAAATGCAAAAAACTGCACAACAAACAAAAACAGAAAACCAAAAAAAAAACCAGAAAAAAAACCAAACCAAAACACAAAAAAACCCACCTCACCATCTCACTAGACCATGTACTGAAGTGCCTCATCTACACACTTTTTAATACCTCCAGGAATGGTGATTCTACCACCTCCTTGGGCAGCCCATTCCAGTACCTGACTAGTCTTTTAGTAAATAAATTCTTCCTAATCTAAACCTGCTTTGGTGCCACTTTAGTGCCTATTGAATCTCAAACTTATTAATAATTGTTTTAAAGATGTGGCCTCGGATGTCAAACAGTTTATAGGTGGAGCATAAAAAAATACAGACAAGCAATTGTAAGAATAGTCTCAAAATGATACTAGAGAAGGTTCGATTATTGAATTTGTATCCTGCAGAAGTTTGCTATTAGTTTATTGAGAATGTTGGACCTGAGAGTATTTAGGTATTTTTAGAAAATATATTTGAATGTTTAATTGAACGTAGTGAGTTTTGTATGCTAATGTGGTGGTGATCACAGGAAAATAGGTATTCCTTCACCTTTCTCTTTGCTGTAGTTACTGAATAATGCTGTTTATGATGAGGCAGTGTACGTGTGCATATCTTTGGAAAAGGATATTGCTTTTTAACAAAAAAATGGAAATCCTTTTCACAGAGGATTACAATTGTGACTTCATACTTGCTAATGTGCTTGGGTAGTGCTTAGTTGCTGGCTAGGGTTAAACCACTGCAATCACTTGCTGGATAAACAGACTTTTATAAAGCATTAAATGCTATTATGTTTTTTGAACATTAAACATGTTTTCTGAAAATATCTTCTGTTGTTTTTCTTGCCTCCTTCTTGTGCTTTTATTTGAGGCTGATGATAATCCATCCTCCACACACCAGAGGTCAGAGTTTTCTGAGACTGATCTGGTGCCTGTTCCCCCTTCCTATGGCTTTTACTTCTGTTCTCGTGAACAGTGGATGTTCACCATGTGGACTGATTCAGGGTGAGGGAGACAGCCAGCTGCTGATGAGTTTGCAAGAACCAGATATCCTTGGTGATACTGTAAACTCTTGAGTGTGTTACCCTAGAAGCTGTGAGCTTTGGTCTTTCCCAAATTTCACAAAAACTGGTAGCTAGCTCTTAACACCCTCAAGAGCAGTATAAGAACAGTTAATCTTGGATTTTTAGGGAAAACCAGTGACAAATGTTCAGTTCCAAAGACTGATATATATCAGTCTGTCTTGTATTTTCTAGGCTAGCTGCCTAAAGAAGGAGTTGACCTTTTTTCATGAGTGTTTTTTGGGAGGCAGAGAAGAAAGGGGTTAGAATAATTTACAACTCCCCTTTCATAACTACATCTTCAACACTTACAAGCTTAAAAAGCTTGGTTCTGATCTGAAGTGTTAGTGTGTGGGGAGGTTTTATGACTGCCATTTTTCACAGAATCAAAGAACAAGCCAAGTTAGGTGGGACCTCCAAAAATCATCTGGTCCAGCCTTTGTCATTAGAGAATTTTAAGCTGAGATGTGTTTTGGGCAATCCACCCTGACAAGCCATTCTCTGTATGAAGGAAAAATATGCTTTTAAATTGAATACTACAGCTAGTGCTTAACCTTGAGTCAAACAGTACTGTAGGCCATGCATGTTTCATCCCGACAGGATGGAGTGTGAATGAAGTATGAGTGTAATCTTGGGCATTGGTTATATAGCTCCTATTAACTCTTATTGGCTACTGATTATGCAATTTCTGTGCTGGTCACTTTG
>VWZY01007817.1:446118-501233 GCA_013399075.1 Chloroceryle aenea
GGAAATCAATTCACTCTCCTGGTTTTAATTTTGATAATTCAAATTCATGGTGTTCTTCATCTGCTTTGTTTGATCTTATACATAAATCAAGGTTATAGACGAAACCAATTCATGAATGAAAAGTTTCCATTTTCTTTTCTTTTTGGCTACAACTATGCAAAGAAATCATCGTTTCGGCAACTAATATACCTAAGTATCCTTCAAAAGGAACTGTGATATATTGGAGCTGTTCAAACATCCTCACAAATCATTTTGCCTTACAGCTTTGATCCTGAAATATGTGAAATGATGTCTGATTTATGCCACTGATCCTTCTTTTAGATAGTTAAGTGTTCATGCTTAATGTTATTAAATAAGTTCAAAGCAGCAAATAGGCCATCCTGGGCTGAGGACATTTGAAAAATAGCATTCTCAGCAGGCTGTATATCCAATATATGTTCTTTAGTTATTTCCTTTGCTTTTTATTTAGCAAGCAACTGGAACTTTCTTCTGCTCTCATCTTTGGTTACAATGGCTTTGGCTTTGTGTTTTGGGTTTGTTGATTTTTGTTTGTTTGGAGGTCTTTTGGTCTTAATTTTTTGTTGGTGGTGTTTTTTTGTTTGGTGGTTGTTTTGTTTGTTTGTTTTCTCTTGATAGCTTTCTTCTGGGCTTTGTTTCCATTATTTTGGAAACCATATTTTAGTTTGGGGTGGTGGGCGGTAATAACTTCAGGACAATATGGGACAGTGGGAAAGATATTACAGTCTTCCCTAATTGGGAGGTTGGTAATACGTGCTAGCACTAGTACAGAACAAACTGTGTGACCCAGCTGAAGCAGTACAACAAATAAAAACCTCTGAGGGTGTGGATTAGTGGATGAAATTCCCAGTCTAAGGAGCAAAGTGAGTTTGACTGCTTTTAGTGAAAAACTATCAATACGTTGTGATTTCTGCTTTAACAAGCAAAATGAAAGAGAAGGGAAGAGAAAAACTCTTGATTCTAAAATATTTATGAGTAGAAATATTCCAAACTTGCATCACCGATGTGCAAATCTCTCCAGGCATACGGGTTGCATAGGAGTCATATCAGCTCTAAAATTAGTAAGCCTTTTAATGGAAAAGTCACACAGTTCAGACACTAGATTTAGGGATTTCAGTATGTTATACAAGCTTTATAACAAATATTATTCTTGTGAAGTTTCAGTAAGAAATACTGAATCATCATTTCCTGTCTGATATGGTCCTTGTTGAAGCAATGAGAGCCATCTCAGTCACCTTCTGCTGGAAAAGAGCTATCATCTAGAGAGAACTTCTTCCCAGCACTATGTCTTCAGTAATACCAGCCCCTAACCGTCAGGCTTTCAGATGTAAAACTAAAACCAAAAACTACATTTAAACATGCGACATCATCCCAGTACCTCTGCAGTTGTATTGACTTGTATGTGTAGATTTGCAAGTTGAAAGTTGACAACACAGTCTTGTAGTCATTTGCATGCCTTCCCAGGTTCCAAACTGGTCTTACATCTCTCTCTCCTTACTTATATACTCCTGGAGTACAAATATAAAAGCATACATTGACTTTTCTAGATTCAACCCTCTTGACTGAGAATAGTGAGTTCACAACTCATGGTACACGGATGGCTGTAAATGATGTAAGAGGCTGTTCCTGGAGCTGGCTGCATTGGAAGTATCATGGTTACTTCCTCTGTGACCTCAGCGGACTAGCTGACTGGTCCCATCCTAAATTGCTTTCTAGAGGTTTCTGATAGTTGTGGGTTCTTTTTATAAAATGTTTTTCTGGATGCTGGTTGCACATACATTTATTTAAACTTGTGGTTCCTGTTACCTTACAAGCTTTTCACAGAGGCCACTGTCAGCAAGCCAGTAATACAAATGTGGCAGTTTTGGCCTGGTAAAAGTTGCCATCAGTTTTAAATAACTGCTGCTGCTGGTAATGCTGGTAAAAATACATTTACGTTTCTTGTTAAGGAGGTGGGTCTGAGCTGAGTTTTGGTACTCCAGTTGGTTTGTTTACTTGCAGTTTGGACATCTCTGCGTGATGCTGCTACGCTCTTCAGTAAAGTGTAATTTGAACGATCCTGTGTTGCATGCTGTTAGCTGGTGGGTCCATCTCCTTCTCAGGAAATCAGGAACTTCCAAAGTTGACATCAGTATCAGTTTTAAGGTTTTGCTTTATGAGATTGCACTGCTAGCTCTTTACATTGTCAAGGCAGCTATGAAAAACAGTGACAGCAATCTCTAGGAATGCCTTTTTTCTGTGGTCCACTTCTCAAGAATATGGCCATCAAATTGCTTTGGAGAGATGGACAGATGGATTGCTGCTAGATGTGGTGTTAAAACCACTGAGTTTTTGGTGTTTTGTTGTTTTTGGTTTTGTTTTTGTTTTTTTTATGCCTTAAGCAGGATTAGTCTGCTACCCAAATGCAATAGCATTACACTAGCGAATGAGAAACTGAAAATTTTGTGTCAGCGAGAGACAAACTGGCTGAAGTCAATCAGTGTAATATTTTGAATTACCAACTTTTCTTCATTTAGCTTTTCTGTTATGAGCGCTGCTTGTAAAGTTCTCAGTCTTCAAAATATTTGTCTAACAAGCTTCCATTAAAAAATGAGTGGGACAATGGAAACAGAATAATGCAAATATTTAATTTGTATGAGTACAAAAATAGTTTTTAATGAATAAAAGTGTATATTACTACTTGTTCTTCCTATATTTGTATATTGCATTACAAAGAAAACTTCACAAACAGGATAGAAGGCAGAGGCTCACTAGCCTGTTGTTCTGGTGGCTGTATCTTCTCTTCATGCCAGCTCTTTAATTTTCATTTCACCTGCTTCAAAGTAGTTATTACTCTGGGATTTAGGATATCTAGATTGATAGTCATTCTCTGCCATGATAAAGCATAATCATCATTAAATTATTTGATGTTTTTGTTACTTGGGGTTGTGGTGGGTGTGTGCACACTAAAATAATTTCAGACTTTTGCTTGTACCTCCATTAAGGTAGGAGGGGTTCAGGTACTACTGTGGCTTTAAAGAGCAGTGGAAGATAGAGGGATTGCTTTAGAGGTATTAAAACAAATGTTCCCCTCTCTGACTTTGTGTGAATTACTACAGTATTGTGTTTATTTTCCCAAAGGGTGCAATTTGCAGTCATGTTTTCACAAGGTTTTAGACCATTACATTCATGGAGATATGAGTTGTATTCTTTTTCATATTTGCTTTTTATATTTCTTTTAAAGGAAGAAATTCTTAAATAATAAATGAAAACACAAAAGACAGGAAGAAGTGGGGAGGGTTCCTTTTTTTTTATGTAATTGGGAAGCTGCATTTCTGACTGTTGCTGTATGTGGACAGACAGATCTAATGATTAGTGAGTGCCAGAAAGCAGGAGAGTGTGTGCGAGAGGGAGCTTAGTTTATTTCTGCGGTGTCACATCAATCTGCCCGGTTAAGTGATTGAAGGGGAGAAACGCAGGCTGCAAAAGAAACTGGGCCCTGATTTGTTCAGGGTCACCAGCAGTGGTTTGAAACCATCTTGTTTGCAGATACCCCTTTCATGTTATTAGGCTGTCAGTTGAGTGACTTTGTAAGATTTATGGCTTGAAGCTGGAGCGCGTGCGTGTGTGGGGTGACGGCAGTGATGGGCAGCGGGCGGGGGGGGAACAGAGATGTTATTGAGAAGACAGTGATCCATGCCTGCCTTGATTGAGCTTTGCAGCCTTTTGTCTAGGCCTACTTAACCTCCTTATGCAATTTTTTTTCCCACATGCCATGTAAGTAGCTCAAGCAGAAGGTGAAGCAACAAGTGGTAAAACATTGCTTGTAGCAACAGAACTATAGTGGACTCGGTGCAGAATTACTGGCTGTGTAGTGATGAAATAAAGCCATATATCCATATATTGGGCAGGTCCCAGGTTTAACTTATTAATAGTCTTTCAAATAGCTTTATTTACTGTAATGTCAAAGCTATCAGCTGAGTGTTCCCTTGTCACTGGCAACCTTGTAGGGAAATCGTATCTCAGAGAGAATTTAAAGAAAGTAATACTGGCTTATACTGAGAGTGAAAATGGTCTTTTTTTTAAAAAAAAAACAAAACCAAAAAAAAAAAAAAAAACCCCAAAAAACCACAAAAACAAATTAAAAAAGAGGAGGGGAGATGACTTGGTCAAAGCAACACATAATTTAAATTAATTTTGTCTGTATGATAAGTAGCAATATTTTTTATTTTCTGAATTTGAAACTTCAAAAATGCTGGTTTTTGAGAAACTCCAATTTTTACTTTTTTTTTTCTTAGAAGTTTTCTGAATTTTATAATTCAGAAAATAATGCTTTCTGCATTTCTGCTTATATAGTTCCTAGTTGTGCCGAGATCAAGGCATGTATTATTTTCAAATATGAGTAAGAAAACTTTCATCATCAACTAGATTAATTTTCAACTGTGGTGATTTGAAGTCAATAAAACACGGTCCAACAGTATAGGAGTTGGAGAACTATTTTGAAACAAATTGTCAGAGTTCTGCAATTTGAGGTTTTTAACAGAAAAAAAAAATTAATTAGTTATCCATAGGTTAAAGGAATAAATAGAATTTGCTGGTCTGTTGTCATTCATTTAAAAATCAAGCTGTATTACCAATCTGGCACAATTCGTATGTTGGCTTTCTGTTTTCAGCCTAGTCAACTTAATTGACTTCAAAAACCAGACTTGGTTGTAAATGCTATGTAAAGGTCTGCCAGTGACTTTGATATCCTGGTAGTTTTCATGTACTTGACCATGAAATGTGAGTGCTGCTTCATGTAGATCTTCTACCATACTGTGGTTTGCATATTGATATAGTTGTGTGAAAGCGTATGGTAGTTCTGTAGAATTGTAAAGGGAAATAATATTTGTCTACAAGATCGTTTCCTCTCTCCCAGGATTCAAAATGAACCCCTCTGAGGCACAGCCTTCCCAGGCAATTGTTGTTCCCATGTTGAGATGGCCAGCAGGAAGGATGTAGCATGAATCTTGCAAGGAAAAGAGTAGATCTGCCTGCTTTCCCTTGTCCTATCACGCCAAGATTTACTTGCTGCATCACTTGTACAGCCTTTCAATTTTTTTTATTATGTAGAGTATAATTTTAAATATAATTTTAAAATATAAGCTGAAAATTTAGTTCTGAGATTTTTTTTGCAAACAAACCCTAAAATCCT
Source organism: Chloroceryle aenea (assembly GCA_013399075.1). Lineage (NCBI taxonomy): Eukaryota > Metazoa > Chordata > Aves > Coraciiformes > Cerylidae > Chloroceryle > Chloroceryle aenea. Next base: position 451,310 of record VWZY01007817.1, read on the forward strand.
TACCTATTTCACCCCCTTTTTTTGAGTCGCCAAGAAAACACCTATTCTTTTCACTGTTGATAACTGCTCATGTTTCTACCCTGTAGTAATCGGATACATTGGAGTATAAATGAGATCTTGGCTGTACACACACAAAGATGCCATTCTTTATTTATGGAACAATATTGATGAGAATCTGAAGTTATTAAGATGAGTAAAATACTGCTTTCAGTAGAATAGTCTATAAAAAAGTCCTGCCTTCATCTCTGGAAAAAAAAGATGATGCTATCTTTAAGTTACAGAACTGGGTCTTGGCAGAATGTCATGTTGCCCCATGCATGGCATGGCTATAGCCATGCTGTGTGACCTTGCACCAGACCCATGTTCCTATGTCCTCTCTTTATTCCTGCTGCAAAATTCATGATGAGTTGGTTGGAAAATGCCCGAGATCCTCAAATGGAAAACAATCTGGAGTATAACTGTGCTATGAATTGCACTGCAAAGTTTGTAGCTAATTTGTTTGGTAGAATATTTTGCAAAAACTTCAGATTTTCACACCGTCCTTCCCCTTGAATTTTTTGGGGTCAAATGGTAGATGAGATTTTGGAGAGTTTTTGACAAAAATGTTAATAATTGCCATTAAGAGAATTCCATTAAATCCTGAATTCTACCAAAACCATTACTTTAGCTGCATTTAAAAGAAAAGTAATTCTGATCAACTGTATTTAAACATAACTTTGTAAATTACAAAGGAGGTGCTCAAGAGACATTACTTGGGCACACAGGGATGGTGTCAGGAATGTCAAAGCTCAGCTGGAGCCACCAAAAATCATCAAGGGCTGCAAGGTCAGCCCAGTGGGAACTGAACTGGGCAGGAGCCAGCAGTGCTCTGGCAGCAGAGATGGCCAGCAGCCTCCTGTGCTGTATCAACAGGGACACAGCCAGCAGCTTGCAGGAAGTAAGGGATCATACCCTCTGCTCAGAGTTTACTGGATTATACGCAAAATGTCATGTCCAATTTCAGCCCCCCAGTACAAGAAAGTCACTGACAAACTGGCATGCATTCAGCAGGGGGCAACAATTGTGGTTGAGTGCTAGAGCACTTGCCATGTCAGGGGGAGATTGAGGGAGCTGGGCTGGTTCAGTCAGGAGAGGATGTCCTCAGGGGTCCTAATAGTAACCTAAATGGTTCCTATTGGGAAGACAGAGCCAGGGTCTTCATGGCAGGAGGGGAAAAAAGGCAGTGGACTGCCAGATGGAATCCAGAGGGCTTCAGACTGGACACGAGGAAAAATATCTTCATATGGGACAGTTAGGTGGTGGGCCAGGTTGTCGAGAGAAGCTGTGCAGCATCTGTGCTTGGAACTTTTCAGGGTAAAGCTCTGAGCTGATCCTGCTTTGTGCAGGAGGTTAGACTAGAGGTTACCTGTGGCCCCTTTGAGACCAAATTCTTCAGAGAGGGATTCTTTGATCTCATCAGAGAAGTTGGTGACTTATTACTCTTTATCTCACATCTGTAATTTTTAAAAATTTTTCATAGAAACTTCATTGCATGTTTATTTTGCTGACTAGAAAGTACAATTCCCGGAATAAATAATAATATTCTGTCTGTAAGAAACATTAAATGTTGAGTTTGGTAAAGTTTGGGAATATTCAGTATGTTTCTTAAACAGTAAAAACTGTTTTAAAGGCAAAGGGTTTGGAGAAAAGGAACCATGTGATTATTTTGTGATTATGTGATTACCATTGCGATTATGTTGAGTGTTCCTGTTTTGCTTTTTCACTTGATTCAGTCAACTCTTGAAAGCTGTCCTGTCTTCTTTAAATCCATGGTGGCAGCTACAGTATTGCTTCCTTCCTCATTTTAAATGCTTTCTGCTTCTTCTTTTCAGTTGCTCGCACTTAGGTGAAATTAAGAAATCTAACTGTTGGATATTACCTTTTAGACCTGCTGAAATAGCTCTTCCTGCTTGCATCCTTATGGTCTCATTAAGACGCTGCTCACAGCATGCCTGACTTTAGTGAATATTTGCAGACCTCATTTGCCTACATTAGAGACAAAAAGCTTTAAGAAAATCCTTCTTGAGCAATAAACGGTTGAGTTTGTCAGCATCCATGATCACAGAGCTGGTCTCTCCCAAGGCAAGGGCTGAATGCTATCCTTGTAGCTGAGTAACTGTTGAAATGCTTCATCCACACTGTTTCTGCTTCTCAGATAATACACTGGGTCTGAGACTTGGAGTAGTGGTTTGAAAGTGGAAGGGCTGCTAAAATCAGTCAGAGGTGAAGGTATGTGCCACTCTTATAGCAAACCCTATATGTCAAGGGCTTATGTAGACAATATTATAATTCCTGTTCCTACTTTTTAATGCCATTTACATCTTAGGATTTTTTAATTATTATTTTCTTTTAATAAGTTACATTTTGTTGAGTCAAATTGTGGTAGCTCAATACAGAGCAAGATTTAAGGACTTTGGAGCAAAAAACAGATCCCAAGAAGTGCAAGTCATCTTTGTGATTTATCTTTACAATTGTGACTTAAATTTTTGTTCTCTCTGCTCAAACTTTCAGACTAAGATTTCAGTTCTCTGGGGATTTAAAAAAAATCTTTGACTTATTCTGTAAGATTGAGGTCATGGTTTAATGGCAAACAAAGTTTCCATTATCTCCCCACTTCATTTATGTATTGGTTGTGCTTCAGCTGTTCACCTGCCCCCACAGGTGGCTCATTTCATTGTTGAGGTGATAACTATGTATAACAGATACATATTTTTTTAAAGCATGTTAGAATCACTTTTCAATGAAAGATGTCATATAAATCTGAAATAATACTGATGCTACGTTTTTATTCAATAAAATGGAACTAGAATTAATTGCAACAGTATTAATCACAGGTGATGGAACTGTCATGTTAATGAGAAGTGCTTGAAGATTACTGAACTCTACTATAAATAGATAGTAATCTCACGGATATCCAACTCTTATTTACTCTGTTTAAATTTCATGGTCCTGAAGAATTGGGCAAGAAAACTTAAGATGGGAGTTTTTCTCTTGAAGCTATAGAATTTTTCCTGACAAAACAGTTTTTAGACAACTCTGTCATCTTACATACATATACACCATGAAAATAAACTTTTCCATTACATCTGAATCATTTTGCTACTCGTGCTAGTATTGTGAATATCGACATGAGAAGCCATTAAAATATGGCAGTCTTCATTAGAGAGAGTTTTCTTGTTGAAATGTCGACATAGGATCATCAACATTTTAGCGAAAATTTGCGTTAGCTTTTTTGATGGAATCATTAAATGGAGGTGAAAAAAGGAAGGTAAAAAGGATTTTCTTCATCTAAAGATGAGTGAAATGCCTCTTTTATTATTATTTTTTTAGTAGTTCATATTATAAAACTCTGGTAGGTATCAATCTTGTACAGGTTTCTGCAAAACTTCTCTACCTCAATTTTGGTGTCTTGTGTTTTGTTGTTTTTAGGGATTTTGTGCGTGGGTGTGGTGTTTGGTTTTGTTTTGTTTGTTTGTCTTGTGGGTTTAATTTATTTTTTATTTGTATCATTTTTCAGTTTGAAAAGTTCATCCCAGACATCATGGAGAGGAGGGGTACAGAAAAACAATTCATTTGTCTAGGTTCAATTTTGTACAGTTTTTGTTTCTTTGGATAATTGTCATCCTTACCTTTTGAAACAGTAACCTGAAATGTGGTAGCTGTAGGTCTTTGAATGTATGTGTAGCTTCTCTGTCAGGAATGTTTCATCTTTTGTTTCAATGAACATGGAATTTATTTTTAACCCATGTTTAATCAGTCTAAAAAAAAAAATCAATTTGCAAATGTTCATTAGCGTTTTCCCGATTTTTTGCAGTCTGCAAAATGTATGCACTCATACAAAGCTTTCTCAAGTCTTGCAGAGGGCACAGCAGTGATATTTTTATATCCTCATTCTCTCAGGGCAATAGGCCATAAGCCATTTTACTCTTAGTCTGAGTAGGTAACCAAACCAAACTTCACTGTGTCATTCCTAGGTGATAGTAGTTAAATACTCAAATTGTTTGTAATTTCCACTTGTTCCTGGACTAGTTATGTTGTTCCCATACAGTATGAAATGCAGTTGTACAGAGAATACTATTTCCCAGGTTTTGAGAGTTTGACTTTGCAATTCTCATATTTAACTTTCCTGTTGCTATCTTCAGTTTTTATGTGCAACTGATGTCATTGAAACAATTCTCTGCAGCCATCCACTCATCGTTGCATATTTCCATTAGCTGGAAAAGTTATTGAAGATAACTGGATGGCGATATGCTACTCTTGAGTTATCCTTTTATTCAATATTGGACTATTGTATGGTCTGTGTAGCAAATCTCTTCCACTATTGATCTGGGTGCCTTGTTCAAAGAACACGGGGGTCTGGCACTGAGAGGACAAAAAGAGAGAGCACTAGCCAAGATTTTTGTGTTTTCATATTGCCTGAATTACATTAATTCCATAAGCATTGACACCATTCAGATTAGGATGGGAGCAATGCATTTTTGTGCTCCACAGAGGTGTTGCAAAAGAAATTAGAGAAAGTTTTACTCCAAACAGCCCCCTAAGGGTGTGTGAGGACATTTTCCAAATTATAGTCTTCTGTTAGAAGAACTCCTATTAGATGCATTTTTTTTCTGAAGACATTAGTCAGCACTTCAAAACATGCAACAGAAGAGTTGGGTGGTGTATGGCCCCACTACCTCTCTTAGGAAAGGCTCAGTTGCTTACACAGCTGCAAGATTGGGACGTTCTGTTTTAGAAAATGGAGTTTGGGCAGAAAATTTCTTAGCTGGCCATTGTCATGGGATTCCCTCTTTGTGTGTGATCTTCTGTCTTCCATCAGGTGATGTTATTTATTTATTTTGTATGAACTGAAGAATTTAACCAAAGACAGTGCTTCATCTTACATTTTCTGTTTCTATGTCCATGATCATGAACTTGAATGAGACTTCTGGAATACGCCATTTACACTCGCTGAAAATTCCAGTTCATCCTCCCTGCCTTCATCTTAGCTAGCTATTAGCAAGTTATGAAAAACTTGCATACTCCCTAACAACGTTCACTTTTCCTTTATTCTGTATTTCTGTGGGGATATAATCACTGCGATGTCTGTATCTATCACAGTTTAAGGTTAAAGTTTATAGCCAATCAGTTTTTTTATCTGTAAAATTTATTTTCCTCTGGAATTTTTATAATGAAACCATAAGTTTTTGTTGGAATATGTCAAGTTCAATGAAACTTTCATGGAGAGAGGCTTCTTATCTCCAGGTTCTATTTTCTCATCGAAACCAGATGAGAAAATCTTAAGTTATTCTGATTAGAATAATTTATAGGTACGAGAACTCGTTTTTGACTTTACTGATCTGGCTAAATTCTTATCCTGGCTGATTCAACCTGTAGACTTGCTTCTCAGCAGATGGAAGCCTTTGCCTCTCACTTGTTGGGCTGTCTGGCTGTAAGAGGAGGAACCAAGAGACCCAGTGCACGCTCACAGTAGCCTGTTGGGAAACAAGTTTATACAGCATGTGAGAGACTGCGGTAAAGACCTTCATCTGAATGGATTATGGTGGGAATGTGAAACTTGTGTTGTATGTTTAAAGTGAATGCTCTAACCACTGGTGTTGGTGCAGTTGATTTATCTGTTTACTCTGGTATGTCGTATCTTTCATGGCACTACGATCATCCCATTTTGGAACTTGAAAATGTTTTGAAATTTCATTGTTTTTCTTGAGAATGGGAAAGCTACTCCCTGCTCAGCTAAGTTTGAGAATTTTGAGAAAAAATTGCATGCCACTCTCTTATGTACTGTAATAACACATGGACCTCCTAAACAAGAGAAAATAGTTTTTTCATTTGTTGCCAGCATAAACACGTGTTTTGTCCATGGAGGATTGTGATAAGAGAGCTGGCTGCTCTAAAGCTTTCAGGTTTTTCTGTTTTATATGCAAACAGGAATGGTCTTGTCTTTTCTCTTAGGACTTTTGTTAATAGTAATGGTGGGCAAGTCATCTAAAGGTCTCCAACTGTGTCCCAAGAGTTGAGAGAGCTGAGTAATCTGGACATCCATAAGTCGATGGGTCCAGATGGAATGCATCCAAGGGTGTTGAGGGAGCTGGCGGAGGTGATTGCTCGGCCACTCTCCATCATCTTCAGTAAGTCATGGGTAACAGGAGAGGTGCCTGAGGACTGGAGGATAGCAAATGTCACTCCAGTCTACAAGAAGGGCAAGAAGGAGGACCCGGGTAACTATAGACCGGTCAGCCTCACCTCCATCCCTGGAAAGGTGATGGAACAACTTGTTCTTGTCACTATCTCCAGGCATATCAAGAACATGGGAGTCATCAAGAGCAGTCAGCATGGTTTTATCAAGGGTAAATCATGTTTGACTAACCTCATAGCCTTCTATGAGGAAATTACTAGGTGGATAGATGATGGAAGAGCGGTAGATGTGGTTTATCTTGATTTCAGTAAAGCNGACGTACTCTAGGTGGCCCTGCTCTAGCAGGGGGGTTGGACTAGATGATCTTTCGAGGTCCCTTCCAACCCCTAGGATTCTGTGATTCTGTGATTCTGTGAGAGTTCAGAAGTGTTATAAATCTTAAAGTATTTCTTTTGGATGTGATGTTAGTGTTTCTATAATAGTATCAAGCCTTTATATATGGCACCTTTCATTTTATGGCACCCTAAAGCACTGTACAGAATTATTAGAGAAGAAAAAGCTTCTGTCCTCATCCCTTCCTGCACACCCCACACACCTCCCAAAGAAGGGGAGAACCCTGAACCTATGGGCAGTGATTGTTTTAATCAGTGAATTTATTCTGTTTGCTTCAGTTCCACTCTGCTGTGTTCCCCTGTGTCAGACTGCCTGAAAGGGAGCAAGGAGGAGGAAAGAGGACTCAGGAAGTTCCATGAAGGAAGCAGAGTTAATGTTATGAACTCCCATGTGCTCTCAAGTTTCCAGAAACCTTCCTATCCTTTTCCATAAAGCTTTGTGGATTTTCAGGGACCATGAAGGGGAAAGCCAGAAGCACTTGCTCTAGCAAACACTCTTCTCAAAATCTACCATATATCTAAAGAGGATTTAATGCTTGTAAAAAGTGGAATTCTCTCCTATGATGTTTAAGGGCTTTCAGAAAAAGAAGCGTGTAAAAAAGGGTTGGGAAAAAAAAAAAGCTTTGGTTAGCTGCCAATTTTTAGGCACAGACTCCTAAAGAAAGATTTCTTGTATATAACTTGGATGGCCAACACATGGATGAAAAGCAAGCAAATTAGTCTGCAGTGCTGGGCTGGTATATAGGTTTATGTTAGCCCATTTTGAACAGGGTGTTTGTACAGCACCAGTATAAGACATCTACCATATGAGTAAATAATCAGATGGTCTAACTTGTTAATAGGAATAGAAGTAAAAATATGCCAAGTAAATCACTCAATGTTGGAGCTCTAGAAACTGTGCAAAGAACCCAAAACAATTCAATTAAGTAGGGAATATTTCCATGATCCCTTTAAGTGGCAGGAGATCAATATGGTTCAGATTTCGTGCAGTTGTAAAACTACAGAATTATTTATGTAGGAAGGAACCTCCAAGATAGTCTTGTCTAACCTCCTATAGCAGGTTCAAGATCTATCCAGTTGGGTTTTGAATATTTGCAAGGGTGGAGACTCCACAACCTCTCTGGTCAGATGCTGGCATAGGTTCCTGCTCGTAAAAACATCTTTTTCTTACTACCCGAGTGGCATTTCCATTGCCTCCTGTACTATTGGTATTGATTAAACTCTGGCTTTGCCTTCTCTCTCCCCTCGCACCATGTAGTTCTAAGCAGCAACTCTGCCTCTAGGTTTTTCTTTGCTTTCTCAGTGCTGAAGAGACTCTATTCCCTGAGCCTCTTCTTGGGTGCTGTGTGTTCTAGTGACCAACTTTTCTGGACTCACTCCAGTGTATCAATGCTTTGTGCTGGGAAGCCTGAAGCTGGCCACAGTGCTCCAGGTAGAGTCCCGTAAGTGCCTGCTGATGACACTCCTGTTTGCTCAGCCATAAAGCTGTTGTATGACTTTTATGCTGGGGCCATGTTGGCTCATGCTTGGCTTGCCATCTACGTCTCCAAGTTGTCCTGACCCTTCAGAGATGAAACAGCGGGACCTTGCTGTAATATCAGTGGTTCCCTCAGATGAAACTCGACTGGTTCCTACTGTACATGTCCTGTGTGCTTAAGTGATCCTGAACTTGACTTTTGTCTGCTCTGGACCGTGCTTACACTCACAGACTGCAAGTAAGCTTGGAGATCTGGGACATCTGAGGGTAAACCTCACCAGTGAAAATCAGGCAAAAAATGGGCCAAGCACCTCAGTCTTTTCTACGTTCTGTGACACTGGTTGCCCTACCTCTCTGAGCAGCAGGACCATGCTTTTCTTGCCCTTCCTTTTGCTGCTGAGGTGTTTACAGAAGCTGTTCTTCTTTTCTCATCCTTTCCTAGTTTCATATCCAGATGAGCTCCTGCATTTCTAACTGCCCTCGTGTGCTCAGGCTCTATTTGCCCTGTGTACCTTCTACCATATCTACAGATGACTTCCTGTGTTTGAGCTAGCTGAGGCGTTTTATGTTCACCCATGCTTGCCTTCTTCCACCCTTGCTTGACCTTCTTCACGCGGGCATAGACTGTTTGTGTTTTTAAGAGGTGGTTGTTTGGAAATCAAGCATCTCTTCTTGAGCCCCTTTGCCTTCCAGGGCAGTCTCCCTGGGGTCCTGACATGTATGTCCCTGAACAAGCTGCAGTCTGCTCTCCTGAGGTCCAGGGTAGTGGTTCTGCTATATTTCCTCACTCCTTTGTGAAGCTTTTAAATTCCTGAATGTCACAGTCACTGTGCCCAAGGTTCCCCTTGACTTGTACATCCCCAACTATTTCTTGCTTCTTTTTTGAGTAGTAGGCCCAGCAGAGCATCTTTCTTAGTTGACTTGTCTGTTTCTTAATTAGTTCTTTGGATGATTTGCAGAAAGTGTTGAAATATGTCCCTAATGGTATATACATTCCTGAGAGAACAGAGGACTTTAGTTCTCTTTAAATGTTTTCATATTTGTACTGTATTAGTTGTAAAGTGAATCAATAAAATAATGTACAGCCTCCATGCATGTCAGTGTTAGGGTTATCTACAGATTAATTAAGTTTAGCAGAACAGTGTGAAAGGTTTTGGTTATTAGAACAGGATGGAGAGTTTTGCTTGTTTTGTTTGTTGTTTGGTTGTGGGTTTGTTTTTGTTGGTGTTTTGTGGGGTTTTTTCCCTCTCGGGGAAAAGAAGTGACCTTGGTACACAGACTGTTTCGGTATTTCTTTGATGCGTATTCTCGCTTGTTTTCAAACCTCTCTGTTTAAGCATATGAATTTAAAATAATACCAAATATATGTTATGTACACATGGGTGAAAGTGCAAGAAGTATCCTTTGTCATGTGGGAGTCAGCACCTTGCTATCCTGCAAAAGCTGATACACAATAACCACACATTTAGACCCTCTCCTACTACCTCTACTATTGCAGATTATCTTCTCCAGAGCATAGCTGCTTTTTGTGGAGTTTCTTTGTACTTGTGCTGTGTTGGTCAAGCACCTTATCTGTATATGCCAAGGTTTTAGATTGCTGCTATTGTTCTAATGTCTGCTTTGGGTTGGTTTTTTTCTGCAGAATCTGTTTTTGCATCCGCTGCCCACTGATCTGATAACATCTGGATGCTAATAGCATTACAGAGTTAGCAATTAGCAGAAGTTTCTTTGTTTTACACCCTTTCCTCTCTATGCTTTATTGAAGAGGATGCTAGTACAGATGCTGTGACTTTTTTCCTATGCCTCTGCCCACGCCATAACAGAATTTCAGGATTTAAAGTCTCACTTTGTTATTAGATGAATATGGACAAGGGCATTCCTCCTCTAGACATCAGATGAAAAAAATAAACATGAAGAATCATCTTCCTCCCACAGTTTGAGCTGAGAGTATGCACTTTCAAGGAGACCAACTCAGGCTGAGCAAATAGTTAAAGGTTCTAAATTCAGGTATAGTTCAAGGAAGCAATCAAGATTTTTATCCAGCTCCTTACAATTTGAAGAATGCTGATAGAAATCCTATGCCAACATTTTCTGTCACACGAAACTTCTTGTTCTAGTTTCTGGAAACCGAGATGGAAAAATCCTTTACAAAATATTTCAGGGCTTAAAAACTAATACTGACTGCAAAAACTTGTTAACTTATTTTGCTAATCTAAAGCAATTAATGCAACTTCACTCTCAGTGTGCCTAGAGCTAAAGTAATACTTGAACTCAGCCCTTATGCAGCTAAAATTCCAAACTACACTAGTAACTTTTACTTGTTTCTAGCTTGCTGGGCAAAGCTCTGTCTAGTTAAGCATTTCTAGTGATGTTGTCCCAGTGTGCTAATGAAGAGTTAAACTAGAAGCAAATTTTCCATCATTTGGCCATCCCTGTTGCTAAAGGGGTATAAACTGTATTGTGAAGTAAACACATTGACAATTGGCATGCAGCAAGAGAACAACACTGCTTGTAAGACAAAGTGTTGGTACAGTGCAAGATTCAAACAGGAACTCAGAAAAAAATAGTGAAGTTTTAGATATTTTAACATTTTGACCTTTTTCAGAAAATGAACATATTCTCCAAAGCACAGAATATGTTGAATCAGCAGCAGGCGATGTGAAACCAGATTGTGATGTAATCTTCAAGAAAACCATATTTGTAATAAGGTTAATTAAATTTGCTGCAAGCTTGTGACAAGCATGCTGTAAGTTTGCCAGTAAATCTGGTCTTGCTTTATCAAACTGAAGGGCAAGCTTTCCTGGGTTTTTTGTTTGTTTTTTTTTAAAAAAAGGAAAGAAAGAGAAGACAGAAAAAGGGGGGAAAAAAAGAAAAAACTTCCCTTCTCCAGAACAAGTAGTGTGTTGCCAGAGGACATGCAGACTGGCAACAATAACTAATACGTTATGAGAGGTTGAACAAGTTTAAATGGAATTTGTCTCTGAACTGAAAGGCATATTGTAAAAAATTTCTTTGTCTCCTTGTGATGCTGTTAAATTGAAAGCGCGATGGGAGGCTTCAGTAGAGGCAACAAAGGTTGAAATGATAGCCTGCTGTTTGCAGCAAGCATCATGGTTCCACTGATGGTCCAGACATCTGGTAACAACAGCCACTCCTTGTCAGGTTTTGCCCCACACTGGGCGCCTGAGCACTTTGCACTGTTTAACTCATCAGACTCTTCTAGCTCAGTATGCTCTGCATCAAGAATGTTTATGTAATAAAACAGAGCTAATTAAACATTTCAAAGGGAAACATTATTTTAACTCTAATTAGATATGATTACGGTTTCCTTACGCCTGTGCTGGAGTGGTACAGAAGCTCTCTTGTTTTGCCTCCTTACTGAATTCTGCAGCATTGTTGTTTCTAAATAATTTTTGCATCTGCTTAAATAGGTTTTGTACTCCCCTTGCCCAGAAACGAACTCAAAATCTTTGATCCAAATTCCATGTATTTAAAGTAATGCCATATGACCCTGACTCACATGGGGTAAGTTTATACCCCAGGCAGTCAGAGAAATAGGAAAAGCCCCCTCACTTGAAACATTTGAGAGGGTTTTCCACACAACCACAACTGCTGTCAGGTGGTTGCAAGTGATATACAGGAGTCTACTTTCCAGCTATTTGTGCTGTGATTCGAAGTTTTCATAATTATTAAATCTAGCATGAGTAGAGATGATCAGGTACCACAGATCCCTTATCTCATGCAGATGGCCACAGGTTGTGTGACCTTCCGGGAAGTCCATCGTTAAACAAGGCACTTGTCACAGGCAAATATAAAGCATATCCTTCTGTATGTATTTAATCTAGAAAGATAGCATCTGACAAATCTTTGGAGACACATCATGTCAGGATACTAAACATCCAAAATGCTGAGAAACAAATACATAGGGAAATCAAAAAGAACAGGCTAATGGCAGTAATAATCAGTGAATATTTTGTCAGTTAAGCAAATGCTGTATAACTTGTTTAGTGTTTTCTAGCTTTTATGACAGAGCCAGTCTGCAGATCATATGGGAGAAGCAGACTGAATATAAGAACCCATGCTTTCTTTGTCATTCCTTAATCCAAGATTTTATGGGGAATTTCTTCAGCTAAAGGACCTTCAAATGCAGGTTTACTTCAGCTTTTCACTTGGTTTTCACCCCTACCCAAGAATTTTTTTAAACTCTAGCTTGGGTTTCAAAAAGAAAAAGAAGGGGGGAGGGGGGAGAAGACAGGCTTTCATTCAAACTGGTTCTCTGCAGTCCTAATTAAAATAGACTTCAATGAGAAGTTTTCTTTTCCTCTTCCAACTGAAGCTTAAGGGCATAGTTCTAGCTGGAGAGTATATTGTGTTCATTTTACTGTTTGAGTGGTTTGGTAGAGAAGCTGTCTTTCAAACGCAGAGCAACTACTATGATGCCTCAGGACTCAGCTGTCACATCAAGGCTGTTTTCCACATACATGTATTATATAATGTGCATATATCATCACCGTCAGGAAGCATAAGTTTGTACATCTTACATGGAAGGAACTTTTTCTCATGTTTAAGAAGTTCTCTCTACAGTGGTTTTCGAGGTAAATGTATCATATATTTTAAAGGGACTAATGACATGGATTGTCCCTTTAAAAAGAAAATAATGATGCAAATTGAAATACACTTGTATAAATCTCTACATAAATTGAGCTGCAGTACTGGTGCAATATTCTTTCCTTTGTGCTAGGAAAACTGAAGGGGGAAATTATTTCCTTTAAATGTTACAGTCAACTTAAGTGACTGCGAGAGTTAGTAGACAGAGAGCAGCACTGGAAAAGGAAACCTCCCATTTAGCCACAGAGGAAATCTTCCATTTAGCTGTTTAATTAAATAGGAAATGGCAGTGCATAGCCCAGTCATTGTCCCAGCCCTTGTGGAGAGGATCAGAAGGAGGTCAGGAGCCTGTTCATTTTCCATGCCTGTGGCCTCTATCCTGAGACCACCAGCAAGGATGGCCAATTAATACCGAGTGCTTTTACAGGGTTTTGAGTTGTGGTGTGGGTGTGTTTGGATGGGTTTTTTTTGTCCACTAGGATCCAGACTGAGATTGCAAATTCATTTCAGAGACTCTGCTACAGGGTCACCACATCTCTGAGTAAGAAAGAGATTAGTCAGTGAAAAGTTGTTGCCTCGGGTTTTTTGTTACTAGTACTGCCACACCACCAAAAGACACTTCTCTTAAAATGTCCTGTAAAGTTTTGGTTTCAGAATTCAGTCTCCTGTCCAATATGACAAAATGCAACACAGAAAGCCCCCAAATTTTCTCAGCTTCAAAGAGCTATTTTTAAATTTTATTGTCATACTCATTTTCTCTGAGGAGTCCATACAAAAGCTACCACTGCTTGCTGGTGAACTTCTTTAAACCTTACTAAAACAGTATTACTGCTGCTTGGCTCCCTTTTGTTCTGTCTTATCTCTGATTATTGAAGACTCCACTTGGTGCAGTGAAAATCTGACCAATATGAGGTCTGGGAGCATCCACAAGCCAGGAAAACCACCATCATTGATACTGTGAGCAGCACCTGTAGCAGTGTGCTTGAGATAGAATTTATGGTGATATCTCCTGGAAACTAGACTGGCAGCCCCAAATGGTGTTGCAGTGCTGTAAAACACCTGGCAGATTTCAAAATGCAATATTTTCTTTTTAATTTTCTTTTTCTTCTTACAGTTGACCTCAGCTGGATTCACTCTTGAGAAGTGAAAGTCTTAGTGAAACTACTGATTTAGGATACATGTGTCTTGCTGCCTGCTGGCCCCTTCTTGCCCAACCAAGCACTGGTGCTCATGTTGCCTCCCCACTGTGGCCATGGCAGCCAGGTTTGATGTCATGGATCAGAGCTGGCTCATCCCTGAGTTGCACAGACCTGACTGCTCTGGGCTGGAGGTCTGAAAAATCAGTGAAGTATTGGGCAGATAATTGAGAATTTAGGAAGCTGTCTAACTCCTCCAACAGCCACTGAGCGTCTTCTGTTGACTTCAGTGGGAGATGAGTTTTGCCCTTCTTTTGCAGGGGGGTTGGACTTGAAGATCTTTGGAGGTCCCTTCCAACCCCTAACATTCTGTAATTCTATGATTCAATCCTGTTTTCAAAATGTTCTACTATATCTGTCAGTAAGTGCTTGGCTATCCTTGGCGATATGTTTTGCAGTCTGTAAGGACCTGGGTACTACTTACCTCAAAAACTTATTATGAATAATTGTAGATATAATACTGAGGTCTGTATGTGTTGTCTATCCTGCTAGATAAGAAAATATTGTGAGGACTGGTAATGCACACAGTTTTTTTGAGGGGATGTATTACCTTCCATCCTGCAGTGTGATTTGTTGGGGGGGTGAGGCTCTGCACAGAGATGTACTGTACACGCACACACACTACACGTATGTGTATTCCTGTGCTTGGTGATGGTGAGCAGAGGTTTGGAGATAACTGGGACTTTTTAAAAAAAGTAATTAAGGTTTCAAAGAGCCATCTGAGTGTATGTGTGAGAAAGGCAGAGACAGTGTGTGGTAGTTTAATCTGAGCAGAGCATAAGGTTAGCTGTTATCTGTCATTGCCCATATTTAAAAACTAGTTCCAGGAGCTCCTCTTTACAGCTAACCTTTAGATTACATTTAAATTCCCTGTTGGGAAACTCAACTTTACTTTTGAATGTATCTAAATGATAAATCATTGGGAATATAAAAAGGAGGGAGCATCAGGGAGATATCCTGCTAGCCTGCACTTGTGTAACTCAGATGCGATCTTGGCCGAGGGAGCCAAGTACATAGGTCGGTTTTGTACACATGTAGCTTGAAATGAGGTCCAGGGTCAGTTGGTGGGATTACACTGGGATTGTTGTGGTGAGATGAAAGGAGGTGGTGAACCATGACTTGCTTCTTCACTAGTCCTCAGGGCTGCTGGTCTCTGCCCAGCATCCCGAGGGGCATGGGACTGACACCCATCCACCCTACCCATGTGTTTTATTTCAGCGTCCACAGGCATTGCCCAGAAGTCCTTCACAGCCATGCAGCTTGGTGCTGGGAAGCCTCATGACTGTGTCCAGGCCTTTTGCAGCTCTGGCCCCAGCAGTGTCCAGAGTGTTGTGCTGTTGGCCAGTAGGAGCTGGGGGAAAGTTCACCAGGATGAGCCTTCCTGAGCGCTCACAGAATGGAAACACAGCCTGACAAATCTGAAACTGTGTAAAGAAAGAGATAGATAAACTCTGTTAACCACAGAATCAGGTTTTAAATACATTAAAATATTTTATCCCATTATTTGTTTTGACCAATTGACCACAATATTAAAAATTCAATCATGGAGCAGCTGACAAGTGCAGTTGCCTAATTTTATTTAAGGGTTCTTTCTCCCACCCCCCTTTCCATTTTTCCATCCTGTTAACGCTGCTGCCTGTGCCCAGACAGTAATGGGCTTCTTGTATGCCCACGACTGTTATGATCATGTAAATTTATTGGTGCTTAGAAGAAGCGAGCTATTAAAACATTACAACAACCATTACAGCCAGGCTCGTGTTGGCTTTCGCTCCCAATGAACATATGCTTCCGAGTGAATGCCTAAACTCTTATTTATGGATTTAATTTAATATGCGGAAAGAATTCAAAATTAAATTTTGTGTCTGCCTCCAGAGAGTGTCAGTGTATAATAACATGGTAATTTTTACACATCTTTATGAGAAATGGGAAAATTAATTCTTTCTGACAAGTTGTAATTATTCGACTTGGAACAGTTGCAGCTGAGCAGTTTGCATGCCTGTTGTCTGTTGTTGCACAGTGTAAGGGGAAAACGTGGGGATGGAGATATATTGTGTGTCTGAGAGTTTCTAATAGCTTCTGACATTTTAGCCCTGCATATTATCAGGGTGCTCTTTCAAGGAGTGGGGAGTGTAATCTCCTGCCTAGCTGGGGACACACATGCAGCGGTGGACCCACTCTCAAGGAGATGTGGTGGGAATTATTTTGGTTTGAGGCTGAGGGAGGGGGTCTCCATTATTTTTGCAAATAGTTAAAGCTGAAATAATTCTATTTACCCATTGGCCTCACTTTTTTTTTCTTTTCTCCTTTAATGAAGATAGAGGTGGAGGAAAAGTGTTTATCTGCAAACAAGCAGAGCTATTCTCTTTAAGTGTCTTCCCTTTCTCACCAAAAGAAATCACTGCTGAAGGCACTTAGCACCTCTCAACTTCTAGGGACTGACTCCCCAAAAAGTTATTGGTCCTTTACAGTGAGAGTATTTAAAAAGCAAAACACACCTCTTGTTGAATTGCGCTTTCATGGCAAATATTTTCATGAGGGTAACTTTGTTCTTAGCTAACTTAACTTCTGTTTCAGAATTTCTGCTGAAAGGTAGGACATGTTCATCAAGCACAAGCCTGAAGCATCACTGGATGTATTAGATAAAAAGGAAATTTATTCAAGTGAATGAAGTGTGTATCCATGGCTTTGAAGGCAAACCTGGCAGTAGTGGGGGCTGCATTTTTTTTTGTCCTCCTGGAATGGTCCCTTTGGGATAAACACATACTAAAGGCAATGCTTAGAAAGCATTTTATCAGGCAGACATTAAAGGAAAGAGAAGTGCCACAAATAAAACAGCACTGTGCTTGCTTTTATTCCCAGTGACTTACTACAGTTGCTCAGTCTAGAAGAGTGCTAATGGTTTAGAAGGTGCTACTCTTTCCTGTGAGACACTGAAGGGGTTTTGTTGATGTGAGTACTTGGCATACATAGACACGATGGTTTAGAAATATTTATTTTTCCAAAATGTAGCGTACTTGCTCTGATATAAATCAGAGTTATAAATCAGTCTTGGTTACAGTCTGGATTTTTGCTGAAGCTAGCTAGGTAGTGTAAAAGCTTGTGAGTTCATGACTGCTTGTTTTTTGTAGGGATTTACTTTGAACCAAAGAGTAACTCAACTTCATGGTCTCAGGAGTCCCTTTGTGTCTACCTCATCCTGGTGAGGCATCAGCAGCTTTGTGGGAGGATGCTAACATCCCCTACAGCACAGTAGGGATTAGCTGGAACCTGGAAACTGCTGGGGGAGAGTGGAAAATGCTGCTGGCTTCATTCCAACAAATGTCTTTAGGGGTTCTGGGGCTTTGGGTTTTTGTATGGATGTGGGGGACTGAGGGGTTCTTGTACAATGTAATATCTTTATAAGAAGGACTGGTGTAAATCAAATTTCATTGGGAGCTATTCATGCCCAGAGTTCCCAAACTCTTGGGTTAGCAGTTATTTCATTTAGACCCTGCATAGTGGGCTCATCAACAATCCTTAAATTTCAGGGTGGGAGTGAAGCAAACACTTCCCAGCTGACACAGCAAGAGCACAGGGTGCTTCCCTCGGGAGCTGCTCTGCTCCTTGCTGGGTTCACATGTGACCCATGGCTTAACAGCCTCAGCAGCATGCCTGGATTTGTGGTGGCTTTCTTCCAAACTCAGTGGTGTGAACCCCTACTCTGAGTTGGTTGTTGGGACTCCCTGATAGTCAATGGGGAGAACAGGCCCTTTGCAAGTTAGTCTAATCGATATTAGATGCTAAAACAGCACATGCAAGTCATACCCAAAATTGTTTACTTGTCTACCTTTTGACTCCCTAGAGAGTTAGAGAAATGTAGATGGAACCTGTCTTGAGGGACCAGAGGGAACAGAAAAAGTTGAATCTTCCCTGTGAAAAGATACCCCTACTCTTTTTTTTTCTTTTTTTTTTTTTTCCTAAACCACTGAGGGTTTTATTTCCAGTTTTATTTCAAGTCAAGCATTGCACAAAAACAATGTCTCTCTCAGTACCATAATAACTATCCTCAAAAAAACACAGCAACCCTATTTCATAATGAGAATTACTCCTTGTAAGAACGCATACAATGATTGGGATATGCTTTCAGGTCTTCATTTTCCTTTCCTTCCAGGTAAGGCTGTAGTTTATTCCTGCTCTGGAGAAACCTCTCCTAACTGCTGTCACTTGGCACTCTGAGCCCTTTTACTTGCTCCTTGCTGCTTTTAAAGAAACTGGTCTGACCACCATTTCCTTCTTCAGAGAATGTTCTTCTCACACTGTATTGAGCTTCTGCATTCAGGAAGATAAGAGTACCAAGAGATTGTCGATTTTCTCCTCGTTTATTTTGAACCACAACAGAAGACAAATTTAATGGTAAAGAAAAGCCTGGGCTTATTTAGCAAGACTTAAGAGCAGTTTTGGAATTACAAATTGGAAACAGAAAACAGTTTTTAAAAAGAAGCAAATAAATGCTGAAGATCTATCTTAACAGCTGGATATATTTATATATTAGCTAGGTAGAATATATATGGCATATAATATGTATGCATTTCTGTAGCTGGTTGACTTCTTACCCAACCTGGAATCACCTAGAGAGGTCCTAAGTGGTGAGAACTCAAGCCTCAGTAATATTCCATGAACCTGTGTTTCCTTCAATTTTCACTGCCTTCATCTTTTATTTTCTCATAGAATCACAGAATCATCTAGGTTGGAAAAGACCTGTGGGATCGTTGTGTCCAACCTTTCACCCTACTCTACAAGTTCACCCCTAGACCATATCCCCCAACACTCCATCTAAGCGATTCTTAAACATATCCAGAGGTGGCGACTCAACCACCTCCCTGGGCAGCCTATTCCAATATCCCACCACTCTTTCCATGAAGAATTTTTTCCTAGTGTCCAGTCTAAACCTACCTTGTTTCACCTTGAAGCCATTCTCCTTCCCTTCTTAATTCTTTTTGGAATTAAATGTTGGGTTACTGCCATGGGGTTTCTGTTGTTTAACAGTCCTAAGTATTCAACGGTGACTTCTGAATTACATGGACTATCCAAGGATATCTGAACTATGTGATTGCAAAACCACTTTGGCCACATTTAGTGTGGAGCCGACCAACTGCTTTCCACCTACTCTTACCTATTCCCTTTAGAAGTCTATAAATGCATCCACATTAATGATGTACATAACAAAACACCCTGACAATTAGACTTCACAGTTTTCATCAATGAGATGAAATGGCTGGTGAGTCCTCTAGCTGCTGTGTCTGAAAATAGGCGTGCAGTCTCACTGCCCTGCTGTGAGATGTAAATGAGGAGGATGAGCTATGTGAATTCTCTTTGGCTGACAAGTGTGCTGGCTGCACTACCCAAGGTGCAGAAGGAGGATGGTTGGACCCATGGAGCCCATTTGCTATACTGTCCTGTTGACTAGCATGTGTGGGTGATGCTAGCTATATCCTCAGCTTGGTGCAGTGGGAATGATCTGGGGGAAGAATTGGTGCAAGAGGGATGTGTCTCATGTGTGTGCAGTTCCAGAGGATACATTTTGCATCGGTTTTGATCTTGCAGCGCATGAGTTGTGTAGAATTACTATGAAGAAAACAATCATGATGCTCTGAAGTAGGCAAGGGGTCAGCTTAGATCTTGGCTTTTTACCACTACTCTAATGAGACTTGTGCTGGGTGATATATCTTTTCAACCCTCTTCCCTTATGACCAAAAAACCCCACAAAAAAATAAACAAAACAACTAGACCAAAAATGCCCCAAAACATCTTTCAGTACTGAACTCTCGTTAGATGGCAGCTTGAATGATGGCCTTGTTTTATTAAGACAAATACAGCTTCTGGAGAAGTCACTGCTCATTAAATAACATACTTTTCTTGAAATAGGGGATCTTGCCCTTCCCATCTGAGCATTGGTGAAGAGAAACACTTTGAGAGGTCTTCAGGCCATTCTCAAAGGCTCATTCTAGAAAATACTCCCACATTTGTAATCTCCAGCCTGACTATAAATGTCAGAGAAGTAAGCAAAGATGAATCACCAAATGTGCTTAATTTTATTTGTTTATTTAATTCCCAACTATCACCAAACCCATTCTGGAACGAATTTTCATGCATGTTGCCCAGTATACCCATTTCCTACTTACGAAAAACTAGTTTATGTTATTTCTTATGGAAAAGAGGGGAGAAGAGGAGGGATTATTTTTCTTTTATTCCCATAATTTCCCAAACTATTGGTCACACAAGGCATTTATGCACTTTGTGATATTAACATGAGAGTTTTACAAATGTTATTTGTTGTGCGGTGTAGAACCCTCTCACAATTGCAAGTTTTTTGCAAAACAGTCCTGGTTGGGGCATTTCTTCTCTTAATTTGTTTTAAGTATTTGGGAAAGAAATCACAGAATCGCAGAATCATCTAGGTTGGGAAAGACCCATGGGATTATCGTGTCCAACCTTTCACCCTACTCTACAAGTTCACCCCTAGACCATATCCCCCAACACTCCATCTAAGCGATGCTTAAACACATCCAGGGATGGCGACTCAACCACCTCCAGGGGCAGCCTATTCCAATATCTCACCACTCTTTCTGTGAAGAATTTTTTCCTAGTGTCCAGTCTAAACCTACCTGTTTCAGCTCGAGGCCATTTCCTCTGGTTCTGTCACTAATTACCCGAGAGAAGAGACCTAGCACCAACCTCTCTACAGTGTCCTTTCAGGGAGTTGTAGAGAGTGATGAGGTCTCCCCTCAGCCTCCTCTTCCTCAAACTAAATACATCCAGCTCCTTCAAATGGTCCTTATATGATCCATTCTCCAGTCCCTTGACCAGCTTTGTTGCCCTCCTCTGCACCTGCTCCAGCACCTCAATATCTGTGTTCTACTGAGGTGCCCAGAACTGGAGTCAGTATTCAAGGTGAGACCTCACCAGTGCTGAGTACAGGGGGACAATCACCTCCCTACTTCAGCTGCTAATGCTAAATGGTAGTTTAGAATGAAATGTGAGGGCTTTATAGCTTTATGTAATTAATTAAACGTAGAAATTGCTATTTAAACATAAGTGAGCGTTTATCTGTAATAATGCAACCATTGTATGGGGCATTTCCCACCAACCCAGTTTCTCCCCACCACTTCTCTCTCTTTTACAGATGGCAAAATAAGACTCGGAGCTTAATTACTCCAGGACTCACAGAAAGATAGCAGCAGATTAAGGAATAAATTATGTTTCTTAAATTGCAGTCCAGTGTTTGAAAATAACAGCATCTTTCTTTACTGTGCTAGATCAAGCTTAGTGATGAGTGAATAACATAATCACCAATACAATAAGGGATCTGATTCAAATACACATTCAGTAACTGGGAATTTTTTTAACGTATGTATCTTTTTTTGAAGTTGTCAGACATATCTAAGATTCATACATTGCCAAATGCATGCTTGTGCTCCTCTGTAGTGATCACCTTCAGAGACTTTCCTGTACTAACAACATCCGATAAAATATTACTCATATTGCAAAATCTGGCCATCTTCTGGTGTTTTTTGCTGACTGAGCAGCAAACTCGCTGAAGAAGTTGGGTTAGTTGGCTGATCATTGCTACTGATCGTTCTACAGCTTATGGCTTCTAAATTAATCTCTCCTGTTTTCCTTCTGTAAAACAGAAATAACACCGACATTTTTGGTGTGTGAGGTTTAATGAGTTGTGTTTGATAATGAATAAATCGCTGTAAAAGTTGTTTCACGGTGCATCTACTTCCAGTTTCATCGTGATTCAGGCATGCTACAGATGAGCTTTACTGTGCAATAGAGTTATGGGAAAGAATGGACAAACTTTTGAGCACGCTGCTAAGATTTGGTCTGGGTTTGGAGAAGCAGGTCTGTATATCCTCATCTGTTTACGCATGGGATCACTCACCATCCTGGCTCCTTGTAAGTCTGAAGCTTTGTAACTTGGCCTGAATTTTTATCCAGTTACAAATGTTGAAATTCAGGCCCAATTAGGATCTTGGTGCACTGAACCTGCCCCCTCCTCCTTGCCGATAGGTAGCGTTTCCACCAGCCTCCCAGTGCTGCCCAGATCATGTTTTCCTTCTCTGTATTTTTTGGGTCTGTGTATCAGAACGTGATTAAAATCATTATATCCCTATCTATATCTTGCTGTCTGTTTTCCTTTTAATTAGGTTGTAAAACAATTAGTTACCACCGTGTCTCTCTTTTCCCCCCTCTCCATCTCTACTTTTTGTGACTCCCCCAGTGCGCCCAGAGCTGTTTGTTCTCCCCGGGTGGGGAGGAGGGGGCCCTACCGTCTTGCTTTATTTACAGCAGGGTGAAGGTCAGATATAAACAGTTTTTGTTCTTGTGCTGTTGCTTTCTTTTGTGACCTATCCTGCATTGTTTGGCTTTTTTCCTCCCCCGTGCTTTGAAGTGCCGCACACCAGGTGTTCCTGTTCTGAATTACACATGAAAGGACCACATCCCTGGACTAATTAACTAGTAAACTGCACCCGCCTCCCCTGGGTTTAATTGATGCTGCTCTTAAAAGGGGAAGCTAGTTTCTTATTCCTCCTGATTTCACACCATAGTCATCTCCTCTTTATCTCCCTAAATAGGGAAGATACTCTTGAATTTCTCACTCCCGGGCCATGCGGAGCTTAATATGTCTTCTCATTTCACAATTAATAAAACAATTACCCGGTGCAACATTTCTGAGAGAAATCCTCCACATTAATTTTTTTTTCCTTGGCTCCTAATTTCTTTGTGCCTGACAGTTGCAGCCTCTCTGGGGAGTGCAACATGCAGAACTGCACTGCTTCCTGAACACTGAAAGATCCAGTGTCTTGCTGCTAATTATTTTACTTGATTGTCTTGACCCACCAAAAGCATTGGTGTATACCGACATCTTCCATGGCTCACAGTTTCTTTCCTGGGGCAATATTTCTCTCAGTGTAATGAGCAGGAGCTTTTGTGATTTCTTTGTTAGGCCTGGTGGTAGCACACCAAAATGTATCTAGCTGTGCTCTGTGGCAGGGTGGGCTGTCAAAAACTGCTCAGTGCAGATTTATCTTAAGTTGATAAAGAAAAGTTGATAAAGTTGTGGCTGAATAGGGACGGAGCACTGAGGGAAACAGAGAAGGTTGTCATGTGGTGGTCACTGTGCCACTTATCTGAACTGGTGTGTGTATATGTATTTCCCATACTCCAGCTGTGTCCAGCACCAGCTGAAGGACATTTGGGGCTGGTTTGCAGCTGGCAGCCCCATGTGTTTTCAGCTGGTGCTTCCTGCACACCCAGACCTCTGGCCAACTTCTCTATGCTGGGCAGATGTGCAGAGGGAGCTGTGGTGGTTCCCATGGGCAGCAACCCGGCCAACAGCTTGGCATGTCTCAAATGCTATGTGAAAACAGGTGTTGTTCGGACTCAAGGACCTGGTGTGCTTTTGGGGCTGCATTGGTGCTGGGGTGTGGGGAGCTCTTAGCCTGGCAGACGGACTTGCAGCAGGGAGGGAACCACCAAGCAGACAAACATTTGTGTAATGGTTTATTAATTTTGGACTTTCTTGCCCTTGAATGCAGTGTTTGTGTCTTGCCAGTGCTTTGACATTTTGAGTTGCTGGGAGTGATTTCATTCCCAGATTTTCTTTACCCCAAAAAAGTAATTTCTTCAAAGGGTACCAGTTTAGATTTACAGTCAGGTTATGCTTGTATGCCTGTCTTATGTACACACTCACTGTGAGCATCCTGTATTCTATTTTAATTGAGGTCCTTGATGAGTCCAGTGAAGTCGTTCCACTGACTTCAGCGGGAACCAATGTTTTCAACATGAAATGGAATTTCAAACTTAACAGCCTTGTGAAATAGGCTGTTTCAGGATGATTCAGGATATTGCCAGAGAGTGGGATGCAGCAACGTTTTTACGTACTTAAGAGACTTTTTTCTCTTTGGGTAGATGGCACGATGTAGGTATTAGTGTATCACATACCTGCCTTTCTTGGATACTTGGCAGTGGGAAAACTGAAACACTTTGCTGTATGTGAGCATTTGGTTTCAGAAGAGGTGGTATCTGAACATTGGTCAGATATGTGTTCTTCGAGGCAAAAGATAATTCTTGAAGATGATGTCTACTTAGTAACAGCTCGGGGCCAGATTCAGGGTGGCCAACTGAAATGGGAATTTTGCTGTTAATGCCACAGAGTTTTGGATTAGGGACTTGGTGTTGCTCACAGAAAATACAGAAATGAGAACCTGCTGCCTTCCTTTGAAATCACAGCTGTTCTGTGCTGATGTGAATCAAAAGTGTAGTGGGGCTGCTGTCAGTTTCTGTTGTTGGAAGATCTTAGAAGGTTCCACACTCTTACTGTCTACCACGCAGAAGTTCTCTGCTTTTGAAAAATGGCATCAACTAGCAAATTCATCACTCTGTTCTCCCTGAGGAGGGTAGATTTTGCACTTCTGTGGTGTGCAAAGTGACTTTTGTGGATCATGCCATTTTAGAGAGCAGAATGGGACCTTGGCCTTGGAGTAAGCTGACTTTGGGAAATGGACCTCAGAGCAATTAATTGTAAACTGACTGAAGCTTATATGTCAAAGACAGACTGAACTTTAATTAACATGCAGCACAAGACAGGAATTTTTATACTCTAAAGCAGCTATTTTAAAATACGGGGAACAAAAGAAGTGAACTCACTGAATTTTAGCAGAGGTAAAGGTAGAACTTTGGCCTTTATAAGCTTCATAGCTCTTTTGAAATCCATGCCTTGCTGTCTTATTTAAATAGCTTAAAATCTGGAGCCTCTTTCGCATTATATTTGATTGTTTAGATTTAGTATTTCCTGAATTCTTAAATTTATTTTAATCATTTTTTTTTCTAACATTTGCAATAAATATCTTTTTTAGGGAATTTTTGCTTTAAAAATACCTTCAACCTGGTTTTGCTTATTTCCCATCTTATTTTCTTGAAAAGATGTATTCAGCTTAGGGCAGATACAAATGAAAACTAAAAAAAAAAAAAAGACATTTTATTGCCAAAAAGCACTGGTATAATTCAAAAGCACCTCTTGCTAAATCATTTGTGAGTGTCTCATCAAAAGCATAGGATATGGTTTTGTTAGCGCAGATCAGGTCTTTGAGACTGGTTGTCACGCACTTTCTTAATCTTAGTCATTTTAACCCTTTTACAATTCTTACTACCTTTCCCTTCAAGCTCTGATATTCCTTAAATTTTTTTTTGCTTTACCCTTCAAAGGCAAGTTTGCCAGTGT
Organism: Chloroceryle aenea; assembly: GCA_013399075.1. Classification (NCBI taxonomy): domain Eukaryota; kingdom Metazoa; phylum Chordata; class Aves; order Coraciiformes; family Cerylidae; genus Chloroceryle; species Chloroceryle aenea. Next base: position 476,424 of record VWZY01007817.1, read on the forward strand.
TTTTCTGATTAACTTTTATATGTCTGAGTTTTTCAAGGTTATAATGTATTGTTTAAAAGCTCATACTCATCTTTTTATTGATCCTACCTTTCTTTATCAAAATGGAAAGTCTTGTCATACCCTGTTTACATTTCAGCTTATATTTTATTTCATCCTTCAGAAAAAGGAAAAAGATACTGGGGCAGAATCTGAAATTTTAAATTTGCAGTGGCCCCTGTTGCTCTTGCAATCTAGCAACTAGCTGGGTCACTCCACTTCATTGCCAGTAAATAGCAGTCATAGCTAACTTACTTTTCTAACTGTTTTACATTTCCTTCTCTCAGTTGTAATATCTAGAGATATGGCATGATGACCTTTAAAAACTTAAAGGAAAAGGATATATGGATGTTGTTGTTGTTGTGTAAGATCACGCTGGCAACTTTTCTGCTCATAATATAGTTAATAGATAGATAATGTTTTATTTTCAAACCTTCCCTTGTTCCATAGGTTTAGATGTTTGTCATTATCATTTTTACAATAGTTGCAGTCAGAAAGGGCTAATATAACTGAATGTGTAGAAAAGCAAGACATAGTTACTGTTGTGCTGCTAGGTTTAAATGAATAAGAGTAAACATTTTATGTGTAGTTGTGTTTTGGCACTTCACTCTTTCCAGCTGGCCCTTCTTCCTGAATGTGTCCTACCTCCTCCTCATTTTTGCTCTTGCCCCTCTAAGTTGTGGGATATCATGAGGAGAATGCACCGAGCTCTCAGTTGCACTCAGATGAAAGAACTGATTTGTTAATTTCATCTCTTTTTAAGAATAAGACCTAAATTAAGTATTATCTTAATCAGCAATAAAATACATTCTTTCAATTACTTGTTTCTCTGACTTATTAAGAGAACTCTAAATAATTTCAGCGAGTATTGTTGTAATTGTTTCCTCCTTTGATTTTCATTTCCTTAGGTGTCATCATCTCCTGGCAGCAGTAGCAGCTGTAAAACTGATCTTTCAACAGCCTTGTTAATTGTGTAGAAATTAATCTGATTTTAAAAACCTTATTGATATACGGATTCACGTGCCTTAATGTGCATGTGCATATGCCTGCTCACCTCTTTCACCCAGTGTATTCTGCATCTCATGCCGACCTAATGGGTAGGTTGGGTTATTATCTCTGCTTGCCCCTGAGGACTTGTACGTTCCTGTGTGGTCAGATTTCGTTTTGATGATCCTATCAAGTGCAATGGATACCTCTGTGGAAATACAGAAGGTTATATGAAATAATCTCATGGCTGTAAGAAATGTTTTTTGGACAATCTGTCTTTCTTTTATTTACTTCCATTCTGTGTGTGCAAGGGGAGATAATGTAAGTTACATACATGCAACTTTATCAAAGCAAGTTGCTATTGTCTTGTCCAGTTACCTAGTGCCATAAATCAGCAGATGTACTTCAAATGAGGCAGGAGCCCCACACCCCTGAAATACTGACCAGCTAATGGCCAAAAGATATTACCAAAAGAGTCATGAGGTTTCATTCTTGATAGGCTTTCAGATTAGCTGAAATACATAATGCCCAATATTCATGTCATGCAGGAAGCCATCTATGTTTTCCTGAGAGGAAAGATAAGACTTATTTATGGAATAAAAAAATATTAAAATAAAATAATATATTAAACAACATACTGTAACAAGGAAAAAAACTCAACACTATCATAGCTTTCCACAACTCCACAAAGAATGCTGAAAAGAAAGTTTTTTCTGTAGTGAATACTTACTGACATATGACAAAAAGGAAACGAGAAGGTTATTGTTAAATAATGAAATTATTCATGTAAATTGTATTCAATTGAACAGTAGATTCTTTGTGATCCTACCTGTGGTCATTACAGCTTTTGTGGTACTGGTTACTAATTTTAGCATTCTATCTTAATTTCCAGACTATAATCTGCACACGTTAATTGTGCTGCCTGCAATAAAAGGTTACCTTTTTCTTTCTGTCTTACATATCAGCTCTTTGGTAAAGAGCAGCATCCTCTCAGCACTTTGGTGAAATAACTTATACATCATTATGTAAAGTTCTGCAAAGTGCTTTGCATTTCTTTAGGATAAGCAATGACACAGAATGGAAAGTAATCATTTTAAAGATGGTAAAACAACGGGTTCTCTATGCCAATGCAAGTGGCGGAGGCAGGCATAGCTTTTTCAACTTGAGTGAGATTTGGGTCAAGTTCTTAAAAGAAATTCAAATGGAAGCTGTCCTTTCTACACATGTGTCTGTCAGTAAAATGAGCAGCAATACTGTTGTGTAGAGGAACTTTTGGTGTGGAGCCCCTGCACTGGCTCGCTGATGACTAGAGCTAGATTAGTGGTTTTGTTCTTTAAAGCCGCTATTCAGTGGCTTGTAGCCCAATGGGAGATGAAGGCTGTGTGTTTTCTTCCTCTCATGCTGTCACATAATGTCAGGAATCTGGGGAAGAAATCTCACATATGGTTCAGACTAGTGAATACCTAAAAAGAAGTTACAACAATGATTTTGTTTGTAGAGCTGCTCTTTATGTCAGTGCTTGCAATGCCAAACAATGATGGAAGAAAAAAAAAACAAACAAAAATTGTAGTGAAAATGCTATTTGGGAGTTGTAAATAAACTCTCCATGAAAATCCCAGACTCAGATCTCAGCAGAATAGGCTTAGGCTTTCATGAAGTATCATGGAGCTTACAACTAACATTTCTTCTGGGTAAGAGTCATAAAATTAGTGTCCCATCTTTCATGTGTTGACACCAGGCCACTTGATATTTTAAGAAAGATGATTTTTATTTAGGAGACTTAACAGTTGTTCTTCCTTGTACTAGCTGAGAATTTTATTTCAGTCGTTGTATATGTGCTGTATTAGCAAAAGACTTTGCATTTGTTCAGATGAAAAGATATTCCATAGTATTAAATTATATATATAAAACATGAGACCAGTTGTGAAACACGGGCTTTTGCCAGTGACTACTCATTTAAGCTCTGCATGTCCAACTTGAACAGAAACACAGAAATGTAAAATAGCTCTGTGCTAAGGCATGTCTTCAGTCACTGTGCAGATGTAGCGTACATACTCGAGCAAGCCTTGAGTTAGTTCAGCGATGTAGGTGTGGCAACAGTCTGATGCATACAGAGGCAACCTTTTAGAAGTGATAATAAAGGGCAGTGCTGGAATATTAAACTCACAGAGGCTATCTGTATGTGCACGCTGTCTTAAGGTTGTTTTCTAAGAGTAGGTGTCTTGGCCTGCAGAAATTTTTTCCATAAAATGTTTGGGGCTGATGAAAATGCTACAAGGCAGTGTTGCAGAGATTGATATGCCTCTTTCCCTCAGCTTCCAGGGACTTTGAATTCTGTCCTGTATAATCAGAAAATATTCTTGTTCTTGTGTTTATGGTGCTGTAAGGTGACAGAAATGAGGTGATGTTCCAGGGGTGCTGCCTACATGTTATTTGTCACTTGTGAAGTGGGATTTATCACTCATTGATACATCAACTTCTCTTTTAGGTGCTTGAGATAAGCTAATCATTTAGGATTGTTTTATTGTTAATTGAGACAGGTGCATACATGAAGTGAACAGTTTTTCCTGCCTATCTTAGATGCCTGTTTTCTTGGAGGCTCTCTCTCTGTTCATTGAAGGGGTAATTGATTGAAATTGTCAGATAGGACCAGGAAAGTCCTTCTGGTCATCTTGAGTCTTCATTCATATCTGTATTTATACTACCTTATAGGTGTCACATAATGCAAGGCAAAGTATCTAAACCAGGTTTTAAAATAGGGTGGTTTTTTTTTTTCTTTTTCAGATAGGAAAATGCGTCTCTTATTTTGGCCACTTTTTTGTTAAATGCATCTCAAAACCAGAGTTGGACAGCCACACACAGTTAAGTCCATTCTTGCAATGTCCTTGGGGAAAGAACAAGGTGCTGTTTTGAGACTAATCCACACTCTGTAGGGTTTGAGAAAGAGTAGGAGTGAAAATCTTCCAATACTTTGAAGCTCCTTCAACACATGAGTAGTCTGAAAGTCTTTTATAAGGCAGGTTTATCCACAGCGGCCTGTGTTAATACATTGCCTCTTCCTCTCAAATGCCTGCTTAGTGCCCCTGTGGAACACTTGGAAAATACAAAATATCTTTGAAGGGATCATAAGGGCTGCCAGATGATATCAGATGAGTCAGAGGTCTGTTACTTAAAAGGAATCCTGCAGGACTCTTGTTTCAGTGGTTTCTTCCTCCTCTGGTCTCCACTGGAGACTAATGGACTAATTGGGCTAAAATATTACTGAAATGAAGCTGTTGCCCTTTCCTAAACTAAAAGGGGTTACTGAGCCACTGTTGTAATTTAGTTATTCAACACAGAAGAAATGAAGAATAAATTAGTTATAAATATGCGTGGGATGGCTTTTTAATATACAGTCTGCTCAGTGTTATTTTGCAGTAGGTGCTCTGTTGAAAACAGAGGAACTTTGTGAAACAGAGCTGGTGCAAAGTACTGAGCTGGGATCTGCATGACAAAGCCTGCAGGGTTTTAAGCTTTTCCAACCAGTGCCAGGGTCTTGCATGCAACGTGCTTGGCTTGTGCCAAAGATGGGAATAGTTTTCAGATTTGAATTATATGTCTAGGCTTAGATCTTGAGCACCCAGATATGGTTTTCTCTGTCCTAGGGAGGGTCTTATCTGTTTATCTAAGTGCATGTGGGATGCACCAGATGAGACTGAACGGGATGATCAGATGAAGGGTACTGCTGACAGCAAATACTCTGCATGTTGTCTGTCAGTACCCTTCTTTACTAGGAAAGTGAGGAGGGGTGCAGGAGGTGTCATGGCATCTGATGTAACTTCTAGCATCAGTAGGAAAGGACAGAATAAATCAGCAAGATGTGGAGTATCAAATTGCCAGGAATGGACAGTATTCATCCACTAGCTCTAACGGAATTGAAAAGGAAAATAGGTGCTGTAACAGACCATTTGAAGGAAACAACAGTGAAGAACAGGGTTAGTAAACACAAAGATAATGATGTTCTATTGCAGAAGAGTTAAGGTGGTTTCTGTTAACAGAAGTTGTGTTTCACGGAGTACTACAGCTCTGTAGAGTTGTTGAGGAGAGATCCGGCTGCTGGCTACTTTGATTTGAAAAGGCATTCAACAGGTCCCTCACCAAAGGCTTCTGGAAAAACTTAGCTGTCATGAGACATGGAGTAAAAGTCTCTATGGATAAGTAATTGGCTAAAGGGTAGGAAGCAAAGGGCAGGAATAAATAGACAGTTTTGACAGTGTAAGGAAGCCAGTGTTGCAGTCTCGTAGGATACCTGTGCTGCTAGAATATCTGTTGTTCAACGTATCATAAATGATCTGGGAAAGGAAAAACAAACAAAAAATAGCAGCTGGTAATGGGTTATTCAAAAAGTTGAAACCAAAAGAGATTGTGAGAAGGATTTCAGGTTAGTGAGGGGTAAAGTTAATGGCAGGTAAAAATCTGTCTGTATAAATTATGGAATAATGCACACAGGGGGCAATAATTCTACTTTTGCATGAACTATAAACTATCTTACCACTCGGGAGTGTCAGCTCACTGCTGAGTACAAAATGAATAAAACAAAGAGTATGCTAGGAGTTAATAGGAAAGTAACAGAGAATAGGATTATGCCACTGTGTTTGTATTATGATGATGATGAAGTCATTAGTGTTGTATCTATGGTTCAACCACATGTTCCTTTCTGGTCATGCTCTCTTGTCCCACCGTCTCCAAAGTAGAAAAAAACTGTAAAAAAGTGTGGCAACTAAAATCAACTTTAAAAAGTGACTTCCACATGAGGAAGAGTAGCTTGAGATCCTTAAACCTGCAGGACAGAAATTGTAGCAATCTCTAAAATTGTGAGCGGTGAGAATGTGAATAGGAAATCCTTGTTCATGCTTGCTTCTAGTACAGAACTAGGTGACAGCAAAAGGTTCCAGCACATCATGGAGTTGGATCTACGTTTACTTGCAACATGTAGTTAAAATGTTGATCTTGTTGCTGTGAGATGTCATGGGCACAAAGGACTGGCATGGGTCAAACAAGGGGTTAGATAAATTCAAGGAAGAAAGGAAAAAAAAAACCCAACCAACAAACCATCAAGGACACCAACATAACTACCAGCAAGTTGCTGGGCGGTAGGAGAATATGAAGAGTCAGTGCTGTCCTGTAATGGCCCTATTTTTGTATTCTCCCTTTACCATCTTCTCATGGCACTGTGTAAAGCAGAGCTGAAACGAGCAGATCTGTGGTCTGGTCTGGTCCAGTCATTCCTGTGTTATAATTTTATATAAAGTGTCAGTGGTTTAGAGTGCATGTGTGCATTCAAAGTCTGTAGACAGTAAAGAATTCATGATTAGCAGTTTGGGGGCTTGACAGGAAAGGAACTGTAAAAAACATAGGAATGTGTGAATAGGTATGAGACACACTTCATGGGTGTCCTCTGATAACAGACCTCTTTCATGATCATCCTGCAGTTGCCTAGTCAGTTGTTTCAAGCAGTATTTGTGGGGAGATCAAACTGATCCATCAGCTGCACAAATCATACTGCCCCAGCAGCTGGATGGCTATAGGGGCAGGGTATTACATTATAAAGAGTGTCACACCTACCAATATATAATTTCAGAGCTACCAAGAGAGTCACTGGATTTCCTTTTGCCATGTTCTAGATAATTTCTCAGTGGAAATACTAAACTTGTAGTCTTGCTAAAACCATGACCTTTTTCTAGTTGATATCAAAGGAACTAGATTCTCTATCTCTCTTTTGTTCTTTCTTTTAGCTTGAGTATGATCTAATATGTTCAAATAGAAGTTGTGTTGCATGTTCTCCCTACACTTTCTCCTATTTCCATCAGCAATGGCTGGAAGTCTTGAAGGAACCTGAAGTGTAAGAGTCATCTGTTTTAGTGGGACTGTGTATCTAACTCCACTAAAATTCTTTGCTAAGTCCTTGCCAATGGATTACAATTATCAGATTGCTGAGCTTAGTGTTATTAGTGGACCTACATGTGCATAGTCAGAAAAGCACCTAATAGTTTATGGCTAGTGCAGCCCTTAAAGATAAATGTTGGACTGTATCATGGTTTAGGGTCAGGGCAGCCCCTTAGACCTAACACATGCTCTGTTACCCCCCTCCCTCCCCAAAGGGGAAGAGAAAAGGAATAAGGGAGAGAGACTTAGTGATTGGAAAAGGAAACTAGAACAGCTTTCATGATGATGATGATAATAATGAAATAGAATATGTACNACTGTATTATGTTTTGACTTCTGACTCACCTTTATTTGTTTGGAAGTTTAGGTGTTTCAAATGTAATGTGATGCACACAGACTAGAAGGTAAATCATTTTGGTAGCTACATATGTTCAGATAGCCACAGCCAAGAAATGGCAACTAAACAAGGATTAGATCCAGGAGTTTGTTGCAACACCAACGATAAATAACCAGGAGATCTAAGCTGAGAGAGGCCAGGTACAAGTTAAAATATCTCATTAAAAGCATCTGTGTTAATAGGACATTTTATTGCCTAACTGAAAATGTCTCTTAGATTTTACGTAGTCATTAACTCAATTGTTCGTGATTCTGCCCCTGGTGTAATAGGGGCTTTTAACAGGTTCTTTTCTGAAGGGAATATCATTTGCGCTTTGTTCGCATGATAATATAGTATAATATACAGCTCCATAATCTTGTTAATGTATTGTCATATTTAAAAGGCAAGATGTTGAAACTGTGTATGAAAGTAGAAGAATGGAAGGATTTTTGCTTGGTTGGCATACAGTGAATCTTATTTCATATTCTTTTTGCTCCCAGACTCTAAATGGTGAGAGCTCCAGCGACTTTCGGATAGATACACACAGTGTAGCTGATTCTGATACAGACCGGTCTGAAGCTGAGAAAAGAAATTATGTTCAGAAATAGTTTTCAAGGAATAAAATACCTAGACATTTTTAATTCAAAAATATATGATGGGAATCTCAACTGCAGGACTGTATGCAATTTGCAAAAATTTTTAGACTATTTTTATTCTAATTGTGCTGATATTATATTATTTTGGTCTGGTATAATTTGTGAATTATTTGTTGTTTTAGTATTGCAGTTTGAGGAAGATGCAAGCAATCACACAAATAATGACTGAAACCAGAAAGGGGGGGGAAGTAAAAAAAAAATTCCCACATCTCTGTGGACAAAACTCTTGTCAGAGCCGATAATGCAAGAAGTACTTCAAGAGGAAGCAGAAAAAAAACAAGGGAGTGTAGCTGTCTGTAATTAGTTGAAGGAATAATATAATAACTATTATTAGAACAAAACAAACAATAGTTTTGGCAAATATTTTTTGTAGTGACTTAAATCAGCAATGAGCATGATAAGTAACCATTGCAGGGGCAGCATTAGTGTATTAATGATGATCAAAGGCAGCAGTCAGCTGAGGGTGACTGGCACACAGCAACAACGGAAACCTGCCGAAACCTCTTCTTGCTCCGGCCTCCTGTCGCTGTCACCCTCCCCTCTCCTGATCTGACACTCCTGGTCTTTCACCCTGGGAAGGCTCTCCTTGCCATCCCCAGTCCAAGCAGTGAGGCGTATGGAACGTGTGCCCATACGGACATGCTCAATGCTTTGAAAGTTCTGAGAAGTCCTCCTGGGTCTCAGAGCAGCTGCTGGGAGCCTCCACTGCCTTTTGGTGGACATGTAGTACCTGCTCTGCTCTCAGCTGATCCTGCTCTGCAGTGAGCAGGCAGCCAGTTCCAGCTGCGCAGCATTTAAATGTTACCATAGTGATGGGTAGTGGACACTGCCACCTTTCTTGTTTTAATTAAAGAACAGATGCAGGGAAAGATGATCTCTTGGTGACCCTCTTTAAGCTGACATCAACACACTAATTGTTTTCAATTCTTTCCTTCCCTCAGCAGTCGCAGCTCTGTCCTTCATTCCTATCAAGGTCTTGCCTCTGGTTAGGTTAAAGATGCAGTAACTCTTTTCAGAGGCTCCCTTTGGGGACTATTTCAAGCAGTGTCTGCTTCGAGTGACTAAACTCTCTCCTCTCCATTAGGGAGGCAGGTACAAAGGAACTAATGCTTTAGCCCATGGTAGGAAACTTCTGACTTTGCTCTGCTCAAAACAATCCTAGCACAGCACAAAGTGGGGATTCGCTTGGGACATCCAGAGAAGTGTAACATTACAAAACGTAGGCAAGCATCCTCCCAGCCTCCCCTCACCTGACACTGTTTCAGTACAGCACAGTCGCCGCTAAACGAACAAGGTGGTTATGGCTGGGATGGATATTCCTTCAGGAACAAGTCTCCTGCCTTTTAATTCCATTTCAACCCTAGACTCACAAAGAAGCCTCAGCTTTTGGCCTTAGTTTCCTCTTTTGTAACATAGCAGTAGAATTGCCATCCACCTGTTGTAGAAATAATTGTGCCTTGTCCAGGTATTTTAATGCATAAAATATCTTATAGAGCAGAGATGCTGCTTAGAAGCAGTCAGTCTTCATCAGCAATTGCTGTATGTCGATGTCAGAAATTGTTATGATTCTTCTTTAGGGATTGAAATTGCTCATGGTATTCATGTTAATGATAGGCAAAAAAAAAAACATTATTTAATGGCTTCTGCTGTATTATCTGCCCTTTTTGCTTAGCTTCAGGCTAGAGTCAATAAGCAATTTAGCTTGCAAAAAACAGTCACCAAACAAGAAAAGGGATGTTATTCATCCTATGTGGGTTTAAGTACAACAAAAATAGTCTCAGATAGCAAATTCAGACTTCCAGAAAGCGCTTGCATCACATAAGTTAACTGGTGATTGCCACTGGATGTCCTCATTGCTGAAGTGTAGAGTTCGGCTACAAGATCCTAAAGATCATCAGTGACAAGAACTCTTGAAAAGCGGGAGGCTATTCAAACTGTTTATACAGGGAGATGGAAGAGCTGATATTCTTTGTTGTTGTTGTCTACTTTATCTCTGGCCTTGCTTCATTTGGAGCAAGATCTCATTTTCATGATAACCTTACAAGGCAGGAGGTAATTTATACATATGAAATACATCATTCTAACACATTCACAACACAAAAAAAAAAAAGAAAAAAAAAGTTAGCTACAGAGCCAAGCTATCTGATGAAGTAAGATTTACATTTGAGGTCATGAATTGCTTTGTATATAGTGCACATGACTTCTAGCATTTTTTCTATTGGAATGTAAAACAGAAACACAGAATTTGCCAGTTCTTCTGTGAAGTTCAGATCACTTTGTCCACCATGTAAATATTCTTTCTCTGGCAGTTCTTGGTATTTGTTATCTAAGAGGAAGACAAAAACATATAAAATAATGCTAAGTGTTTTGTTGCTCCTGGAAGGAAAGACAGAAACTTTTGGTTTTGCTTTTATCAACCTCAAGAGAGCATTGAGATTGAAGAGTAAAAGACTGACTGACCCTATCATAATTCATCTCACCACTGCTCAGTTACCTACAACCAGACACAGTCCTTTTTAAAAAATACCAGCAGTGTGGCCTCAATAAGTGTTTAAAACAAATGCAGATTTCCTTCGTAGGAAATAAGCAGAAATTACATAGCAGTGTTGAGCTGCACAGTGCAAGCCCTAGTGAGCTTCCCCGGAGTTTGCTGAGTTTTAGGACGTAGGACTGTTATTTTGCTTCGTCGTGAGGATAAAGTGAAGGTGTGAAGTTCATATCTGAATGTCAACTTCCCACAAGTAATCTTTTAATGCATTATGCTCCCACTTTAATTTGTCTGTAGGCATTTGAATTTTCTGTATCAAGTCAGAGAAAACTGACAGGCGCAGACAAAAATGCATGTTGGCCTTCTATTCAAGTGAGACAGTGTGGGGTTTCCTTTCCCAGCAGAATCTGGAGTTTCATTTATTTGACTTTAGCTGAAAAATGGCAGACTATTCATTTAAGCTAAAATGCTAATAATAATACTGGTGCAGAAAGACCTTTAATACTTTTAAACAATGGTGATTTGTGACTTCATTTATGCCAAGAACACGACTGCAGAGAGAAGTGCTGTGTGCTGTAATAAAGTGCAGAACATAAGACTCAGCTTAAGCTAGGACTAAATGCTCAGTAGGTCAGTGTTCTCTGTCTTAATTTGAATTCATCCACAGTAAGTCCTTTTGCGGGATATGGAGCTGAAAGGGCAAGGCTTCTCACACCTCTTCTAGGGAGAGCATCTGCGTGCTTCTGGGGGCTTATTGGAAGTTATTTGATGTTAGGTGTTTGCTCCATTATGACTGTGGTTTCAACAAAATTTTGGAATGAAAATGGTTTGTGAAGATTAGTAATTGGACCATCCATTTCATCAACATCAGGAGGTGAATTTCCCTTTGAGAATTGTCAATTGTAAAGCCATAATGCGTAAAAATTGAGCTGAAGTTACATATTTGGTTGCATTTATTTCCTTTGTCTCCAAACACTGTTTTGATGCTTCTTTTGTTCTTGACAACATGCCAAGGAAATAGGGGCTGCAGTTTATGTGAGGGCCTCAGGTTTTCTTACATTTTCTTGAAGGTCATTCTGATAAAGCATCTGATTTTTGTCATGTGCAATGGTCCTGGAGTCAGATTCTTTATTATAATACACTTCTATTTTCAAATACCACAAAGAATCTGTCTGGCACCTTAGCCATGATGCAAGGGGTCTTATTGGTGGATTTCAGAAGGCTGTTTGCCACTCTGTAGTTAATAGAGGTGGCTGTGTATTTCAGCTAAAAGTTCTTGTGAACACAGAGCGTGTTTTAAATGCTTGAAGTTTAATTTCCTTTTACATATCTCTTGCCCCATATATTATGAATTTCTAATGAAAGCATACAGAGCTAAAATTCTACATGCACTGAGCATTGGACCTGTAATTAGCTACTGCCTTGTGCTCACCCACAACTGCAGTTCTTTTTTGAGATGATTTGCTGTTTATTGGTCTGGCCAGGAGACCATACAGGGTCAACAGACCAGCTGCATCCAGTGTTTTGACTCCCAGAGCCCATGGTCATAGAATAGAATCATAGAATGTCTTAGGCCGGAAGGGATGTGTAGAGGTCATCTGGTCCAACCTCCCTACACAAGTAGAGCCATCTCTGCCTAGGTCCTGCACCAGCATAGGCAGCTTTGTTTTTGGCACCCTTCAGCGCGCACAGTGCACATCCATCATGGTACTGTAGTGTTCTAGAGATCCGCCACATTGTGTGCAGGATCTTGTTCAGAGGGAGGAAGGAAAGAAACTTGGGCGACATGCTTTTGCTTCTCCCAGCTGAGGATATTTATAATTTTTTATTTTAACTGGTGGACAAGTAGGTCCTCAAATCTGTATTCAGCTGTTCAGACTGGCGCTCTGACTTCCTCCAAAGTTGTTGAACACTTTGGAGTCTTCAGAATTATACTGGAGCAATGGACTGGGAACCCAACTGTGTATCATGTCATTGAAAATACTGCACTTAGGTGTAGTCAGTCCAACTCACTTCTCTGGTTTAAAAGGGAGTCCACAAACTGGAGGAGGAGGAATATACTCTGCTTGTCTATCATAAAATATTATCCTCTTCCTTCTTAGTGTGAAACCAGTACAATCCAGGTCCTCTGCAGGATATGTTGGCATGATGGAAGGACATTGTTCAGAATAACTGCTGGAGATTCCCTTTGTAAGGTTGATTTGCTGTGGGATGTATAGGGGGATTTACTGTCATCCATAGTTACTGGAAATAGGAATTCCAGTTAGGAAGCAGGCATTACACAAGTATGTGGTGAAAAGACAACACTCATAAAGCTGCAAGGGTCCTTTTGTAAAATCCATGAGAGTAGCCAAGTGGGACAATAGTAACACTGCTAATTCATTTAATTAATATGTAATTTACTTGGAGTAGTGTTCATTCCAGTCTGTCTGTCTTCGGGAGGATGCTTTCTGCTGTGGTGAAGCTGTGATTCATTTACATTTCACTACTTTCATTTTCATGGTCTCTTTGTTAATTGTCAAGGCCTGTTTGATGATTACAGTGGCTACTAAATGCATTGCTAAATTATGGTCATAAACAATGGGAAAAAAAAGACCTATTCATTTAGGTTTGGGTTTATTTTTTTTTCTTTTTTTTTTTTTTTTTTATTTTATCCCAAGCAAAAGACTGTTCTGGACTCTAGCAAAAACAAACAGTGTAGTGTTTCTCCTACACTGTTTGCTTTGCAGCTTCTTTGTTTTATCTGTTGTCATATGCTTTTCCATGGGGTTACAATATTTGCCATATGACAAGCTGGAACATACAATATAAAGTAGAGCAGGAGTTTGAGTACACTAAAACTCTAAGGATGGGGGAGTGGGGGATGCAGGTATCTTGGTGCCTCTTAGAGGGACCTGTAGATCCCCGAAGCATCCCGTCACTCCTGGTGTGTGCTCCTCAGAGGACCTGAGGAGGGCTTCCAGATAGACTTGAAGGCAAATGAGGTAATTTTGAACTTGTGTGTGCTCTGGAGCAGAAGGAAGGATGTCACTCAGTGGGCTATAAGCTAGGGCCCAAAAAAATAGGGGAAGTGTAAGCACCATCCTTTGTTGGATTTGTGCTCTGCGTGCGTGGTTGTATTAAGTTAAACTGTGCAGAAGGAAATACAGCTTGACATTTTTGCCAAGTTGGTGTCAAACTAGGCATCACCACAGGCACTTTAGTAAAGACTCTCCACAGAGGATGATATTTGTATGCAAGCCTTCAAATTTTTTCCCTTCGTTTTCCTTTTGATGTTTTCCCCCTGCTCAACAACAGCAAGTATGAAAATAACTCACTTAAGTCTGGCTCTGATTTCAATACTTTTCCTTTTTCTGCAGAATTGTGGCATGTTGAGTTTAAAACCATCTTCAGAATATATGAAACATTTTGCCCAGGCAAAGACAAAAGATTATTTTTGGCACACAGGCAAAATATGGCTTGATCCTGTCTAACCCATGAGACTAGTCTGATCAGCTTAGCTGTTATGTAGGTAGCTTTTCCAACATAGTAGCTTTTCCTCTTGGAGAATCTGAATTGGTTTCAGTGTAATGGAATATTTATTTTGCCCATTGCAGAGAATATATATCTTTGTAGCAGGGCTTGTATCATTCTTTAAAGTAGCACAGTACTGGATAAATTTTAGATGTTACAGTTAAGGAGTTGGGTTTGTAAATGAAATTTTTTTTCTGCTTTTTATGAAATGCAGTTCTGAATGACTCAGCCAGAGTGATTAGTGCCCAACCTGTGTTATCCAGACATTTGTCAGATATTTTACTTAATTTCATTTCATACATCTTGAACTACCAAGGCAACCTTGTCATTGCAATTTTCACACCCTTTCTCTTTCCTTGTTCTATATGTCAGTGAAATCTTATCTCTTAGGTCTTCTGTCATAGGTTAATAGTCTGGAACAAACTTCATTTAAGACTTGTACATAAGAAAAATGGGGAGAGATTATAGTGAAGAAAGGTGGTGGCCACAACCACTGTTGGATGATATCTCACAGATTCTGACAGCTTTGAAGTACCAACCAGAAGCATGAGAAAGGGAGAGAAGAGCTGACCTCAAAAGATTGACGCTCTCGGTTCAGGTGCTTGGCCAAACCTCCAGGACCTCTTTTCACAACACAAAGTTCAAAACTGGAAGTTTTTCAGCTCTTCTGTGGCTTTGCTTTTAAGGATAGGACAAAACTAAAAAGGTCAAGCCTGGATTATATTTGTTCAGTGTTGTTACACATAAATCTACATCTAAAAGTACGTGTAGACTTGTGGAAATTCTGTGAGATAGTTTTCTTATTTCACCATTTTACAAAAAGCTCTGCACTTGTTTTTCTTCACTACATCATCATTTCACCTTTTTTTAAACAAGGAACTGTCTTGTTTACACGTTCCTCTTGTTTCTCCTGTTTCCAACTGCAGTTTCTGTTTAAAGTGGCTCAGAACAGCTTTTTAAAAGCAAAGCGGTATTTTTCCACAGAAAGGTAAGCCACAGGCAGGCAAAAATGTTAAAATGAAAAATGAAGGTCTGGGATAAACCCCAGTTCACCTAGAATGCCTGCAATTTGCTGGAGAGAAGCAGAGAGCCCCCAAGTAGCCTTTTCCTCTGTCCCCTTCCAGTATCGGCTCTACTTCCCTCTCTGTTAAGGCTGTACACTTTTACTATCCTCTTGGATCCTCTGTTCAGTCTTAGAAAGAAAAAGCCTTGCCAGCCCAGGTTTAGACAGTGAGGAGGCACTCTCCAGTTAATAACTCTTCTACTGATTCCTCCAGGACGTCATTACTTTTTTTAACGAATAATCTTTACTCTCACTTCATTTCCTGTTTGTTTTCCTGCCTGTTCCCTTTAGTTTAATTGTTTGCAGTTAGCCAGCATATTAATAATGACAGCAGCTTGCAGTGAGCTAGCATAATAGTGATTAACATCAGGTTCATCAAATGCAACATTAATTTTTTTTTCATAAGATGCATCGTAGACCACAGACTCAAAACTGCTGGAGTCCATGTAGACCTTCATTCAGATCCTGGCAGAAGAGCTTTATGTTTTGCATGCTCTAAAGAAAATTGAAATTGCCATTGAGACTTTGGTTAGATGAGTTCTTCTAAACCAAAGCCTCTCAGCTGCCTGTGTGGGTGGATGTTTCCACAGAGAGTTTGATAGGGAAGTCAGTAGTGTTACGCTGGTGCCAGTACTGGCTTCCTAAAATAAGGGCGAACATTTCCCAGTGCACAGAGAACTCAAGAGTCTCTGGTAGATATGAAGCCCACATTTTTGAGCTGACCTACACCTGCTGATACTTGTGGGTGTCCTTTAATCTGGATCCACAACAGTCCTCTAGCATGATGGGGGAAAGAGCTGAAGGTGCTTATAGGGAGTCAGCATCTGAGTGCCTGAACACTGTGGGAAGCACAACCCCAGGACATTATTGCAGCAGGGCTTTCCTGAGTAAGTCCCATGAAAAAAAAAAAAAAGGCATAAGTCTGCTTTTCTCACCTTTCCTTTATAAGGTTGGCCACAGTCTTCATAAAACACTGAGTCACCAGTGAAAGAGATCCTGGCAGACTCATTTGTTTTTACCATGTCTGCTCTTTATCCTGCTTCGCCCCTCCTTCTCTCTCTCCAAGTATTTTAACCCATCTCTCCTTTGAAGACACAGAACATCATGGCACTGGTGGCCGGTGCAGTATCATGTGAGCGGCTGTGGAGGAACTGCTGCTGGGGAAAGGAGTCCACAGTGCTGCTGAGACTACAGGTGCTTTGTTTTTCTTCTAAGGGCTCCGTTTTTATTTTATATATGGTTTTCCTCTTCCCTTCCCCTTTTTGCTCAATTTTCCCGTCAATTCTTATATCTCTTATTTTGCTTTATCTTAAAGAAGATTGAGTAGTTCACAGTGAACGTTGAAAAATGTTACGTTGCTGGGTGAGCCAGTGTCAGGCAGAAATCACTCCAGGTTAACGAAGAATGTGGGGAGCCTCCTTCTAGCAATAGTAGCTCAGGTTTGCATTTATAACACTTTACCAGTGCGGGGGAGCTTGCATTTTCAACATAAGAACGCATAATACAAAACCCCCAAAGGACACTGTCTTCGACAAACAGACCTTTTCCTTAAAAAAAAAAGGCCTGTAGGAATTATAGGGGAGTAGAAAGATGAAGTTGGAAGATTGTGTATGTTGCGGAGGGAAAACATGAGTTTTGATAAAAGTGAACTTCTTACCAGCATCTTTTGCACAATCGTAAAAAAATGACAGACAGCCTGGAAGGGTAGGTGATGTACCAGAAGCATTATTGCTCATGTTCCTTGAGGAACTGTTTTCTTCTGTTATATGTTATTATCTGGTCTCAGTAATTACAGCCTCTCCAGCAGAATTTTGTGAATGTAGCTAAGATTTATAGGGTGCTACAGAAGAAAAATATTTTTGAAGTTGTCAGACACTTCCTGTTACAAGACTGTAAAGTGTTGAATATCTGCCTCAGGCAGATTTATTAATTTTATTTAAATTTGCAGTTCCCTAGACATCTGCTTTGGTCACTCTCATAGAGAAGATGCTGGCAAGATGGACCTTTAGTGTGACCTCACACACTTGTTCTTGTTTGTTTACTATTCTTATATTGAATAGTATGAGGGAAGATACTTGGTTCACCCATTAAAAAAAAAAAAAGAGGTGGGGAAGTAAAAGGAAAGAGTTGGTCTTGGACAGTGAAGATCATGAGTTAATACTTGATAGACAAGAAGGCTAGAGCTGGACTGAAAGAGGAGTGGAGGAACATTAAAGTAGGAAAGGGTTGCAGGAAATGGGCAAAACAAATACCTTTTATCAGGAACCTGGAATGGTTCCCCTTTTGCTGGCATCAAATGCCTCTGAAACTTTGGTGGAAGATTCATGGTGTAAGAACTACACAGCTGTGAGTTTATTTTTCTCTTGGTTACTATTATTAGCAGAAGGGTGAAGGTGCAGGAGGTGGAGCTGGGCATCGTGAGCCAGATGATGAATATGTCATCAACAGTGTGATAAATATGGTGGATCTACTGTCTTCTCTGTTTGCCTTTCTGAAAAATGTAGGAAATTGTGTGCACAAAAGCTCTGTTAAAATAACAGTGCTTGCAAAGTCAAGCATTTTAATTACATTGCTCAACACTGTGTTGTCTGTGTAATTTCATTTCAGGATTCTTCTATCTGTATGTATGATACAGTCTGCGATTGTATGATCCTGTACAGTCTTTATTCTATGAAGAGCCTCACTGATCACACAGAATGAAGATGGTCAGTTAATGAGCAACTGTTCCATCTTGCATTATTCCTTATTATAAAGTGTGAAGCACGATGCTAACTGTTCAATCTCATATTGTTCTTGCTCTGAAGACAGAATTATTTATTTTTTCAGTCCTTTGTATGGCACTGTTTAAGAGAATGTCTAAGTCCATCACAGACTTTTTAATCTATCTTCGCAATAGGTGTGTTGGGAACCTGAGGAAGAGGGGCTAACTCTATTTTACAGATGGGAAAGTAGGGAGCTGAAATTTTGCTTATTTGATGAATCCAAGACAATTAAAGATACTAAAAGTCTCCTGGTTTTATATATTCTATTTCGGTAGTAAACCTTATCTAGCACTTCTTATCTTCAGAGTAATGCATCAAATGAGTCAGTGTGTAGTTGTGAGTGGTCAGTCTTTCCGTGGATCAGTTTTAAGCACCACAACAAGAAAATGAGGAAGACAGAGTTAGGGATACATGAGAAAGATCAGTTACACAGGTGGTCTCATGTAGGTTGTGGCAGGGAGGGGCTCTCCTGAGTGGGATCCACCTATCTGCCTGCTAATGTGAGTCCTGGCCTTTCCCTTTTCCTCTGGCCTTTCCCTTTTCCTCTGGCCTTTCCCTTTTCCTCTGGCCTTTCCCTTTTCCTCTGGCCTTTCCCTTTTCCTCTGGCCTTTCCCTTTTCCTTCGGCCTCTATNCTCTGGCCTTTCCCTTTTCCTCTGGCCCCCACATTGGATTTGTTCTGCAAGGAGATTTGTTCCATGCAATGGTACAAGGATCTTGCAGGAAAATAACGTGTGATCATGCAATTGTTGTATTGTAATTCATCTACATGATGGGGCCAAACAAGGGTTGTATAAGCAGTTGAAATTCTGCATGTCCTAACTTTTGAGCACCAGATTTGGAAGCCTTTGTAGCATATAGCATGTATATTATTTTGTCTTTTTATACTCAGCGTGGTGTGAAAACCAAAACTTTCTTCTCACTTTCATCTTCCACTTCCTTTCACTGTCCTTCCCCACTGGTATCAGGTGATTATTTTTTTTTTTCCCACTACTTTTTACAACTCTAGTACAGATATTTCAGTGTCCTGCAATATATTCTCTCTCTAAATGTCAATTTCCTTGCTGCTGATGATTTGCTTTCAGATATAATGCCTAAAGCAGACTCTCAGCCATTCCCAAAGTATATGATTCTTCTCTCTCAATATCACACATGCCAAAGCTGGCTGGAAGGACAGAGGAAAACTAAATTGTTCTCATAAAAAGAAAACATAGCACTAATATATCTTTATATTTATGTTCAGGTATCCCCTTTGTGTTATTAAGGGGACTCATGATCTTGTATGTTTTCTCTACAGGGGATCACATTAATTTATATTTATAAGGTCTTCCATAATAGATGCTTTCCAGAAACATAAAAGTGAGTCCGAAAGTTCTTTAGATGCTATCAAATCAGAAAAGAGCACTGCATTATATTATCCAGTACCAAATAAATAAATAAGTAAAAATAAAGAGCTCCTCAGGATTCTAAAAATGAACTGATAAAGTTGTATATTTTAACTAGAGGCTGATCTTGAAACCCTTAGGGAGCTTTAATGATTTCAGTGCAAGGGAGAATTGAAATCAAGTATCTTTGAAAGCTTGGCTCTCCCTGAGACAGAGAGGCTCAAAGACATCAGGTCTGTGGATATATTCTTGTATACACAAATATTTAAGTCCTCAGATGCAAATGATTTGCTGCAACTCCACAATTTGCCAGGCTGAGCCAGGATCTAGTGAAGGTTATTGTTGGTCCCTGCCTGGCAGTTGTAGCCTGTCCTAGCTGCAAGGTAATGAAACTTAGTGGAGTAAAAGCGGCTTAAAAGTAGTTTTGTTACTTTCTAATTGTGGAGGGTTGCAAGTCATGTTGTTCTTGCTCAGCTGGCAGACTTATATACACAGAAACCCTTCTAAGTTTGCACTTTGACAGTCATAAATATCTTTTCACTTCAGAAAAAATGATATTTAAAAAAAAAAAAGTGTCTTCATGTATCATTCTGTATTGTGCATGTGTGATTTTAAAGGTGTCTCAGTGTTCCATACTGCATTAGCTTAGTGGATGTAGACAGTTGAACAAAAATCTGTCGATCAATTTGCCTATCTATCTATCCATCTTTCTTCATTGTGCTTGACATCTTAGATTTTTCTGACTGTGTTTTAAGCAAAACAGTGGGTTATTTCGCTTTTTACTTCTCTCCATAAAAGGATGAGTCAGAAAAATAGGTGCCTGAATCCCATAACAATAAAGGCATAACTCTTGAATCTAATCCAAGTTTAGAAGGACAATAAAAACTGACTCAATTTCAGTGAGTGTCTCTAAGTAGATTGTTATGAACAACCTAAAGGAAAATATAGTTCAGTCCCTTTCATCCTCCCCTACATGTTCCTGCTTGTGGAACAGGCAACATTTTTCAGGCATTATTGACTCCTCTCATATTGAGGCTGCTCTTCTCAACATCTTTCCTTCCTAGGAGTGATCCCCACTGTAAAACCACAAACTGGCCTCCAGTGACCAAGCAACCTTAAGATACTCAAATGCATTCCAGCACTACTATAGAACAGCCAGGTGCCTGTATGTTTCAGCCGGTCAAACATAAGAGTTCACCCGCTTCTGTTGGTGGCCTCTGAAAAGTCCGTTACAAGCCCATGTCTGCTGGGACACGGGTATTTGCTGCTGTGATGAGAGAGCAGCTGTGTTGTCACACAGCCCTCTCTTTGCAGCTCCCAGCCTTGCCTGACAGCCATCCTCTCACGGGACTCTGACTCAGCTAGAGTCTGGGGGAGGACTTTACTTTAGTGAGCTTCCCAGAGGGATAGAAAAGGATTTTAAACTCTGCATCCAGGTTTTTCTTGAAGAAACAAAGACCTTTTTTTACATGTGTGTGTATATGTATTTAAAGAAGGAAAAAAAAAAAGGACAGCACTCGGAAGAATTACGATAAATGGTATAGAAAACCTGACTTACGAATATCTCTCACCTGCCTAATGGCTCCTTGTGTTTTAGGCTCAGTCTTGCTTTAAGCCTAGCAATGCTGTGACTCCTTCTCTTGCATCAAACTGTCCACAGTCCAGTCCGAGACACCCAGAAGAGTGTCTTTCCATCACTTGAGGGAATTGGCTGCTTGCTCATCCAAGGTGCTGCTTCTGATGAAGGCTCCCCAGGACCTGCATAGGCATAACTGGTCCAGGTTCTTCTCTCTCAACTTGTTTGCAGGTGCTTTTTCCCATCCAGGAAAGGGCAAGACAGACAGAGAAGCAACCTTCCTTGCTGCCACCTGGCCCCAGCCTTTTGAAAGCAGAATACCTGTACAAACACACAGCCCACAGTCCTTCAGATACCTGTAGGATACGAGCTGTAAAGAAATGATGGAGGGATTTTTCCAGCAATGCTTTAGTTAGCCTGAATATGTGCAGCTAGGTAGACACGATAAATTTTGGTCCAAAGATCATCAATGCCCTGTGTCCTTGCATCAGACGTTCTGTTCAAGCAGCCAGTTCTGTTGCTAAGTTAATGATGTGCAGTTCAGGTGGTGGGAAAAAAAAAATGAAGATAAAAGGAGATCTATCTCCTACCAGAAGGCAAAGCTAGACTTCTCATTCCTGCCTCCTCCCACTTGTTAAGTATTGTTGTATAATGGAAAGAAGAGTTGGGTCTGAAATGAGAATTAAAAACTGAGATCTAAAAACAGTTACAGGCTTGATGAGGGGCTGGATACTTTATTTAGTTCACTTATAATTGGTTTTAATTTGTTGTATCTTTTTTTAACGCATGAATGATTTGAATGTGAATGTGGTTCATATTGGCTTTTGAATATAAAAATAAGTAATATCAGATTCCATAGATTGAACAGTTTTGCTATTTCATCAGCCCACCCAACAGTACCTTTTCCCAGAATGAAGCTTTTCAGTCTGTCAAGCCATAACTGGGAGGCCATCACCTGGAGTGGTACAGTCATCTTCAAGGCTGAGCATACACCACACCAGTGATGGGCGGGAAGATAAGCATCCCTTCTCTAGGGTGTCAGCTTATCTTCCACTCAACCATTGCTAGTAACAAGCAGGGATAGATTCAGCTGTGAGACAGGGCTCAGTGTAAAAGGACTGGTTACATATTTTTAGTAAATGTTTTCAGATTCCTCCTGTGATACTTTAGATCAAATCTGAAATAATACCTATTTATAGGGGGCTTAGAATTGTGTGCCATCTCTTTCTGCATTTTCCTTCCTTTTGTGCTTGTGGTTTTTGACTGTGATATTTAGCATTAGCCGCAAAAGCTGCTTCTAGGACCCAGATTAACCTGCTGAAAAGATCTTTTTCCATAAGTATGTTAGATTTAGTAGAAGTGTAGATCAAAGAGTAAGGCTAAGTAATTATGGTTTTGCCATATTTTGGGAGTTCAGGGGAGTTTTCAAAATCAACATATCCACTAGGTAGTAAACAAAAGCCCTGAATGTGGCTTTAAAAATGACTTAATATAGAAACTCCAGAGATGAAGGTTCCAAAGATTACATGGCCCATTTTTGGAAGATACTCTTATATTTTTGTTCTGACAAGTGAGTAATTGCAAGTAAAACACGTTAAGAAAATACCTAAGCGTACCTTTATCTATATGAGCCCTTTTAAAGGCAGGTTCAATACAGTACATGCATGTTAAATGCTGTGTTACCACATGCTTTCAAAGTAGAAAATGTTATTCTTTCAAGAAGTCCTTTTCTTGGCCTCTGCATTTCTTTCTGCAGTTTGACGTAGGCTGCCATTTGTATTCAGAAACCCTTGGCTATCAGCCTATAGATGATGCTCATGTGTACAGTATGATAGTTAAGTTTTGTTCTGTCAAGTAAGAATGCCTCACGATACTGACTCATTCATTTCTTGGTCTTCATACAATCAAAATGCGGGGAGCAAATTTGGAAGTAACTTGGTATTAAAAAATTGGCTGTCTTTTCCACGTCTGGAACCCATGAGTCAATACTCCCATACATTTTGCTGTTTAAATGGAATATGCTATAGCTGTGGAGTGGTTTTGTTGGTTTTTTTTTTATTTTAACAATATGTTTTTATCATTTTATAGAACTTTTCATCCAGACATCTCATGGAAGTTTACCAGTTAAGTAACTCATTCCTGACGGATCCCAAGATTCTCCTAGACATTAGTACACTGTTGGTTTCAGCATGAATTAGATGTTTAGCCTCTGATTCAGATGAATGTTTATACTGGGGAAGCTCTTTAAGTTCATATTTATGGGTTATTGTGATTTAAGTACTTTTTTATTTTCATTGTGAGTGAAAGCAGAATTTGGTCCTTAGCATCATGCTAGTTGTTTGAGATAACTGTCAATATCATAATTCAGTTAAAGTATATGTGAACCTGGGGGGGAGGGGAACCAAGCCAGCCAATGTAGTTGAAGCCCTTGTTCTGTAATTCTTTGCTATCCCAAGCGATCATGTATTGAAGGGATGGCCAGCTGTGCATGCAGGACCTTTTGAGACTGGGTAGGTAGAGCATTGGAGTACGCCCTGCCACACAGCTTTCAGGGTTGCTCACCATGGCTGTCTCCCTTCCAGGGGTGTGAGAGGTGGAGAGGGTGAACAGAAGTGGTTTCCAGTGCAGGAACGTCTCCTAACACTAGTGGGATTTGTCTTATGAGTCTGGGGATTAGTTTTTGGGGAAGAGGAGGCAGGAGCATGCAGCAGCTCAATGCCATGAGAACAGCATGGTGCAAAAAGGAAGGAAAAATTTGACATAAAGGTCAGAAATAGAAATGAAGGGGAAAAAAAAAGTCATCTCATTATAGGGTGAATACTCTGAAATTGTTCTCTAACGATGAGTTTAATGGCATTTGACTGTCTGCAGGTTAGGTTGCTGTGCTCCCTGTTGTCAGGCAGGAGGGTGGGGGTTCATGATTTCTGATTAACTAAAAAAAGATGTGTGTGTTTTGGAGGTGCGTGGGTGAGGCAGTGCAAATGTCAAGTTAAGTACTGGTTATAAACAGTCTTTTTAAACAGCAGCACATTTTCATTCAGATCTTTTTAGGTTGTGAAGAATACTGTATCTCTAGCGCATATTTAAAATAAAAATCTTTCTGGCAGCAAGCTCACCATATCTAGTGCAACGTTCTCACTCTGTCTCTCATCCTCATCTGTTGAAGGAGCAAAGCTTCTGAGGTACATCTTCAGAAACAGGAGCAGTAGCCAGTGCAAATGCGCAGTAATTGATTTGCTGCTGTTGTTGTTTGCAATTGAAGCAGTTAAACCTTTCTGAGCAAAACCAAATCGTGCATGCCAGCTTCTGCATTGTTGTTCAAACAGTGAGTTTTCTAACATGGCTAATGGCAAATGACACGATGAAAAATAATAGCTTCTGGTTTATCCTTCGTTTCCATTTTGCACTAAACTGTATACTCAGCCATGCATATGCAGGCTATAATGTAGCATATTTAATCTTCCACTTCATCTCTGCAGCTTCTCCCTATATACCAAAATAGCAAGGACTGGAGTAGCTACTCTCTCAAGCAGCACTTGATGTTCTTAGACGGGCTTTTTGTTGTTTTTAGAGTTTTCTGTTTTTAATCTGAGCTAAGTTTGAAGAACTAAAATGGTGGGAAAATCTATCGAGGGTTCATTCTTTTTTACCATGTAACTGGCAAACCAGGAAGAATAGACTTTGTCATGTGCAAATATGGTGACCATAAATGGTGCTGGAGGCTTTCTCCATTGTCCTGTGACTTTGCCACGAGAGAAAGCGCGCGAGAGAAAGAAAGACACGTTTGATAGAGTTGTGAAGAACGCCTGAATGGCTATTGGGTGTTGGGCATTGTCTGGTGGTGACCTCAATTCGGTACAGTAGAGACCCTTGAAAGCACTGTCTGAAGTCACAATACCACTATTCTCCTCTGCTCCCCAAAAGGGATTAGTTAAAAGGGTGACGTTCCGTGCAGAGAGTTCCAAGTATTCCCTGAAACAAAGGGCCCTGAAATGTTTTTGAAGTTATTTTTAATTGAGTTGAACTAATTTAATAAAGGTCTGGG
>VWZY01007817.1:513094-537325 GCA_013399075.1 Chloroceryle aenea
GTTTTTATACTTTCTTTTTTTTTTTCTTTCTTCTTTTTTTTTTCTTCCTGTGATGTCCTTTTCTCAAATGAAAGGGAAGAACAAATCCTCCCATCCTTTAGCATAGGTCTTCTTTATCCTCAGACACATGATGTTCAAGGCTAAGAATGGGCCCCACCCATTCATTCCTTCAGCCCCTTGGCAAAACTTGTCAGTAAGAACAAAACCTCCTTACCAACCCCAGCAGTAATTTTTCAGCATCAAAAATAACTGATGTAAAGGTGTTTTTTTCTAAGAGGTTATTGAACATGCTAGGAAAAGGTTGCTTCTGTGTGTGGTTATCACTAATGCTGTGCATTGTTTGCACTTGGATAGTGGCTCTCTGCTTCCAAGTCCTCCCTGGTTGCTGCAGGGCCACAAGCCATCCCTCACCCAGCAGCTGGGCAGCAGAGCCGTCAACAAACACAGCAGTGTATGGGACAGCAGCTCTGCTTTGTCCTCTCCCTCAGCCCACCCAAGGGCAATGCAGGTGCTGGGACTTAGGGTGCCTGTCAGACAGGGAAATCCAGTTGAAGTCTGCATTTTGGTAATTGCTTGATGGACACCTCAGTTCTTCTCAGGAGTCGACTTCTGTGCGGTTGGGTCACACTGGCTGGACAAGTTGCCCTTCAGTACACACTCATCTGTGTTTTGTTAGTAGCTGTTTGCAGGAACGTGAGAAACAGCTGCTTTTAAGGTGTTGTAGATAGCTAAACACGTGAGGTTGTCTCAGAAAAGGTATGCCTTTGGGATATATGAATGTGCATCTTAGTGTGTGGGGATGATACTACTCCGCTATTGCTGATAGTGGGATAGGTGGTATGAAACCACTTTTAGATTACGAATGTACCTTGTGTGTCCAGCAGGAGAACAAGTTTCGGCAACGTCTGTTGCTATGATCCTGACTCAGCAAAAGACATAAACCCTGTCTTCCCTTGCGTCGGAGTCAAGCTAAGTGTGTATTTATGCACTTTGCTGGTCACAAGTAACTAAATGGCTCTGATTTTTGTGTGGTTTTGGTGTATTCCTTTTATTTTTTCCCTTTTTAACTGATATTTTTTAAGTCTTGTGCAAAAGAGAGAGCGGTGCCAGCTATGACTTTTTAATGTAGAGATGATTGACTCAGTAGACCACAAACACTTCTTTGGAGCTGCTACAACCCAGTGTATTAAAGCCTACTCAGGGATGGAGGGATGCTGTATTTCCCACATTACTGATACAGTGGGTCTATTGTGTTGGAGTGGCTGTTGCGCATGTGTATCATTTCCATCTGTCTGCTGAGACTCCTTAGGAAACTTGTGATGAGAACTAGTTACTGGGCTTGTGCAGCAGCCGGATCGGAAATACTCGCTTCAGAAAACCATGGAAGAGCATGAATCACAAGACTGTGAAAAAGAGCATCTCTGATACACAAGTCAGCCCTGACCTTCCCTATCCCATCCTTTCACACACACGCTTAATTTTATTGACATACCAATGAAAATATATCTGATTCATTTTTAAATTAGCCCAACATTCAAAATGTTTTTAACGGTAGCAGTGTTTCAAATATCGTTTGTTTAATTCATTTTGGATAATGCATTTTTTCTTGTTATAATCAGTGAATCAGAGGAGCTGTAGAGATCAGTGAAGAGTCAGAAAGAATCATCTTCTGGGCTGCATATCCTTCCTGCCTTTAACAGACTCCAAAATTTCAGATAATTTTATCATCAAACCTAGAACTGTTCTGTCAGTTCCAGTATATATTTGAGGAGTCTATTACAGAGAAGAGAGTATGTTTTATAGCATTATGAAAAGCATTGGCATAGTAGATCATTAATAGCATCTTACATGTTATTTAGGGAGAAGATAATATATGTTTTAGAACTGCACTCTAGTACAGCAGTAACCTTTGGAAAAGCCTGATTGGGAACTGCAATTTTCAGCAGCAGTTTTTTGTTTGGGGTTCACAACCTGCCCCCCCCTTGCAGTGTCAGCTTTGAAAATGTTCAATCAATATAAACCTATCATAGGGGTTAAAAGGAATAAACTGCTTTCAGCAATGAGAGTGTTGGGTCATGACAGTTATGGAATTAATGACTCAAAACGTAATATGGTTGGCTTTTGTTTAAAAAGTAAAAATAACCAACAACAAAACAAAAGCCAAACCAAAACAACAATAACAACAACAACAACCAATAAAACCCAAAACAAAACAAAACAAACACCACCCCTAAAAAAAAAAAGACAAAAACCCAGAACAAACCATGATTTACACCATGATTTTAAACCCTCATATACCTAAATAAAAGGTGGGGAAAAAGATCAATAAAGAAAATTTATTTCTTCTACAGTTGTGTTTTAAACAGAAAACAACTGTACAAAATTTGTGAGGCACTATCATTTTAGGGGAAGATCAGAATTCCATAATGAAAACTTAGATGGCTTTGAGGTACAGGGGATTAAGAGTCAGATAAAACTTCACAGCATAAACAAGGTCATTTGGTTAAGGACTAATGACAAGAATGTTTGCTATACCTTGTCATCATCTCCCTTTCTCAGAGTGAAAGGGAAAGACCTGGACATTTAGGTGATCATAGGATTACTCAGAAACATTAAATGTGACTGTGTGAAAAAAGCAATATGAGTGCAGGATGCATCAGGTCTGGTATTTCCAGCAAAAGAGGGAAGAAAGCTATCGTACAAAGCACACAGAATATTGTGTACAGCTCCATTTACATGTGTTTAAAGAGATTAATTTAAACTGGAACACACTGAAGGATAGCTACAAAAAAATATCTGGGTAACAGAGAGTCTGTTTAATGAAAAAGGATAAAGGGTTTAATTGGTTTAACCTAGCAAGATTAAGTAGTTTTGTGATTTATCTGGTATTAATACACCAAGAAAGAGAACAATTTAAGAGATAAGGAAAAAAAGCTGTTTATACATATAACGATCATTAAATTTAGGGTGGAAGTTACAAACCATCTACAGGTAATCCACATCTCTTTTCAAGAACAGCACCCCAAAATAACTCCTTACAGAAGTCTTACCAGTGATGACTAGTGTGAAAGATTTTCTTTGTGCACCTTCTGTATCATATGATGATACATATCCCAGTGTGATGCTGGCCTTTTTCACAATGTGTCACGTTGTTGACTTGCAATTGACTGTAACACCCAGATCCTTTCCCGAAGTACTACCTAATCAGTTGCTTCCAATCCTGCATTTATGCAGTTAACTATTCTACCTAATTATAGTTACATCTTCTTGTCCCATTTGCATCCTTTTCAGGCTGCTCCTCCAATTTTCAAGATCATTTTGAATTCTGATTCTGTCTTCCTACTTGCCATCTCTGTCAGTTTGATGCTATCTGTGGATTGCATAAGAACAATCTTTATTCCATTGCCCAAGTTATTAGTGAAAATATTGAGTAGCAGGACACTGCTCTGTCTGCTCTTCCATTTTAGTAATGAACCATTAGAAATGCTTTCTTTGTAACAGTGCATTGTTTTCCTGTTTGCCTTATGATAGTTCCAGCAAGACCATCTCTCTTGGAGCTCATGCGGTTTACTTACGTGAAGGTAGCGTCAGACAGTTTCAAAAACTGAACCACAATCCCAGTATAGTAACTACTACTTCTGGTGCTCTGCACAGAATTATAAGTAACAGAAAGAAATGCTTACAAAATTAATTTTTTTTTCCACTTTTTTCTGGGAATTCAAGGTAAACTGAAACTTGCTTTTTCCCCAGTTTTAATTTCTTGAAAGCCAGGTAATTTCTTGAAAGCCAGGTACATTTATATTTTGTTTTGTTCTATTCATACTTCTTCTGCCCTTGATAAGTTTTATGCTGACTGCTCCAGAATTGCTTCAGTTGCTTGCGCAAATACCTTAGGATAAATGCTGTCAGGCATAGCCATTTGCAGGTAACTTAATATATTGGAATGATTCAAATTGCAATGATCTTGCCACAAAATATTTAATTTCATGTGAGTATTTTGGCACAATCAAAATTTTCTTGTAGAAAAGTTTGATTTAGCGAAGACTAATTTTTTGTCAAAAAAGTGTAACAGTTCCTGAGCATCCCTAACTAAGAAACATGGCGTGTATGTTAATTTCAGCTTCTAAGCAATTAATATTTTAGCCCTATAAAAAAAATATTTCTGATGTTAATGCAAGTATTAAACTTGCCTAGTAAAAATTATTTAGCAACTATATGCTGGAATATTGAACGATGTGCTGTTCAGCAACAGGATCTTTTCATAACGTCTTCTGAACAGTGTTGCCTAATTGGTGCTCCCACAAATGTGATCTGGTGAAACACCTTCTAGAACTAAGTCCATTTCCCATATTTGGTCTCTGAACTAAAGCTTTCAGAATTAGGGTCAACTATTATTAATCATGCAGGTGATTTTTGCAATGTTAGTTCACTTTATAGTTGATCCGTGTTATGATCAGCAGTCTCTCTACCATTATTTGATCCGTTTTGGACTTCAGTGTGTTCAGACAGTTGGCCAAAGTAATGCACATCCTACAATCCATCTTTGTAGACATCCATCCTCAGTCTTTTTACATGGACAACATTTTCAAAGTTGGGACTTCGGAATAAGTAGATAAAAGAATGGCTTTGTCTAGGAAGGTTTTGGGGGCTTTTTATTGTTGCTGATGTTCTTACCTAACCATGAATTCACAGTGAAGGAGACAATATCTGGTCCTTGAAAGTTTAGAGCTGAGATGATTGATGTTTTGGATCGGAGAGCTCAGGAAGGCTGAATATTGTTCTGGCTGGCAGTTGTGAGGTGATAGCATTGATTTCTGTTCAAAGTACACATGGATGCCTACAGATATATTCTGTGTCCATTAGGTTCTGAATGCAGAGCTTTTAATTCTTGGTAAGTAGCAGCCCTGTGCGTAGGCAGGCTTTGCCCTGGTTTGTTTGTTTTAAATGTAAGTAGAAATAATACTGTGTGCGTCCTTTGAAAATGAATTGACCTTTTGTTGGAGCAAGGGTTGTGCATTGCTTGTTATGGAGCGACTCCCGTTTGTCCATGCAAATAGGTGCAAAAGAAGGATTATATCAGGCTGCTGCAAAACTGAGAGGTAGGTCAGATTTAATGGAAACATCAGTCATTAACCCTTTTACAGCAGCTGCCTGGGGACATACTTGTGGATGAAATTTGCATTGGAATCTCACCTAGCAAATGCAGTGAGCCTAATGTATGTACTCTGTCTAAAAGAGTTTACTTAGGAGCTCTGCAAGGAGACAGACATAGACATTTTCTTTTTCCTTTCACAGAATATGAATCAATTAAGGCTGATAAGTTCCAGGCTTTTACCATTACTCATGGTCCTGCCGCTTTTCCACTGCTGTGCCAAGACAGTGGGGATTAGGTATAGGGTGGGCAAAGGCACAAACGGGAATCGTGAGGTTAAAATATGTTGCCTTTTCTGAATAGGAGAATTAACAGTTTCTTGAACTTGCAATTATAACAGAGAAGGGACTACATTTTTTTTTTTTTTTTGCAAACTGTTGGGATTTCCATGCTTCCATGTGATTTTCACACCAGCATTAGTAAATCCAGGTGATTGCAAGGACATGAATAAGATGAATTTAGAAAGCAAGATGATTGTTCGTTTCAAAACGATGGTAGCTCTTAAAAAATGATAGCTGCAAATAAGTAATACTTGAATGTTATTTTAAAATATTATCTGCATGATTTTTTTACAGAACAGAAACAGGCATGATCTCTCCCAAAAAAGCCTTTTTTACACAACAGTTTCTTAGTGTTAAGTCAGAGCTGAGGGCTTGACCAAGGGATTCTTTAAATCCTGAATAAGATGCTAAAATTAGAAGCCTGAACTACATCCTCTGTTGAGTGGGAAAGCGTGTCCTACTCAGTCCCCAGATTTTGGTGCAAAGTTGGTTTAACGTTTCTTTCTTCTGCTGTGCTTGTTGCATTAAGTAGCAACGTTACAATATGTGGAAACTAAAAGCACTGATTGTAAGTTGTAGGAAAATACAAGGGTTTTGTAAGCACTCCCACCCATCTGGAACTTGCTGCTCCCTTATAATCAGTTACAGATTGTTAAATAAAATAGACTTTACTTCACCCCGAACTCTTGCTTTGTTCTCCTGTGAGTAGTCCAAAGTAAGTACTGGATGCCTTAATTAGAACTGAATAACCAATTGGCTTGCATTACCTGCTGGCCTTCAGAGGGCTGTATCTACTTTTCTATTTTCTTGTGATCATATAGTATTTAACGAAGGGGTTTGCTGGCCAGCTTCCACATAGGGTGCTTGCGTTCTTGGTGGCTGCAGCTAATGTTTTTATTTATAATTTGTGCGGTGCTGCTTTAAATATTTTATTATCCAAAATGCAAATGATCTCCTTCAGCTTCCCTTTGTGGACGAACCTGTTTGCTTGACTTTCTGTATGTGTGTCATCTTTCCAACTGACATGTAGCAGTGTGGGATCTCACATTTGGATACTTCTCACTTGGCACTGTGCTCATCCTTCCACTTACATTTTGAAGAATAATTTCATATTTTCTTCTCTATCATTTTGTTTGCCAGCATGGATGAGAGCCATTCCTGGAAGGGGGTGTGCATCAAAGCTGGCACTGAGCAAACCACTGGCATAGAGAAGAGAAGCTGTTCCTGTGTCAAGAAGGCTTGGGCATGTCTAGGTTGCACCGCCTATTCCACTTTCAGCTCGTTGCCAAAATTCTGTGTGTTCCCTTATGCCAAGACCTATTGAGAGAGAGACTGTCTGTGAGTGTGTGAATTTAAAGATTTTTTTTTTTTAATTAATAATTGAGCTGATAATTCCCACAGTAATTGCTTTACCCAGGATGACGAAAGTAAAAGGAAGGTACAAGTGCCTGTTGCATACTTTACCCTTGACTGTAACCACAAGTTGATTTCCAGCCTAAGTGTGTCAGGTGAGGGAGTTGTTTGTTTGTGCTTGGGTTCTTGTTTGGGGGGAGAATTTGCGAAGAGTTGCTCATTTTGCTTAATTGATGAAACACAGGGTTCTTCCAAACCACCCCCCTCATCAGAAATTTTTGTTATGAGAAGGCTACTGTAAGGGTGTATTTTGCATAGCTCTGTTAGTGTATCATGTTGGTGAGAGTGTGCCACAGATACTCCTCTACATTTGAGCTGCACATGAATCTTTCAGTCCTAGCTGGTGAGCCATGACTGCTTAGTTTGAGATAAAGCAGCTTGTGGTTTTAGCTGTAGTTCTTCATTAGTCATTACAAATCTTAGTCATCACAATGGATAAAACGGGACTCTATTTTTTGGCCCTGCTGCAAGAAGGTGAGTCAGGGTAAGATGTTAAGTATAGGTATGCAGGGTGTGACAGGGATAAGTATTTACTGTGGAGTTACTGAAATGCTTTATACCGGCATTTCTTAAATGAATTTGCTGAAGCTGCTGTTTTCTTCTGAAATGTTCATAGGAGACGGTGTTGGCTCCAGCCCTGGTGAACTAGGTGGGAGCTGCACACCCTTCTCCCAGATAAGACCCACAGCAGGTAGCTGAGCCCCTCCAGAAGAGACCCAGAGACATGGAATCTAGGAGGTGAGCTTAAGAGGCATCACATAGCTGAGACCTGAGCATGTTCCAGACAAAGCTGACTTACCATCTGGATCACCTGAGGAGCACTGATCTGACCACTTCATCTGCCCTCCTCAGCTGTCCTTTAACCATTCAGGAGTTTCTTGGTTTTCTTGTGGGATTTGTAGGTAAACTTCAGAATAGTTACATAGTCCTGATATCATCATTATCCTTTGGGTTGTTTAGGCATTTATAATCTGGAAGACTCAATCTCCATCTTGTCACCACAATTTTTGCCTCTTTAGCAGCTCTAACTCCAGGGGACACGAGCAGAGACTCTTCCCTTGTTCTTGATACAAAGCTGCTGTAGTTCTGCTTAAGATTCCTGTGCGAGATGTAGCCACCGTGCTAACACCACGTCAGCTGCCTGTAATTACTGGTAGAGGTGGCATATGACTGTTCTGCCATCACTCCAGAGCCCACCAGAGCTACAGCAATGAGGTAGAGGGGCAAGCATAGTCATTGAGCACCATGTGTATGTTCAGCAGTGTCTTTTCCTGTCAGACTGGGGGCACTGAGCAAAGCACTGGAAATAAGGGCTTCCAAAAAACCCACCCAGACCTTAAGGCCCAGTGAACAAAGAGCAGATAAGAGGTGGACTGTGAAGCAACTGCGTTTTGCCAAACTTCAAAGTGATTTTGAACAGTTGTAGTCTAGTCACTGACTCATCCCCTCCTCCCCCTTTTCACTTTTCCTGCCACTCCACGAACAGCATGTAAAAGCACTGAAAGAAAATAAGAATCTTAAACTCATAAACATACCTGCCTCCCATCTGGCACTCATCCCAGCAGCCTGGTGATCTCCTTAGTTGTCCAGCAGATAGTTGAAAAACAAGAGTCCTGTGAAGATTAGCATGTCACCATATCCCTGCCAGATGGCAGTTAGTAAAACATGGGCGAATTGCATTGGCTCTGCTTCCATCATGACAATCACAACAGAAACACTACGGCGTTGCAACATCACTATTTTTTAAGCTAGGAAAATGAAGGGACCATAAAGTAGGGCAATTGTGGAATGCTAAACACCACTTAAACCTAATTGCAATGAAGTAAGTAGACTCTGAAGGGTACAAAGCACTGCCAAAAGCGATCCAGGGGTTTTAGCCTCTTGCTCTAGGAGTATAGGGGTTAGCTTTAGGAAGATGGCACTGGGCATATTTGCCTCACCACTCTGTTGAAAACCTCTTGCCAACTTTAATTCTGGTTTTAATTCTTTTTTTTTTTTACTTTTTTGAGGCCATTCTTAATTTGGTAAACTTTTGAGTCTTCAAACCTCAGCAAAAAGGGAACAGAACTGGACCATAAGAATTGATCATGTGTTTTTAAGCCAGGACACGAAGCAACTGCCTATTTCATAAGGATAAGCCATTTGGAGTATTAATAGCCTAGTAAAGAGTGAAACTAGAGCACACAGTAGGAAGTCAGGCTTCTGCTAGTGTCCTGTGCTGATGTAAAACAATGCTTCAACACCTCAGTTAGAAATGTGCACTCCAAACTGCAGAGGACAGTGTCTGCTCTACCTACCTTGTCATGTAATGGTACAAGTCAACATTCATCCGAGCCAACGTAATAACCTTCTACTGCTGAAAGGAGAGCCCAGGGTCCTCCCTGCTTTCAGACACTTGGTCCCATGCTCTTCCTTCTACCAGATATTTTGCAGAACTTTCTCTGAGCTGTGACCAAGTAGATGAGATGTTTGAATCAGTATGTGAAAAATCCTTGTGTTTCTGGGATGAGAAGAAAGAACTGTCTCCCCAGACACCACCTTCCAGCTGGTACTGAAAAGCTTTTTCCGTTAAATGAGAGGAAGCTGGCTGGCTGAATGTGGGACCATAAAATGATGCTTGGGAAGCAGAGATCTGGGATGTGGCTCAGGATCTCATCTGTACAGGTCAGAACCTCCCAGAGGAGAGCACTGGCTTTTCTGTACCACACAGAGCCAGCCAGTGCTTGGTACATGGGTGCAGCACTGACCCAGTAATGTGCCTTAATATTCAAGGCAGCAAAAGGCTACCATCAGGGAGCGTGGAGCACTTTTTGCTGTTGACCTGCAGTGCTACTAGTGTCCATTCAGGCTGTTTGAAGAGCCATCCTTCCCTTCTCCTCCCAGGCCCCTGGCCTCATCCTGAAGAATTTGTTTTGGCTGGTATCGGAAAAAAGTCACAAAAGCATCAGACCTTTTGGAGTTATCCAAAGATATTTGAGCCTCCATAGTCTTGCTGGTGAGTAGCTAATTTACCACTGCAGGCTTTCAGCAGGCATTTGAGTTCTTTCTGAATCATCAAGGGTGAAAACGCTGTGGGGGATGACTTTGTTAGAAGTGACTTACAAAACAAAATTTGAGATCAGCCTAAGATAAAGAATTCAGTCTGAAAAAGGTACTTATTCTAGTGTTTGACTATGTTTTAGGCAAAAGTACCCATTACCCTGTGCTTATCTGAAGCTGTGAACAACTTACTTCAGTCCAATTTCAAGGATAAAAGCAAGTAAGTGGGCAAGCTGAAGCTGCATTCCCCACTCAGAGTAAATGCACTGCAGGCTGGGATGCTGGCAAGCTATGTGCCTCTGTTGGCTGCAGAATTAGCTTTGCATGTTGCTTTGCATTTATTTTAGGTCAGGTATATGGGGAGGGATGGGATTTTTTTAGCCCTTTGAGTCAAAAAGCAGTTTGGCAGCTGCAAATCTGCTCTTGGGTAGCTCGAGTGCCATGTGCTTCAGCGGAGCGGCAATGCCCAGTGCTGATCCTGCCCCAACCTTTTGCAAGTTAATTTACTATGTACTTAATGACATCAGGCAAAGATGTACAAATCCTTCTCCAAGCACCAGAGGAACTCAAATGTAGTTAATTTAAAAACTGGTGTTTGGTTTTCAGCACTTATATGTTCGTTTGCATTCAGCTTGCTTTCCTCTTAACCACCAATGTATTTCAAGTTTCTGGGCTGCTTGTTGTGCTGAGCGACCAAAGAAAGACTGAAAATCTTCAACAAAATGTTTTAAATTCTTCTATCAATTTGGGTGACTGTTTTGCTCCTTGAATTTATGATCTAAGTTACCTGGCAGCATCCTTCTTCAATTGATAACATTAGCATTACTAGCTTGGCTTGAATCCGGGTATCCAAGAGTTATTCTGTAGCAGCAGTTCAGCTTATTGCTGGCTGAAGGAAAATAAGGGATCTACTCCAAACCAAAAGTTTTTACATCACATATTAATTTCTCACCACTTCTCCCCATCCCCTCTGCCTTTTCTTCTCTTTTTTCACCCTGAAGCCTTATCCTCTTCTCTCACTCTTGCTCTTAAATATGCCTGTTCCCCTCAGGCTTTGACCTTGCACAGGCAGTAAGCGCAAAGCCATGTTACTTGAAGTGAAGTAACACCAGTAGTCAGGAAGGAACAATGTAGTTCAGGCCAGATAAAATAAATCTCACATTTCCTGTCAAGAAACTGGGCCAAAAGCAATGATGAGAGACAGAGGGGGCAAACCACGCAGCTCAAAACTAGAGACATATGGGTTAGAAACAACCGCAACCCTCACTTAAAAACAGAAAACAAAAAGCAAAGGCACTGAATGGGAGAGAAATAATACCAGCTCCTCGGCAATAAAAACCGCACAACGTGGGGTCTAGCCAGCTTCCAAACCCATCACATGTGCAGCACAAGCAGGCTCAGAATTTCCTGCTACTGTACAAGATATTAATTGTCCTTTGATTAATTTATTTAATTGATGCTTTGTGTTGTAAATTAGAGAGCTAATCTTACTCCGACTGACTTATTTCTTCATGAAACTCCCTTCCAGACCCGAGGGGATGCACTGATTAGAAGTTGTCACTACTTTTGTTTTGCTTTGGTAACTCTCTGGCTGGTTTACACAGCAGTGAAAATTTAAAACTCATGTAGGTTTTGTACTGTGACTCCCTTATCCAAACAGTCAGCCACTCATCCAGCTGGTGCAAGGGAATATTAATGAGTATATGGGTAAAGGGTTCAGGATCGGTCCACAGACCGGTGAGAGTTCTGAGCATGTGTTTATTTATAGAAAAAGAATCTGTAGTACGCAGCCAAACTACAGACTTAGGATTTGGAGGGTTTTTTTCCTTTGCTTTCTGGGAAGGATATTGATGTGTGTGTGGAGAGTGATGATGTCATCTGAGGAGCATCCCAGTGAGGCAGAAGGCAACGGTGGCAGACAGGGCTCTTTAGGATTGTTCCCATGGGGGACAGTGTTGGATCCTGATCAGTTTGGGAGACTGAATCAAAAGCCCCAAACCAGGTGGTGTAAGAATGTTTAAACAGACAAAGCGCTTTTCATCTTTAAAGTGCTATGCAAAGATTGACTAATTAGGTTGGTTTTCCTCCTTCTTAGGAAGAGTTTGCAAAACACTGGTCAGGGAACAACTGGGGATATGATTTATTTAAGTGCTGAAATGCTTTGTATAAAGTCCCTCACAGGAGGCCATTAAGAAAATGTGGTTACTTTAGGATGTGAAGGAAAGTCCTTTGCAGTGAAGAGGCAGGCAGCAAAGAGCAGTCAGTTTTATAACGGACAAAGAAAATATATAAGCACCTCAATTATAAGTGCTGAGAGTTCAAAATGGGTCTTGGCAACGTACTGGAGAGACAAAATTTACTATCATGAAATGTGTTTGGATGTATTCAGTACAGAGGTGGGAGATTTGTGAAGCGCTACAGGAGAATTTTTCATTTTTGGGAGTCAAGTTGAAGCAGTGCAGAGGAAAGCGGTGGGATGGAGCCCCTTATCCTTTTTTCCTAGAAGGATGTTACGTGTTGACTTGAGGAGGGCATGTTACACACCACACCTTTCTTCTGATTTAAAAAAAATTAAAATTAAAGTCCTTGGAAGGCAGCATGATGGGACAAAAAAGGAAGGAGCTGTTTTGAGCATGAGTAACATAGACTAGAAAAAAGGAGAAGCAGTGTGTGAGTGTGGAGCAGACAAGTATCTGTGCTCTGTTCTCTGCTGAGGATGTGATGAGTGTACCCCATGGTGATGAGCATGCCCCATGGGGTGCAGCGTGCTCCCTGGGGTGCCAAGGGAGCTGTCCCTCACCTGGGCAGCCCAGGAAGGGGGAACTCAGCCAGTTTCTGTGCAGTATAGTCCCACTGCGGCCTGTCACTTGGGTTTGCCTTGTGCAGACAAGCCCAGGGTTTGATCGTTGCTGAAGTGAACATCCTGATGGAGAGCTTAACTGATCTAACACAAAACTCTAGCCACAGAGTTGTCTAGCAGGATATCAAATAGCAATATATTCAACCTATGAACCGCCGTGTTAGAACAACACATCTTCAAAACAAACTGAGCATACCCTGCAGGTATCCTTGTTTCTAGGTATTTCTGAAAGCTCTCCTTGCTCTCTTAACCCTTCAGGTGCTATACATCCAGCACAGATGGAGAACTTGCACAGAGGTATGTCCTCTGCCTAGTTTGATGTGATAACTGCATTGTACTGTTGGATATTCTTTGCAGTTTTCAGCGGATGTAGTTGTCTGTTCGTTTCCCACTGCTGTCTGTTGTGAACTGGAGGGGGGAGAAGGAAGGGAGGTAACGCTTTAACAGGGAGTGGTATGCAAATATCAGGCCTGGTATTTGTATCTCTAAAGTTCACTGCCACTTAGAAAGTATAATGTAAAAGTGGCTTAGTGATGATAACTGAACTCACTAAAATGGGAATGTTAAGATTTTTCATTGGAATAAACAAATATGGATTCTTTGGACATTGAGTTTATAGCTTATTTTAGGAAAAGAATAATCCAAATTTCAGACAAAGCTGTAGAAAGGTCAGAGAAATTTGCATCTGGAACAGAGTCTGTAATTCCTAGAACTTGAGACCATCTAGATATGATATTTAGGCTCAATTGTAGCTAAAACCTGAATTTAATTCAGACCCCACTCATTTGGCATTAGGTCAGTTTGTGGCTGACCAGCATGTATGCATGTCTGCTACAGTAGGGCTTGAGAACAAAATTATCATACCATATAACCTCATCTAATTTAGATATATGTACAGTACACCTGTACTGTCAGTAGAGACAAGTAGGCTCTTCCAAAGAGGGCTTCAGAGCAACCACACTAGGAGCCACTGCTGACTCTTTGAACAGCTCAGTTGGATGCCTGAAATTAGGTGGTATGAGTACCCTCTTGGGTGCCTGGTGAGTTTTGTCTTTTGAGCTCAGTTTCAAAGAACCAAAACAACATGACAAAACTGTAGCTTGTACT
Source organism: Chloroceryle aenea (assembly GCA_013399075.1). Lineage (NCBI taxonomy): Eukaryota > Metazoa > Chordata > Aves > Coraciiformes > Cerylidae > Chloroceryle > Chloroceryle aenea. The sequence goes on from VWZY01007817.1 coordinate 526,947, forward strand.
GGAACCAGGAACTGAAGAATCTGAAGCACAAGTTTTCCTCTGATTTAAAGAAGAAGAAAGATCTCAGATAATTATTTAGAATTTCCATGTTCCCTGTAGCAGAGTTCAGCATGCATTCCTGATGAAGTTCAGGATTAAATTCTCATGTGCACATATGTTAAAATATTAACTCGTTATATATCAAAATTTTCCAAGTTTCCTGGTAAGTCATATTTAAGGTGAAGTCTTTCCAACTGTGTGTATTCAAGGATGAATTTATATATATGGGTTTATACACACCCTCTAGACAGAGTGCAGGTGAGAATAATGTTACAAAGAAAGTTTCTTCCAAATTATTTATTGCAAGAGACAGTAGCAGTCCCCTGCATTTAGATGGCCTCAGTAAATTTTAAAAGGTCCTGTTGTACCAAAAAGCCTTAATGTTTTCTCTGTCTTCATCATTCTTTAAAATTTAGTAGTGAAAAAAAATCCAGGTTTCAGAGGTACTTGTCATGAGGTTCTGTTCAATCTTGGTGGTGGTACAAACCTATGAAAATCACCATGTCACTTGCATTGTCATTGCCTAGGAAGTTTGTCACAACATCAGCCAGACTGGGGTGTCACAAGCAGCTGAGCTCAGCTGGTACCACATCACCTCCACCTCTGCAGCGCATACCACGCTAGGCACCCTTGAACCTGCCAGAGCAGCTGTATCAGGATGAGGAGCCAACCTCCTCCCTGAACATCCAATTCCCTTTTCCTAGGCTGGCATTGGCTGGAATTTCCCCAGCAGTGATGTAGCTGGGGAATAGGAGAAAGTGTTAAGGTCTTCTGTCTAAAAACCAGACTGTACTTTCTTTTCTTCAGGCTCCAGCTCGTACCCTGAAGTTCAAACGATAGACTTTGCAGATGGGCAAAGGCTAAACCTTGCCAGGGAGGTGTGATTTGGAAAGCTTCAGCAGTTGTATGTAATATATTTAGTTTGATCTTTTTGTCTTTTTGTCTTTTTTTTTTTTTTTTTCCTGTAGAAAAGGAGGAAAGTTCATGCAAAAACAATGTTTAAAGCCAATTGCAAAGCCAAACATTGACAATTAAGGCCAAATGCAGGTTGTCCCTCCAATCACACTTCTGCCCTCTTGTGTGACTGGCCTGTGATACACTTTTGAACTGTGGGAATCTAGGCTAGTTTTCCCTTTCCAGTGCAGAGGGTGGACACACAACAGGACAGAATTAATGGGCAAGTTGAATACCCGTGTTTCCTATCTTTGAAATATTTGACTTCAACCTTTTTTCCCCAATTTTTCATCTTTTGAATGTAGGCTCTGTTGTTATTGATTTCAGAATAAACACTTCACTAGATCTGAAGAGAGATATTTCTGTCTCGTACAGCTTCTCTGAAGTTACTGGTTTCATCAGGGCTGAATTTGGCCTGTTGCATCTAATGAATTGTATATTCCAAAATCAATATTAATAACACCGAGTGCTCTTTTTAAATAGATTGTAGACACTCGTATAGTCTGTGTAAAGTTCATATGAAATGATACTCGCCTATTCTTTATTCATATTTCTGGTTAATAAATAATCCTTTAGCTTTTCAGTAGTTGGTTTCTGAGATCCTGTTGGACATCTGTATTTGTCATTTAGGAAGCCATCACCAGTAAATCTTTCTCTCTTCAGACTTTTGACAGAGAGCCCAGGATTTTCAGGAGTATTGGTAATTTCTCATTGCGTTTGGGGTTTGTTGCTTTTTAAACTATATTTATAGCCTGCTTTCTTGGTGAGGTGTAGTTTATAAATTCAGAAGTTGTTTAGCAAAATGTATGGCAGTGGTGAGGCACCAAGAAGGAAAATCAACCATCCACTTGCTGAATCTCTGCATTTGCTGTGAGGCACCATTACATCTGGGGATACGAGTGACTCACGGAGGTTGGAGGGACTCATAATTTCCATACTACAGCATCGTTTGCTAGGATTTTCTGTCTTTTGTATTTATCATTAGAGGCAATATTGCACAATGTCAAAGGGGGAAAAAAAAAAATCTAGCCTTCATAATGTGCTTTCCTGATTGTAAATGGGGCTGGATATCCTGTACTGAAATGTCAGGTTAGATCCTTTGTAAACTCTGAAGCCTGCTCTCGGAATAGAACACTTCTGGAGTGTATTAAATTGGTGTTAATTGAGAAACACATATGCCAATGACATTTTAAGCTACGCTAAATAAAACCAAACCTTTAGCAGGTCCCTATCACAGAGAGATCCTGAGATTTCACTGAACCTGCTGCTGCCGTCATCTTTTTTCCATCTATGCATATGTTGCTTGCAATGATATATGGTAACTCCTGATGCAAATACCACTCATGCTGTTACAGCTTAAAAGGCCCAGAAATAGAATGCAAACACAATGTCTGGGTTTTTCTGCTCCATGTTATAAAAACCTATGACCAACAGCCTAAAGTTTGATTCCTTTTCCTGGCAGTTTCACACCAGCTGACTTCAAAACATACGTTTAGCACTGCAAGTCATAAAAAAGTCATCATCTCTTTCTTTTTTTTAGGGGGACTAATTCTGCAAGTGTCTCAGGGTTCTCTAGCTCCTGTTGCAGCTGAGCCACAGGTCAGCACCTCAGGAGGTGCCCCGTCCTCAAGCGACCCAGTGCCCAGTATATTCACTGACTCCACTTCCCCGACGTGGCTGACCCCTGGATCAGGCCCTAAGCGTATTGGTAAAGTACATGTGCTTTATCTTAAGATAAATAAAGCCATTTGAAAAACACAAAGCAAAATTGGGGTTGAAGTCCCGACTGTGTCAATATACTCATGGGATGTGGCAATATTTTGTTGCACATTTGATTTGTGACAGAAAAGGAAGGGCAGCCTGGAAGCTACCTAGGGCTGGATCTCGGCAGTACTGGCCACACAGCAGCTCAGCGGAGCATGGTGGTGGTGAAATCCTGCTCCAGTGCAACCACGCAAACTGTCCCAAGCTGGCTTTGCAGGACCACTCTTGTTAGAGCAGCTGTCTTCTGCTGAGAGTTAGGGCAAGAGGTCAAGAGTCATTAATGAAGAGTCTGGTACCATTAAGTTGGCATGATGTAGCTGAGTGAAACCCTCACTGGCACCTCACTGATTTCCAAGTGACAAAACCCTCTACTGCTTTGCCACTCAGTTACTTTTTACTTTTGAACAAAACAAAACCACAAACAAACAAATAAAACCCCACAAACATATATTTCCCTTAAATAGCTCATGCAGCTTTTTTTTCTTTCAACAAGCAGAAGTACTTTTGAAGGTGCAGTGCACACTGTAGGACCTCTCTTGGTGAGAAGATGGTTAGTGGCCATCTCCTGACTGTGTCCTGAAGGTGCTTAGGTTTATTTCTGACTCGATGCCTTTATGAGCATAACTAAATGGACAATAAATTCTTGAAAGGAATTTGGTGTCTATAAAATGCAGCCTTGTAGGTTCCTGGCTCTGAAGTGAAGGGGAATAGGGGTCTCTTCCCTGGATGCTGCCCTCAGATGCATTCAGAGAGAGTACCTGATGCACAGCTTGAAGGAGCTTGAATGAGGAGGGCTGGTCCTCCCAGGATGGGTACATGAACTGATAAGCTGTTGCAGTCCACCTTATCCTCATGCAGCCCCCAGTAAATCTTGATTTCTTTACTGTAGAGTTTTATAAGTTCATCATGCATGCTGCCTGTCCTTCTTCCCAACTCACTTATTTCTGGTGTTTCAGGGTTGTGGTTTGTGAGAGGTCTGATGGAACTCCATCAGTGGGAATGTGTCATCCCATAGGAGGGATGTAGTCAACTGGTATCTGTGCTCCAGGTCCCAGTAACCTGGATGTTGGCCTGTGATGTCTGTCAGCAACAAGGACTGGGGTTTATATCTCCAGTTATATGATAAATGGAAGTGAAATAAATAATTTATTTTATGAAGAAATACCTCCTTTCCAAGCCTTCCCTTGTGTGAGAAGTATTAGACTGTGTGTTTGGTAGTTTCTAATGCAGGGTATGTATATTTCAGGTCAGTCAGGTTTTCCTGTTCTTGTTTGTTAGGTGCAGTGCAAAGTGTGTTTGAAGGGGACTATGTGCCTACAACATCCCACAGAGATGGTGGCATCTTTATTTGCATTTCTCAGATGAGAAAACACAGTGATCAAGTGTTTGGCTAACGGAAGAACATGGTGGGAGGAGGAAGGGGGTATTCTCCAACTGCCCATTGCAGACATCCAGCCTGTCAGCTGGTCCTTCCTCCTTGTAGCATGTCATCCCACCACCATCCATTGGAGCAGTTCTGGAGCTCAGGAGACCCGCATGCTGTAGTGGCTGGCCGTCTGTTTGCCACGCAGTCTTTCCCAGGGTAGCTGTGTGCAGTATTCAATTATAACCGCTTAATTGTCCGCTTCCTTGGCATTGTTCTTGCTGCTGCCTCTCCTGTTAATGGTGCCCTCGTGTTGGCAGGACCAGGAGGGCAATGCCATGCTGTTGCAGAGGGATCCCTCAGATGTGATAGCTGCCTTGCAGCCAGTGTGCGACTGCATTACACGCTCAAACACCCTCTTACTAACCCCAGACCAGGGACTCCCTCACTGATACCACTGTAGTGCTTCAGCTGTGCAGATTTTAACAGAAAGTATCGTGACCTGTCTGTCTGCTTGCCCATCTGTCTATCTAGCTAATGGACCTATGCGCATGCTGGAATAGCTTGAGGAAGGTCGGAGGAAGTTTGGGATCGCAGAATAAACAGTCAATTTTTGTGTGCATGTATGTGTTGCTCCAGCAAGCTGCTGAGGCACCTGGGCAGGGCATTTTGACCTAAAGAGATAGCCCAGTCCATTTAGAGAACATGAGCACCCCTCTAGTGAAATATGGGCAAGAGTTATTTGCCGGAGGTGACTTTTTACAGTTTTCCTGATGATAACGTTACCTCACAAATATCTCTGCTGGAAACCTGTGAGTATCTCAAGTAAGGATTTGGAGACAAGCGTAGTATGCACAGCAGTGCCTGAGATTTGGTTTGTGTCTAACTGGGACATCTGTACATTTCCACTCATAAAATGTGAGAGGCTGAGCATGTGCGACAGAGCTAAAGGGGCTCGAGCATCTTGGAATGGGTGTGCACGTGCTGCTTGGTCTGCGGCTTGGATGTGTTTCACTCGGGGACTTTCGGTGCTGAGGAGACTCTTCTATTTCTAATTTCAGGACAGTTTTTGTGGGTGAGCTGGAGATTAATTCCTACCCTTCTCTGGCCCCTAAGCTGAGGATCTGATGGGTGTCGTGGTGCTGGGGTCCTGTGCTTCAGAGCTGCCAGTGGGAAGGGAGCAGCCAGATTTCCAGCAGCAGCCCTGGCTCACAGAGCAACCATTAAGTGGGCAGAAGCCCCCGGCAGGGTTATGGACCAGACAGTCTACACCAAGGCAGGTCAAAGGGTGAGCTTACTGTTTACTGAAACGGTAAATAGCTAATTATTCAGCCCAGCAACAGGGCAAAACACCACATGGGATGTAAATCCTTGACAATTCAACCTTATCTGTTGGGGAATGGATTTGAGATCTGAGGATCCCTTGCAGTAGCAAAGGGGAGCTCTCTGCACTTTAAAACCTTTTAAGGTCATTGTACAGTACCATGAAGCCGTTAAGGAACCCTCACGTGCCAGAAGCAGTTTAACAGGCCCAGTGTTGGGCACTTAATTGTGTCAATAATTATTCACGCATTAGCACCAGCTCCTCCTTAAAGTGTGTACTGTGGTGACTCATTAAGTTATTACTGGTATTCATTACCAGTAAAATTAGCCTTTTTTCCAAAGTGTAGAATTTGTTTTATAGAAAAATATTTCTAGGCGTGCTACAGCTTTGCTCTACTCCCTGCTTGGTGTGGAGGAAAACAAGACTATGTGGAGATGAAGCAATATTTTTTTGTTCAAGAAGGGACCCTCAAATTAGAAAGGGTCTTTCTTGTCTTTTTTCTTTTTTCTTTTTTTTTTATATTTTCTTCTTTTTTTCCTTTTCCTTTCNGCTGCTGTTGGGGTGTGTTGGCGCTTTCTTTTTTCATCCTCCTGTGGGTTTTATGTACTTAAAATGGGGTATGGGAGAAGCTACATTCCTGCCTGGCTTTGGCTGTCAGTCCTGTTTGCATTAAGTGTTGTTTTCTGGTATCGCGAGTAATAAAGATACCAAGTGTCTTTTAATTAGTAAAGTGTTAATGTATATGCAGCTGTCTTTATGTTAAGTGCTTCTTGGTGCACTTTGCTTGTCTAAATGCTGAACATTTACAGTGAGCGTGTACAGTATATATGCCTGGAGGGAGAGCAATTGTTATAAAACTCTTTAATCCAAACCGTGATTAAACCCCCTTTTGTTCCTCCCTCCCTGCATTATTCCAGCCTATCATCCTCTCTGAGAAATCATTTGGCAAGTAGATACGTGTGTATTTTAGGGGAATAACTCCTTTTACAGATTTGGGGTTGCTTTTATTTTGCTTTTAGAAGTTATTTTTTTTTTGCATTTCAATATAGAGCGCTGTTCAAAAGGTGTAGGAGCGCCAAAGCTATTTTTGTTTGCGTGAATAAGGTATAATTGAAATATGATGTTTGCAGATATCATCACTTCTACAGCAATTATCCGGCTTGTTTGTTTAGTGGGAACATACTTTCAAGTAGGGGTTGGTCAGCAGCAATCATGTTGTGCGACACAGCTGGGGGAAATGACAAATAATATGTGAAGTCTCACACTGTGAAATTTTACACTGGGCCAAGTGTGTCTGCTGGGGGAATCGTTAGGAATTTCAAAGGTGAGGGCCACAGTGGTTTCAGAAAGAAATGTAAAGGAGGATGGGAAGGCTGGTGCTTAGATCTGGGGGATCTGGCGTTCTGTTTCGTGTGGAGACCAGCAGTTAATGCGGTCCTTGTTGAAACTTGACACAGCTCTTTTAGTAGCTTGATTGGGGAAAGAAGAAGAGACCAAGAGTAAACAAAAATGTGCAGTTTGGAGATGGGCTTAATTGTGCACAATACATCTTGCCTCTGCACGGCTTATTCTAATCACTCCAAATGGCAACGCACACGCTCGCACACACACAAATTTGATCTGCTCAAGCAGATAAAACTGCTATGTGTATAATATTGCCAGGCAAGAAGGAGGGGGAAAAAAATGGACATCTGTTTAACAATTCTCTATTGTAGACAGGATCATAGAAACACTGTTGCCTGCCTGTCGTGTTCAATCAAAATGAATAAAATGCTGATTTAAAAAGAAAAAAATCAGTCAGAAGAGAGCCTTAAAGTATTTGCGTACACTTTTGTTGTTGTTTTTTAATTTCAGCAGCATGATGAGGAGTTGGAATCCCAGGGGCAGTAGGATGTTTCAGGAACAGTGGAAGGGAAGATTTTGTTTTGTGTTGTGTTGGGGTTTATCCTCAGTACAGCTGAGAGAGGCGAACAGCGGTCGGAACTAATTGTAGCTTGCTCAGGAAAGTCTTCATTAGCACTTGCCACACATGGTTACCAGATGTGCAGAAGAAGGGGTGGGAGGAAGGGGGAAGGGATATGTGGAGAATGGGCTACATACTTAAACCTAATAATCTGTCTTTTGTTTTCAGGTCTATTGTGTTGGGGAGGGGAAGAATGAGGAGAGGGAGAAATCCGGGCTGCTTTTTGATGTGGCCAATCCCTATTAGCTGAATGACATTCCTTGTCTTGCAGCCTTCTCCAAGGGAGGAAAAAAAATCTAAATCATGGCCAAGTAAAGAGGAATTTATTTATTCATTTATTTATGTTAAGACTGTCAGTGAACTATTATTCCACTGAATTCAGCTGAAAGTATTTGGATAGTCAAACTGGTAAACCAATACCTTTCTGGTCAGCTCTTGAATTTGAGCTGATTTTTTATTGTTTGTTTTTTTTTTTTTTCTCTTTTGATTTTTCTGGGGTTTTTTTTGTGACTTTGTGGGCTGTTGAACTGTGAATTCAATGGAACAGCATCTCTTTGGCTCACCTGTACTTTGCCCGTGAGTGTGAGATGAGATCAGTGAAGCCAAGTCTAGCAGGAAGGTAAGAAAGCTCTGTGGTCCTGAGGATGTCATCTTGGTCAGATGTTTAACCTTCTGCTTATTATTATTCAAAACAAACCAAGCAAACAAAAAACCTCCAAACAAAAACCAAACCAAAAACCAAACCAACACCTCTCCCATATATAGTGGCTTTCACTGCTGCAGGCTAAATTGTGGTCTTGCTGCTTGGTGATTTCAGAGGAACAAATGTTAATTTTACTATAGATGTTTCCACAAATGTCACTAGTTCTTCCTTAGGAAAAATGAGTCCCCCTTTCTCTTCATTTGAACTGGTCACATCCAGGGGGATCCTTCATGGGCTGTCCCCACCATTTCTGACACCACCACCTTCAGCAGCTCTGCAGCTGCTTTCCCCTCTCAGTCTCTGAAACCTTCTCACAAGGTGGACTTTTCCATTCTGGCATCGTCTGTGCCTGGACATCACCTTTCTTCCCATATTTCCCTCTTCGTTCCAGTGGTAGAACATCACCATGTCTGAATGACAGGGCTTTGATGACTCTCTGAGCTCTGAATAATCAGGGCTGAAGGTTTAATTACGGCACTGCTTGTGATAACTACAAGATTTGGCATTGTGGTCATGTAAGAGAACAGCACTAGGTGAACTTCTATGAATTAAGCACTTTGTTTTCCTTCCTTCTCAAAACTGCAGGGAGGTATAAATGTGGGAAATCGTTTATGTTAAAGAGGAATTAGACACATTTTTTGAATCTGAGTTGAACCTAAATCTTTGTGGCTCCAGCCTTATTTTATCCAGCTCAGTTTGCCAGTCTGTAATCTCATCCTGCTTTGGAGCCTGGAAATGTTCTTGCTCACAATCTCAAAGCAGAGCAGATGTTGCATAAATAGAAAATAGGTTGTGTGCACAACCTAATCTAAGAACAGGGTACAGAAGGAGGTTTGGATGAATGTAAGCTAATCAGGACACAGATCTGCTGTACTCTGAAACTTAGGACCACATTTTTTTTCCAGACATATTCTGCATATTAGTTCCCAAATACATTGTTTCCCACTGCATTGCAGCTCCCACTTGGAGCTTTTTTTTTTTTTTTTTTGAGAATAGTTTAATGCATGTCAGCTCAAGCACACCAAAGCAAATGGCTGGTAAAAATTAATCTCTTCCATCTTTCTTCTGTTTGTCTGACTTCTTCATCTAATGATCTTGTTTTTCCCAATCACAGTTAATTAAAGTCCAAGAATTCTTCTTTCAGATTTCCTCAGAGGAAATTAAGCAGCTGTACCTGCCTTTCTTACTGTAGGATTTTAGAGTCTCTTCAGCCCTGTTGGAATTTGTTGGATCAATGTAACTAGCATAGGCAGAGTCACTGACTGTATAGCTTCCAGTATAATAAAGTAACTTTATTACCCATCAGAAAGGACTAAGGAAATGTTTGATAAAAATTAACCTATTTACCACCCCAATTTTACTGTAGCTGCTATTGCATCAGTCCTTTTCTTTAATAAAGTGCCATATTTGCAATCTGTATAATGCTATCTCATATTACTTACACAAGACTGAACTGTGATTGTGCCAACATGCGTTATGTAGAGAAAAGACCTCTGCTTACAATAATTCACATTTAGAAAAAAAAACATCCACAAACTTGATCTTTCTGTTGAGTTTTCTTTCCTCTGGAGATGGATATACATTTATTTCTTTTTCAGAGTCTTAGCCACAGAGTGAGTTTCACATGTTAGTGCTTATTGTCTTCATGGTGAGATCACAGCCATGCACAATTGGTATCATCTTAGCTGATTTTTATTGTCATCTATTCCAGAGACATAGAAAGTAAAATTTGAAATAGCTGTTGATGGCTCAGGTGCCTGTGCTCTCCTCTCAGCATGTTTTCAGTTACTTGGGGCTTCAGCGGAGCTTAGAAGTGCTTTTAGAAATTTGACACACTGAATGTAATTTTAAGACATTCTTCATACTATTAACTTCATCTTTAATTTTTGTAAGCTAATTATTTAAATATTTTATTAACTTGGAGAGGGGAAGCAGAATGATCAGATTTATTTCCTGCTTTTTGTACATTTCTGCACTAAAGTCAAGGTTTCAGGCAACAAGGCAAATATTTTTATGCATATGCAAAACTAATCAACCAAACATGAAAATACTCCTGTGGGGTTTCCTGGAGGCCTTGCTGGGGATACTGCAATGCAAATAATATATAATGCAGATAAGAAATAATATAGCTTAAGTATTATAAGACAGTAGGATTCAGTTAGGGACTGAATGTAATGAGTGATTCATGTGAGCTTATACTACCATCCTTTTTTATGATGCTCAAAATCATGTGTTTGCTGCCTGGCTCTCCTATCTTTTTTTTTTTTTT
>VWZY01007817.1:537345-588437 GCA_013399075.1 Chloroceryle aenea
ATGTGTTTTCTTCCTTGCCTTCCTTTTTTTTTTTTTTTTTTTTTTTTTTTTTTTTACCACCACAGTGTTCTTCTATAATGTACTCCATCAAAATGCATGTTTCCTCACAGATTATGTCATTTAAGCAGAAAAGAATTGTAAATCCTTCTTTGGCTTCCTGTAGTTTTTCCTGGGTAGCCAACTGAGCTTAAACTACTTCACTTCCCAATATGACATATAAGTAATCAATATGATTTTTTTTTTAAATATGCATGTCAACAGTACTCTATGTAGTTAGAGAGCATCCAGCACTGTTCTAATGCTATGCAGTAATTACATATAGCAGCATTTTTCTCCCTGTGATTTACAAGTTTTCCAATACAAAACAAGTGACTGACACAACAGGCAGGAAAAGTTCCATTGTGATGTTAGGAAAATCGAGAAGAGCAACGTTACTGGGGAGATTGTAAATAGCTTTTCTCTTTTCTAGGGTAATGACTTGAAGATAGATACTCAGTGCAGCAACATGAGGTCCATCTTTTTGTCACCTCAAAATGAGGTTCCCCTGGTGTGCTGTCCAGGAGGAACCTGCAGGCTGCTCAGGGACAGACACTGGCTCAGGAGATTGCAGCCTGCTTTGTTTGCAGGATCGTGGGATGGGAGCAGAGCACCCTTGCTCCTGTCCTGCACTGACTTCCAATGAGTTTCAAATACTTGCAGTAGATTTGCAGGTGGTGGCTCAAACCTGTAAAGTTTCCACAAATATTTGGGACCCAGTTACCTTCTTTTGTTGGGAATACTGTAACAGCTGAGATCAGAGCAAGGTTAGATGGAAAGTTGGGTGTAAAGGAAACTGCTGGTTAAGGTATAAAGCCTCTTAGCATAAATACCCTCCCCTTGTCCTTTTTCTTTTTTTCTTCCTTTATTTTTTTTTTTTCTCCTTTCTCCATCCCTAAATCTACTGAGACAGATAAGAGGTCAGATGGATGTATTTAAGTTATCATGATCATTTTAATTGTTCATGATTTGGCATTTTACATTTTCATCATACACACTGGAGGAAACAGAAGGATGAAATGAGAAGCATTCCTGACTGAAAAAGTTTATTTTTATTTTGATTTACTTGATTCTGTTTCGGTGACAAAACAGATTAGTTTCCCAACACCATGCCTGCAATATTATCATATAGTTTACAATATGTAATGTGTCTTGTAAAGCCCCGTTCTGAGATTACATGAATGTGTGAGAATCTCTACCTCTGCTTATGTAAGAAACTAAATTTGTACTGCAGTGAAAAACTTGAAATTGTGACATGGGGGGACTCTAAAGAATTAAGAGAAAGATGAAAAAAAAGGGATCTCAAATGCATTGGAAGGCATTTGTGTATGGTTTAATGTCTTCTTTTGTTTCTAATTTATGGCAAATCTTATGACTGGTCTGATAACTTTTGGGTGGTTGGGAAGGGGTAGTACCTAAAATATCCTTCAGACTATCAGTTCCCTCCTCAAGTCATCTAGTTTCTCCTGTTCCAGACCTGTGTGTCTCATTCTGCTTGGACTTTCCCTTTTCCCATGCTTTGTGTCCTGGGTCCTGTCAGTGCTCCCTTACTGTGGCCATGGAGGTCTTGCCTTTTCTCTGGTCCCAGTGAAGTAAAGGTGGCTGGGAGAGTAGAGCTCTTCTAGTCCTGCATTCCCTTCTCCCCAGGGCTCAGCTTTTGTTGTCTCCCCATGTGTCAAGCATCTTCATTTAGATTTGGCCCTGAGAGCAGTGTTGAAGAACCAGCCGTCTTTTGCATTAAAATTTAAGGTGAACAGAAAATAGATGACATAGAGTATAAAACAAGTACTTAAGTAAATGTTTTAATCTCACTTGGGGCAGTTTGGCAAAGCAATGAAAACATACCACATGTGTATATGTCTGCACATAATCGTTGTCATCGTTGTCATTTGCTTTTGTTGTCGGTAAAAATAAGCAGGGGAGCATTTCAGGGAAGGTTGTGCTCACGATTCAGTGGCAAGCCTTGGCTTGTGGCAGGGGCACCCAACCCTTGCTATGGCAGCCTGCGGTGGGTGTGCTGAGCTGTTTTACTCTGCAGAGCCCATTAACTGGAAGAACAGCCTCTGTACGTGAGCAAGTACCTCCTGATTCTACACAACATGAGGATCAAGGTCTCAAAGGCTAATTCTTCCTTTTCACCAGAAGAATGGCTTGCCAAATTTCAGCCTGTTTCTGTTACAAAATGGAGCAGTGAAATCAATAGGGCTTTCTAGTAGTAAGGTTCTGCTGTATTCCAAACCAGAAAAAGAAATTGTGTTCCGAATCGGCTTGTATTCATTTCAAATTCTGTGCAAGTTTCAGTAGGTTTGGTGTTTTTTTCCACCAGATAGTGCACCTATGATCTTTTGTTTCATTGAAAAGAAATAAGCAGCAACAATAATAATTCACATCAGTGCATTATCAATTCTTTCTAGAATTAGTGATTAAAAAAAAAAAAAAAAAAGCTTGGAAAAGGTCACTATTTGACTATAGGGACAGCACTTTCTAGGTCATTTCTTGAGTCCTGTGATAGAACTTCTTCCAGTTTAGGATATTCGGGATTATTTTGATAAGAATGGAACATCCATTCAACAGACAATAAAAGCTGTTTAAACCTGTTAAATACTTTGAAATAGATGTGTACAGCTAATTAAGGTATGTGTTGAATAGTAATTTTGTCATCCTGAGGGATTTACAAATAGAGTCTAGTTAAATTTTGATTCAATCTTCTATCATTCACAGAAGGTGCAAATTATTATTCATTTAATGTGCTCTTATTTCAGTTCTAAAGGTAATCCAGAAAAAGGGAAGAGGGATTTCTGTTTTATCAGCATTGTTTAAGAACTAAGATCCCTTAATTATCGCACTCTACCAGTAGTCTGCTACCCAACTTACTGAAGCAGTTCTACAGCTTTGAAACTATCAATTTACCCTCCAGGCAAAGAAAGGTATAAGAAAATGTGTTTAGTCATCAAGCAAACATGCCAATGTGTATGTTTTGGCTTGTGTTGGTCTTGCTGGTGTTTCTGAGCTGCACAAGTGTGTGTCACATAGACAATACATTTCAATCACAGACATCAAAGCAAAGGAGACATATTTCACAAGGGGGGGAAAAAAAAAAGCAAAGGTGAAATATGGCTCCATCGAATCCAGTCAAGCTTTTGGAACCTCTTTCCAGGCCCTTTCTCTTTAACATTGCTAGACTCTTAGCCCTACTCCTTTGTGTAATTCCTCATCATAGTAATGAAGAATTAAGTAATATTCCTGATCACCTTGTGAAAGCATTATGGATTCTTTTACAAGGAACTTACTTTTAATGACCTTAAAAGAAAACTTTACTGTGTTCCTGGATTCATAACAGTAATTGGCAGTCTGGTAGTTACCATTAAAGCTGGCCTTAGGAAAAAAAAAAGTTTCATGAAATATTTTTATGTCTTGGAATGAAAACAGTATATTTCAATGAAATTGTGGAATTCTTAAGAAGCCTGATGACTCCAGGAGCTCCAGTGGGTAGTGGTGGAGTGGCAGAAACAGGTTAAGCTTCTGTTCTACCTGTTTCAGAGGTCCAGATTCTCTAGCTGCTGGGTCATTTCTTCTGCATGTCTGAGCCATCATTGAAATTTTCTCAAAATGCAGATATTTTCTTGAAGATTTTTTTGTTAGTTCCATTTTATTTTTTTTTTTAAGTAGGAAAAGATTTTCCCACAAAATTTTCTCACTAAACCTACTTCTTCCATTAAAAAAATAAATCAGATGATAGTCATATTAGCAAAGATAGAAGACATAACTCCTGTTTTCCCATAAACTAAGATGATGTAATCTGTGTGGTTGTGTTGGCAGTTATTGTTTGGGCTTCTTGGAAAATAACTTGTAGGGTGATTAGACTAGATATATTTGTTGTGTGGTTTTATTTCAGAAAGGTAGATGTTCTCCTGCAGTACTATTTTTTTTTTACAGTACATGTTTTCCTGTTGATATCAGTAGGGATTAATTATGTATATTTTTGGAATATTTGGAATAAGGATTGTGTATCATCCTGCCCTACTTAATGCCAGCCAGCACTGAGGAGAGGCCACCTTTGAGAGGGAGCACAGGACCTGCCCAGCAGTTCTCAGAAATGGTGTGCAATTAAGTTAAGCAAAGGTGCTGGACTTGGGGAAAAAAAAAAAAATCCAGAAGTAAAAACTAATTTTCTGTGTTATGATTTTTTCTTTCTAACTGAAGTGGCATTTTGGTAAGGTGAATAGAACAACTCCTGTTATCTTTGGTTGGTTGGGTTGGGTTTTTTTGTAGAGAAACAAATGGGTTTGACATAACTGGTTTTCTCTGCACATCCCATCATGTTTAATCATTCGACACAGCTGCTTACAGAATATTTTGGAGTACTACCCACTGAAAAACTGTATTCTTAGTTGTTGCTTGGAATCTGACAGAATGCTACTGTATTTATGCATTTTAGGCTGGTGTTTTGTTTTTTGCTAGACTGCTTAATACAGGTGGGTAATATTGCAGTAGAAGTGGAAAATGTTCCCATTTCTTAGCGAGATAAGAAAATCTTGTTTCTTATCTGCTATTTGAAAAGAGATGAAGGGTCAGTGAGGTAGAGATATATGAAAGCTACTGCACACTTGGCAGGAGCTGCAGAGGGAGAGTCTTTCTCAGCAGTGGCATGGAAGAGATAGAGTCAACTTCTAAGTGAATGTAGAGAACTGGAAAAAATGTCAGATAAATTTGGGGGTTTTATTTGCTTAAAGAAACAGGCACTCATGGTTAAGGAAACAGCAACTTTAAATTATTACATGCTGTTGATGCTTTGATATTTATAAAACTTTATATGTCCCTTAGGTCTTTGGAGAGAGCTGGGACAAGCAAGGAGAATCAGATGGGCTCAAACCACTTTTGATTGTGAGGGATTGCATGGAAATACTGGGCAGTGTTCTGATCCCCAGGTGTAGCAGAGCTCAGGCTTGCCTTGTCTTCCTACCTGCCTCGCCATAGCTGCATCAGAAAGGGAGGCAGTTGTGCTGAGACTGGAATGGGGAAGGTTTTGGGCTACATCTGTCCCTGGCCAAGAGTTAGCTGCTTGGAAGTTGTTTTTCTTAGGAGCATATGCAGGAGCTGTGAAGATTGGCAAAGTTTTATTTCAAGATGCAGAATGCATTTGCCATCTTGGGTCTTGGGGCTGGCTGGGTCTGCAGCCACTTAAGTAAGTTCTTTTCCTCAACATCCTTAGCAGATTTGTGGCTGATTTTCATCTGATGTAAGGTACAGGAGCTGCTGGCTACCTGGCCCATGCTGGAAGCAGAGCAGTGGCCCAATACCTACCTTTCTCTGCTGCCTTCTGTGGAAAGCAGAGAGAGCTGTCTTAGGTGCCATTTTTGTATTACAATAGCAGCAGATACTGAGCTATGTTTTCTTGACACACCAGTTTTTGTCTCGTGTTTATTCTCTGATAAGTGAGAGGCACACGCCCTGTATTGAGAGGAGTAACAACATCTCCTGAGCCTGGGGACCAGGGCTATGAGATTAGCCCCTAAAATTCATAAGCCTGTGCTAACTGTTGGAGAAGATCTCTTGAGTAGTTGGAATACATTGGAAATATATAACCAGTCTCCCCTGTTAGACCAAAGACTACAAGCTTAACTAGCTTTAAACAGGAAGCTGGAAATACTATATTCAGCTGAAACATGAAGTTGAAGCTTCATGTAACACAGTGTTGCAGGGTGTTGGTGTGCAGCCTGAGGGGAGTCCATTTGGATCTTCTGGAAGTGAACCCTTTGTTTGTCTCAAAGAAATAACATGAATGAATTCCAACACTGGACGGTCATTTTCCAAAAAAGGTATTGCAGGGTGTTTCCCAGGGAAGATTTTTACAGTGGTGCCAAGAACTGTGAAGTCTGTGTGCTCAAAAGCTACTGTCATTTATCTATATACAATAAATTATTGTTTTGTATCACAGAATAAGAGTAAATTCAGGTTCAGAATTTATTATAAAGCAGAAGGATTTCTTCAAGAGGGTGGGGTCTCTCTGGGACAAAAGCACAAAGAACTGCTCCACAGCACTTGTAGTAGGAATAATGGAAAGGGACAAGCTTTTCCTCCAAGATCTTCTAATTAGGACGCTCCCAGTTCTTCTAATTGGGATGTGTGCCCAGGTTGTAAATGGGCTAAAATTTTGGAGCTGCACATTTAAAGCTGACATTAAAGTGACAAGTGGAGTCTCCCAAGGATCAGTACTGGGACCAGTCTTGTTTAACGTCTTCATCAGTGACATGGACAGTGGCACTGAGTGCACCCTCAGCAAGTTTGCCGACAACACCAAGCTGTGTGGGGTGGCTGACATGCTGGAGGGAAGGGATCCATCCAGAGGGACTTTGACAGTCTGGACAGATGGGACCATGCCAGCCTCATGAAGTTCAACAATGCCAAATGCAAGGTCCGTCATCTGGGTCAGAACAATCCCAAGCACCAATATAGGCTGGGCAGTGACTGGCTTGAGAGCAGCCCTGAAGAAAAGGACTTAGGGATACTGGTGGATGAAAAACTCAACATGAGCCATCAGTGTGCTCTTGCAGCCCAGAGGGTCAATTGTGTCCTTGGTTGCATCAAGAGAAACATGGCCAGCAGGTTGAGGGAGGGGATTCTCCCCCTCCACTCTATTACAAGAAGGACATGGATGTGCTGGAACACGTCCAGAGAAGGGCCACAAGGATAATCAGTGGGCTGGAGCACCTCTCCTATGAGGACAGACTGAGAGAATTGGGGTTTTTCAGTGTGGGGAAGAGAAGACCTTTTTGTGGCCTTCCAGTATCTTAAGGGGGCTACAAGAAAGCTGAGAATGGACTTTTTAGGCTGTCAGGCAGTGATAGGATTAGAGGGAATGGATTAAAGCTAGAGATAGGTCAATTCAGACATTAGGAAGATTTTTTTCAGCATGAAGGTGGTGAGACACTGGAATGGGTTGCCCAGAGAGGTGGTGGAAGCCCCATCCTTGAAGATTTTTAAGACCAGGCTGGATGGAGCTCTGAGCAACCTGCTCTAGTGGGAGTTGTCACTGCCATTGGCAGGGGGGTTGGAACTAGATGATGTTTAAGGACCCTTCCAACCCTGACAATTCTATGATTCTGTGAAAGCTTAGATCTTACTTTTGCACTGAAGAGTGGTAGTAGTTACAATAACCGGTAATGCATGTTAAACCATTTGTTACTGAGCTTCTAATGGTAACAGATTTCAAAAATTACCCTTATATTTTGAAGTTGGTGGAATGTTTGAAAGATATACTTCTAAGAGAATTTGTATTCTGTGTAATTTGGATTTAATGACTTGGTGTAACACAGGCAAAAGGGTTTCTGAGTATGTGGCTCTCCTTTTCCATGGCACAGTAGGTATTTCATTTTAATTTTTGGTTGCATGCTAAAAAATCAGTATGTAAAGCAAAAGTGAATAGATACTTAAAAGGAAAGCATCAGAAAAGTTGAATAGTCATTTACTGGGTTAGTATTTAGAGCTGGCATATATTTCTGAGTGGGAAAAGGCTTCAGAATGGGGCAATTCACAAACCACTTCTTCCCCTTCAACAGCTAATTCAGAGTCTGCAGGTGTGTAAGCAGCCCCTTGGAAAGAGGATCAAGTGTAGTTTGTGACAGAATTGAGTGGAGATGATCCCAAGCTGAAAATCAAAACAGGATCTTCTTTTAAATTCACCAAGTGTCCTGCAGTTTTATCCAGCACCTAACACAGGTAAGAGGCTTCTAAATATGTGAATCCATATTCATTGGTTCCTTCAGGTTTTGATCCAAGCTACCGATGCAGTGTACCAGGTTATCAGTACCAGATTTTTGGTAGTTTTATCAGGCTGTAAAGTATCTTTTGGCAAAATCAAGTCAGAGAGCCATGGTGCATTTGTCAGCAATCCTACCTCAATCAATGCATATATTGCCTATATCTGGGACCAGAATTTGACAACAAAAGAGGACTGTTTCTTATATATTTGTATCTCATTTCCATGTAAATCAGGATAAATTTGTCTGAGTTAAGCA
This sequence comes from Chloroceryle aenea, assembly GCA_013399075.1. Lineage (NCBI taxonomy): Eukaryota > Metazoa > Chordata > Aves > Coraciiformes > Cerylidae > Chloroceryle > Chloroceryle aenea. The sequence continues at coordinate 545,400 of VWZY01007817.1, forward strand.
AGAGGTCTACATCAAGGTGGGAAGTGTTGTTGGCTCTTGGCCCCTTGCTGGAGCTGATTACTGAAGAAAGTAAATTTGGTCCATGGACTGTGTTGCTGTTACAGAATATGTATATTTTTATATATATAAAACTATAAAATTGTAGCATGCCTTTAGAAACATTGCATTTAAACACTAGGTATCTGCCTGAGAGAAAGATGACCGGCACCATTCAGGCTGGGCCAGCTGCAGGCATCTGTGTGGCAAACTGAAATGCCTGGGTTGATGAGCAGGGCCCTTCAGGAAGGTGGTGAGGATGAGAATGAACTCTGTGCTACAGGTTGCCAGACTGAAGTTTCTTTCTTGCTTCTTTTCAGTTTCTGTAGGCTTTTATACTTAATCTTGGGTATGAGGTGTGAGGTTCCTAGGCAGACCTGGTCTTTCCTTTTTTCTTTATATAGGATGAACTATTTATTCCATATAAAATGCCGTGCTTGAGCATTCCTTTTTTTCTTTATATGTAGGATGAACATGTTCAGTGGGAGTGGGGGACATGCTCAGTATCTGCTCACTGGAGGGACAGCATGTGTTAGATCATGAAAACTGAGAATTGCTTTGCTATATCATCATTTCACTGGGGATGAGCATCAAGAAAATGTGCAATTCTATTCTCTGTGGCTTGATTTCAGTCAGAAATAGGTCTTTAGGGCTGTAATACCCTTTTCTGCAGCTGAAGTACCCACAAGTCCTCTGTATTCAGATGTAGGCAGTGCATTGAATCATCCCCAATTCCCAAGTGCTGTTTCTTGTAAGCGACTGCATGATGCCAAAGCACAGCAGTATGTGGTTTCTGCTGTTGGAGAAGACAACCCCCTTAAAATAAGAAGCTGCCTCGGCAGTGAGAGCCAGAATGCTTCTACAGGGCAGCAACCACAAAAGCCACTTTCTGACAGATAGTCCATATTCCTTAATCATTAGCCCTAATGAAGGGGTTTTGTCATATTAAAAAACAAAACAAAACAAAAAAAAAAAAACAAGGAGGGGGGAGGGAGGAAAAAAAAAGAAACTGAGAAAGAGAAAAAGAAACAGCCAAGATGGAGAAAAGATGGGGAATAGTTGGGATTATCTCTGTGCCGTCTCTCAGGTCCAGTGACAACACGACTACAATGGGTAGCTTTCAGGACTGCATATGGTCTTCCTTCCGAGGGAGTTGATTAAGTGACTCCGGATGAAATTGAAATCCTGTGATTTGACCTTTGTCTGGCCTGGGAGGACTGCAATTCGCATAACAATTTCCTTTTGTTCTTTGTTTGGAGTTATTAATCCAACATGAGCCTCGAATTAATCAGGGGTAGTGCGTTGTTACATTTCTAATTCACAGCTCCACTGCTTGTGTCTTTTTTAATTAAGGCCGAATGATAGCAGGCCTTAGCCCCTGATTGCAACACTTACTAACCACACATTGAGGGATGAAGAGGCTAAATAGGCAGAATGAGATTACTTCAAGGTTTCACTTAATTGTTTTCTTCCTTTAAGTAAAGAGCACTGAATGAACATTGTTAATGCCAGGCTGGGAGTATTTCTTTTATATATGTGTTATGTGTATGTGTGCGTGCAGGGGTGGGGGGGTTTATGACGAGTGTACTGAGGGCTCAAAGCTCTAATGGCTCAAGGGTTTGTAAAATTGAAGCCTTTGGTTATTGATTTAAACCATTCCTCCCACCTCCCCTGGGGGGCAGGGGCAAGGGTAGAGGAAGGAGGAAAAGAGTTGAAGAACATTAAACTTAAGTTAGCTGCATGCATTTTCTTGTATCCTGTGTGAACCCCTTTATGTCATTTTTCTTGCTGTTTGCTAGTGGTTCAAATGTAGAAACTGCAGGAAGATGGAAGGCTATTGGAGATGCTAAAGAAATATGTTGAGAGATGCAAAGTTCTCCAAGGCCTGGGAGTGGTAATAATGGTAATAGAATAAAGGTGAACCAGTTGTCACATGCCAGGTTTTGCTCATACTGAAGGATGTTTGAGTTATGTTTCAAAAGCTGTTTGTAAATTTGTGTTGTTTGTATTTGTTTCTATTGCCAGAGCAGTTCAGGGCTGCAAAGGCACAGGTGCTGTTCCCTGGGAATGGTGTAGATGATCCCAGCTAGAGATTGTGCTGGGTAACTCATCCTGTGCCAGGCAGTTGGGATGCTGGAAAAGAAAATGCACTGAGTGGAGTTCCCAGCCTTACAACATTTATCTGTACAAATAGTTCCTTAGTGGAAATTAAAATGATAAGGATGACAGGACTCATAATGCAGGATCAAGCCCAGTGCTTTGGCCTCCTGTGGTGCAGTACATTGGATATGATTGTTATGGAGAAAGGTTAGTATTTAGGGTCCCAAACCTTTGGTTGTTGAATATACAGAAATCTCATGGAATTAAATCTATGCTTGCACCTGCACTATCAGATAGAGCTCTGTAATTGTGGGAAACTAACTCTTCCTGAGTTCTTTCATCCACCCAATGAGCTGGATGGATGGGGGAAGCACTTGCTTGGAAGAGTTAATGTTTCTGTGTAAAATGGCAAGCCAGTGTTAATCATTTTAGGCTGCACGGATACAGAGCTGCCGCAAATAAAACCTCTAGACAGATTAAGCAGAAGTAAGGTGGAAACTCCAAAGGAGAAAAATGCTCCAGGTAAAAGCTTATTTCTGTGTTTAGAAATCTAAATAGTGAACTGAGTATGCTTTTTCAGATGAGCCTGAAAAGACAGGCTATATATTCCACCTTCCATGGAAATGTGTGTAGTACCTGGAAACAAGAACAAATCTTTAGACCTGGCCTTCAGTTGGTGAACAAAAGCACTAGTGACTCTGTTTCTTTCCATGCTCAGTCATGTCAACGCAGGATTTACACTGAATTGGGTTCACAGGTTCAAAGTCATTTTCTTGACTTTCCTGCTCTTTTCTTACGTGCTGCCTGATCCTGTGTGTCAGGATACGTCTGGTAGGTTGCCAGCTTCTTTTCTGGGAGAAGTCAATGGGGTAGGGGAATGCTCAGCATTTGTTAGAGTAGGGCTGCCTTACCAGCAAGTACTTTACACATAATTTTGTTTTTTTCAGAACCAGTTTTGATGCTCTTACACTGAATAACAACTTATTCTGCCAGTACTCCTACTGAATCAGATTTTGCATAGAAAGAATAGCATTAAATATGAGTAAGCAAATCAGAATCTGACCATCGATCACATATTGTTATTTATTTCCATTTAAAGACTGAATGCTTTCCATTTGTCCACCTTGTTCTCTGTTTCCTGGAAATCTCTTATGTTTGTTTATAGCAGACACAGTTCCAGAATTGAGCTCTGCTTCCAGTGCCGTTCTGTATCTTAAATCTGCATGCTTCTTTTTTGAATTATTGTTTGAAGGCTCACTGTCGTTGATTGAAAGGTACCCCCATGTGTTTCTTTCAAAGGGTCTCAGGATGAATGGGTACCCCCATGTGTTTCTTGTGTGGGCATTTTGAATAACATCTTAGAATTCAAAGTCCAGTCTGTTCTGTCTACTGTTTAAAGATCTCACGGTGGTGGTTGCTAGAATGGGTATATTTGGGATACCTCTAAAATCTGCTTATTTCCTTATTCTTACATAGCATAATGTTCACCATTAATGTATTCACTAGCACTCCTCAGCAAACTTGTAATACCATTTAAGTGCTTTGAGATCCTTAAAGATGAAAGAAGTTGTATAAATAGATGGCAGCAGTATTATAATGCCTCTTTGGATAGTTAACCCTCAATGTAAGCTGTCTTGCAGGACCTTGCTGTACAGCTGGAGCCAGGTACCCCATCAGTACTTTTCAGCAGTTGGCTTGCCCTCAAATATGACATGTTTGATTCCTCTCAATTACTCTGTGAAGGAAGTTAGGCTTCTTGCCATACTCGGGAACCAAGAGACCAGGTCAGGGTGAGTGATAATGGTCTCCTGTCCTTGCCCAAAAGTGCTGTAATTGCACTTATTTAGGGGACAATCCATTGATCGGTAGTTCTTGAATATTTGCAGCTTCAACAGTCAATGGCGATGAGTCCACAAATAAATAAAGAATGACTTCTGTTGTTGCTGCTGCTGTTGTTACTCCTGATGGTTTTAGACAATCTGTTGCTATTTAAGAAATATTTCTGTTGAGATCAAAACCACCCTGAACTCCTCTCCCTCTTTCTCTCCTCTCCTCCTCACATCTGCAATGACAAATTGTCCTTCTGCAGCAAGATGCCAAATTTCCATGGCATAGCATCAGCCATGCTGCTCCTCCACCACACGTGGAGATGCTGACACTCCTTGAAATCAGTGGCAGACTGGCCCTGGCCCGTTATATTTCTCTGCTCTCCCCTCTCGGACATAAGGTAGAGATTACAATTAATGGTCCTTTGAGTTGCTTGGAGCTCCTCCCTCTGCACTGTCTCCCCGCAATCCCCCTTCCCGCGCCCTCCCTCTCCCCCCGTGAATGGGAGCCTTTGATGTTGCACAAGAGAAGACTGTTGGCTAACAGTCTGGAGGCTGCTTCGTTTGAGCAAACCACCACATGAAAACAAATGCGATCCATCATATTTCATTAACTGGCTGCTCCTGTTCGGGTGCCCTTTTTTGATGTCAGAGCGCATCCTGACAGAAATCAGGAAGATATGTGTGATTAAGGCCAGTAATAATAGTTAGTGCATTGTATTGTAAATTACCTTTTTGGGCCCCGGTACTTTATCAGCACCACTGGCCTTGGCTTGGGTACATTTTTGACTACTCTGTATATACAGTGTATTAGCGCAATGGAGATCATTATGTGGCCTGTATTTGAGTCATTTTTATTTAAGATGCCAAACAATAAGCTGTTGATTGGGGGAACAAGAGGCGAACAATAATGTTCTGTGTCACATAATACACCACCATTTTCCAGCTTTGCTTTAGAAGGGCCCTCTTTATTGTTTTTGTATAAAAATGGTTCTTAGGAGGAGGAATATTTTGCTGAGGTATGTCATTATTTTGCAAATTTCTATTATCTCATCATGTTGTCTTCATTGTAAATTGCAGCTAATTAGGAACCTAGTTAGAGCCCCAGCTTTGAGGCTGGCTTTTTTGTGAAAAGAGCCCACCGATTACCGCACTACAAGAGAGGAAGGGAGAGAAAAAGGAGATTAATCTGGTTACCTAGGCGACACTCGCTTCCATCTGCGAGGAACAATACATTTTTGTTTCCTTGGCTCGGTTCAGATCTGTTTTGTTTAGGGGGAAAAAAAAGAGAGAGAGAGAGAGGGAGAGAGAGAGAAGGGGAGAGAGGGAGAGGGAGAGGAGGCAGCCCCACAACAATGCTGGACTCTGTCTGGCCCCGGCTTACCCGCTTCCATCCCTCCACAAGTTCGGGGTCTCGGGGGAGTGGGAAGATGAAAGAGATAAGCTCCAAAGTTGTCAAAGGTCGTAACCTTGCCACACAAAGCCAGCAGTTTTACTTCTAAATCCCCTTCTCCCGAAAAGCACTTAATGAAATAATATACTGTGCTTCTCAACACCCCGTAGTCTTTATTAAGCAGCAAGGCCTCTGAGATGGTGAATTTAAGGAGTCGGTTATAACTTCTGACTAAACAGTCTCTGGCTACGAGCGTGTACAGTAGATGTGATGGGGTTTTCCTGAGCAAGAGAGGCAACTTTTCTTTCACTGTCTCTTGTTAGCAGTCTTGTGGCTTCCCTAGCACATGTTTTATAGCTTCCTTCACATGAAAGGCGGAGGGAGGTCTGTGAAGGCAAGGCAGTCTGAGTTTTTAGTTTGGTTTGGTTTGTTGGGTTTGGGTTTTTTTTCTGTTTCTTTTCAGTTACCTTCACAAGGTCATCTAGCAGATGACAGCAACCTGTATCTTTCTTGTTGTGCATCAAACTATTAAACGCTTATATGGCTTTTGCATAGGGTAGACGATGCAGTCACGTTATTTGCTTCTTATTTTGGAGCAGCTTGCCAGAGAAAGGACAGAGGTAATAACCAGAGCTGATAGAGCCTGGCTAAAAGCTCAGAAATGCTCATGAGCTCTTGAACTGAATTGGCTAAACCTGCAGTCTTTTGATAAGCATAATGCTTTCTCCAGGTGTTATGTCATCATGTATAATGTTTTGCTATTTGGTAGCATTATGGATGATGACATAAAGTCACAAAAATATCAAAGTTACCAATTTTAGCTTATTTGAGCTTTCCAAACCTGGACTGTGCTGATAAAATCAGAACAAGTATCAAGTTAATAACCCTAAACCTCCTATTCTGCATTGCTCTGAAGTACTGTTCTTATATTTTCTTCCTCTAAAGAAGCTTCTAAGGGCTGCTTCAGTGACAGTGCATTGCTCCCTCCAACTGGAAATGACAGTCATCATGTTAAAAAATTACAAATATTCAGGAGAAAAGAATGAATGAGGGTATGACAGCCTTTTCATGTGGGGAGCGCAAGGTGCCTTGGAATCAAAATTGTTTGAATTTCCAGTTCTGCCATGTGCTTTCTGTGGGATCTTGGCCAATTCATTTAGCCTATTTCCACCTCAGACCTTGACCTATAAACCAGGCAAAGCTATATTTCTCTACCATGAAAGATAACTTCAGAATTAATTAAGGACTTAGGAAGAGCTTGAGACACTTGGATTCAGGTTTCTGTATAAATGCAAAACATTTAATCCTTACCTATTCTCTTTCAATAAATGCCTTGTTGGGTACACCTGAATGAATTCTTCTGAGAAGAACTCTCAAGTGAAAATTAAATCAATCATACTTGACTTTGTTAATTGAAGAGACTTGCTGAGATGTTTTGCAGACATTTGGATGGAGCGGTTGTCACCTCACAGACAATTAGCCCAGTGTTAGCTGTTGTTTTACAAGCTCCGAGGAGAATGCCCTCAGTAATTCTGCAATGTGTTAAGATGAGGCGAGGGAGGAAGGGCAGTTCTATGTTATCTGTGTGCAAAAAAAAAAAGAGAAAGAAGAGTATGCAATTGGTGCTGTTTGAGGGAGGGATTTGGAGTGTGAAGTAGTGAGTAGAGACCATTAGCAGCATAAAGGAAGAGGAATATTTTATATGTTGGTTTAAATATAATTTTTTTTATTTTAGTAGCAACGTTCATTCTGAAAGAATCATTAAGAATGCTCCAAAATTGTAGAGGGGGGTGGAAACCTTCACCCATTATTGGAGAGAACCAGCATAACTCCACATAACACGTTAGAGAAATATGTTATTTTGAACTGCATTATAATTTGCAGGCACTTTAGGGTTAGACTTCCTATTCTTCAAGATAGCTGGGATGGGGACATTTAATAACTTCTGTTGGCCTACACTGTTCTTACATCTTGTGGAAAAGGTTGGCAGTGATGGAATGTGGACAGAGCCCATCACTTGTTAAGCAGACATCATAATGTGAAGAAAACAGAGTCATATTACTCCAGGATGTACTGCGTATACATTTAGTCACCAATGAGCATTATCTTCAGCTAGGAGTTATCCAGGAAAGAGAAAAATTAAGAAAATGCAATGTCTGTTGAAGTGACTGCTTGGGAAAAACAGGAGCATGTTTCAGCCTGATACGGTTTCACTGGGGCTCATAGTATCAGGAATCAAGAATCAAAAAAGCAGTGTCTTAGAAAAAAATTCTAGGGTGGCCCAGTCATGAAGAGCTTTGCCGAGTACTGAAGCTACAGAGATGGAAAGATCCTCCTGGAGAATTGTTACATTTCAGGTAAAATCAGTCTTCTTCAGCTCCAATATAAAAGATGGAGCATTTATGGGCAATTCTGTGCTGCTGTCATAACAAGGAATTCTGCTTCATGTATGCATTTCTAAGTACAAGTTTAGATCCATTTCATTTTCTTGAAATGGAGGAGTTCTGTTATTCCAAGGAAGGGAAGTGCAAAAGACCCCCTTTCCTCTCATGTCCTGGCACTGTCACTAAGATCATACTGTATTCTTTTCCAGATAGACCTGTTTTACAGCTGAGACTTCTTTATGCCCCAACCAGCTGGTGGTTTTGAGATGGTGAAGGTGAAATACTCTGCACTGCAACCTGCAGTGTCACAAGCTGTGGCACCAGTGGACTGCTGTCCCCTTAACCCCTGCCTGGAGCATGGGATGTGGATGAGTGCCAGGACCTTGCTCCTGGAAACTCTGATGCTTCCCTGAAAGGTCTTTCTGTCTTTATTGCTAGTTGGTCTAAAGTCTCTTTGGGTTAGTCAAGTCTGACAAAACTCAGAGGGGAATATTGCTGCAGCCTTACATCACAACTTTCATGTTGTATTTTGGATCAACACAGTGTCATCTTGTGCTGTTAGTCTGAAAGTTCCTCAGAGGTTTTCTGCTCAGGCCAGTCCCTTATCAGACCCAGTTTAAGAAGTTTAGCTCTTAAATTCCATTTCTTTGGAAACTTTTTTTTTTCTTCTGTGTTGTGTAATGGTTTCCCTGCATTTCCAGTCCATTACTGTCAGTTCTTCTTGGGAATGTCAGATTGCATAAAAGTTGATACATTCAGCAGAGCTTGAAGCAGCCCTGAATGAATTCTATCTTGGCAAACCTACTCCTTTACCACAACAATTTCTGAATAATCATCGTGAGGACCAAGACCTGTGTTATTTCTGTATTATTCTATAGTAAAGAATTATAATTATTTTTCATGTAGTTGTTTGATAAAATGTGAAGAACTCAGAGGGACAAGAAGCACCAGTTTCTTGGTCTGGCACTTCTTTAGACAATTTTTACCTTCTCTTTCAACTTAATAAGATACTTACTTGGGAGAATGGGATGTGTTACAAATGTAGGAGCAGTCTGCCACATAAGTAATCCCACAGCTAGCCGGTAGCCATGGACAGTTTGACTGTTTAAGCCATAGTTAAGAGTTAGACTGTATGTTGGAAATAGTCTCAGGAAGTCATCTGGTCCAACCCTTTACTCAAAGAAGAGTCAACTCGGAAATTGCTTCAGGTTGTTAGGGGTCTTATTCAGTTCCTGGGCACCTGGTCCAATGCTGTACCACACTTACTGTCAATATTTTTTTAATAGATGTATAATTTTTATTTCCCTTGTTATTGTTCTAGTTAACAAGATAGACTGGGTCTAAAAGTATTTTAGACACATTTCAGGGCAATGTTTGGTAAAGGAAATTTACATGGTACAGGATTGAATGTTAGTACAATTATTGGTGAACGTGGAAGATGCACATCGTTGCTGGATCCCTTGAGATGACAAAATTATTGGTGCATGTTGGCTATCAGAGAACGTGCTGCTAATAAGTAGCCACCTCTGTCTCTCTCTTACTACTCAGCTATCTCTTTTCTGACAGAAGAGAAGAAAGGAGTGGAAGAAAAGAGAGTGCGAAAATCCTTCTTGTTACTTAGGTAGCAAATACATTACGAGAGACCAGTGTGCTGTGTACACATGAGCTGGAGATAGTCATGTGGTTTATCCCTTTCTAGGCCATGCCACATCAGTGGCTTGACTGGGGGCAATCAAAAAGGAGTTAAAGGAAAGAGTCACTAATCACTTTTACTTCTTCCTTACTTTATTTTTATCCATGGTTACCCAGTGCCAAATGAGAGGACTTTTTATGTGTGTCATTTTTATTTTCTGTGTGAACAGGGAGCTATCTTTAGATTCTCGTGACTGAATAAATATCCTACAGATAAGAGCTTTCATTGAGACAGGCCCTATCATGTGGGCACTCTGTGAGACTGTTTCTCCATTCTACTTCAATCCCTTTCTGCTCCTTCAAAAGTGAAAAAGACCAGTAGAAACAGATTTTGAGGAACTATTCTTGGTATAAAGGGCTTCCCAGGTTAATACAGAACCAGCAGAATAAATATGTCTTCCTCTGCAAATGAAATTGTTGTCTATTAGCCCTTGAGAGAAGCTGACAGATACACCCTCTATTTCTTCACGAAACATATGTTAGAGATCTTTGAAGAGGACTTCAGTACAGTGCACAGAGATTTTACTGGCTGCTTCATTAATATGCTTTGGTTCAACAGTCTGTAGAATAAAATAGATATGTTGCCAGCAAGAACTGTTCAAAAAATCATAAATTAAGTCCCAAAATGCAAACTTGTCATAATAGTCTTGGTATTATAAAATAATATATCCTTCATCTCTTTTTCTCTGCCTTTTTGTTTCTGAACTTCTTCAGTGCATTCAGCTGATACATTCTGGGCATTAACACTAAATCTCATGTTTTAAAAAGTGAAACCCAATATGATCTAATGTAATCACTCGATTCAAGGAGTTCCAGCTTGAAAAGCAGCACAGACACTGGAGGATTTGTGAATAATGAAGGGTGAATCTCAGAAGACTTAGGAAGTCAGTTCACTTTGGATCAACTCTTGAAATCTTGAGTGGCTGTCTGCACAATTTAGGCAGTTAAGCAGGTTTTCCTGAGAGCTTACTAGAATTTTGTCTCCTGCTTGTTGTTTACCAACATGCACATATTTCCTGTGATAGATGATGACAGGAGAAAGGGTTTTTTTTCATGGCAGTACTATGAAATTTAAAAAAAAAAAAGTAAAAATTTGGTAACAGATAAGTAACACTCAGTTGAGATTTTTTTCTAGTAGATATTTCATGGTTCTCTGTTAAGTCCCCTCACACAGTAGTTCTCCTTGGGCAGGTTTATAGAACCTTTCTCTACTTGAAAGTTTTTTTGTTTTTTTTTTTTCTGTCTTGGAATGTTGCACCTGCTAAAATTCCTGTAAAATTAGTAGATGATCAACATTTACTGAAAACCCAGTTTGAAACATTTTATATATCTATTTAGTTTTAATTGAGCTGTTTAGAAATGTCAAGTTGATTGGCTTCCTTTCAGAAGATTGTTTGGTGCTATTTTCTTTACTAGTGCCCCCTGTGGACCTGCATCCATTGGTTACTCTTTCTCCAAGCTCTCAGTCTAGAATTTTTCATCACATTAATGATCAGTAATTAATAAATACATAAATGACAGGACTTGTTGGTCTTCTACACATTGAAAAGTGACATTGTAAGTCAGATTTTAACAAAAAAAAGGCAAAGAAATTAAAATTTCCCAAGGCTTTATCTTCCTCAACTGTGCTTGTATATGGTGTTACAAAATTCCCCAAAGTAGGCTGATAACATACTGTGGATTGACTGAAGGCTTTGATAATTTATTGTAAAAATCAACTACACTAAGCACTATTCTCCATACTTTCTCAGCTCTCTCATGTATATTCTGGCCTTTAAGGACAGTCTTTCTAGAGAGTGCTTTGTAGTATGTAAATGTTTCAGCAGCTCGATGAAGTCTTTGGCCAGCGAGTCAATAAAAGTTGCTGTGATTCTGCATATTTTCTATTGCATTCAACTTTTATGCTTCCAGAGTGAAGATGATTAAGTTTTAAAAAGTTTGGAGAACTTGACTTTAAACATTGTTGACAGTTTCAGGAATCATTGGGCAGCCTCACATAATGTTATTCATGATGAGAGAGCTGTCAGCACAGATCAGGAGTAGTACCAGAGAAAATGAAAGGCAATATTTTCACTATAGTATGTGGGGATTTAGCTGTCCAACTTCTATTAATAATGGGAGTTTTGCAGTTAAATCCCCAAGCATCATCCCCCCCGTCCCCCCAAATGATGAAAACATGCCCTGTAGTACAACTTGAATTAAATTTTATGTTGGCTGTTGTTTGGACATTGAAGATCATCATGTCTGAGCAGTGTCTCTGGTTCCAGTTTCCTTCAGGTGCTGCTGAAGAGTAAGGAACTGCAAAAGTGGATGGATAGAGACAAACCACATGACCAATTTGTGATCTCTGTCTCTTTTAGTGCATTTAAGCATCAGCAGATACATCTGTCTTCCAACAAATGTGCTGTCTTTGGGCAGATCTGATCTATCAGTATTTATATACATTATGACTGGTCCATCAGGATTCTGTGCTGCACATTGTAGTCACACAGCAATGCCTATAGTCATGTTTGTTGGAATTTCTGAGCACGATTCTGTTTGGACCTTTCTTTTCCTGGCTTGCATTCTTACTGAGATTCCCGCATACTGAATAGTACCTTGCTCCAGATGATGCAAATTACATTAATAAGTGGCCTGGAAAAGTCAACATGAGCAAAGGATGAGAGAGTCTTCTCTGGAATTTTCTTCCTTTCCATTTCTCTTCTTTCCATCTTTCCCTTTCCTTCCCCTTCTTCTCTCTTTCTCCTCTCTCCCTCTCAAACTGACCAAGGTTATGCAAGGCTTGTGACATGAGGCAAAGGAGAGGGCAGTCTGTATGAGGAGTACCTCAGCTTGTGAAGGCAGCTTGTTCTGTCATTTATGGTTCTGCTGTTGTGCTCAGGGAGGGAGTGGAAGGCTGCTGGGAATGACCAACAAGCCTCAGTGATGAGGGCAATCCAGAGAATAATATATCTGAATTTGCTTTTCAATTAATTTATTTCTATGCCTATGTAAGGTCTATAGAAATGCAGACTCTCTGAGAGCTTTGGTCTTTTGTAACAGCATGGAAGAAGCAAGGAAAAGCAAACCGGTTCAAAAATATTTTATAACTGGCATTGCATATATGAGTTAGTATATTCCCATGACAGAAACAACCATGCCATAAAACTGTGGCTGTGTGCCATTGTTTGGCAAGCTCACTTGTTTGGCTGCACAACAGACCAGTGAATGAAGACATAGGTGTTAACTAAAAACCCAGCCCAACAAGTTATATCTCGCAAAGGAGGTACAAGTCCTCATTTTCATTGTCTTTAGAAAGTAATTTCTTTTTAGGACAGAGATTATATCTCTGTGTTTGTAAAGTGTGCATTATCTTTTGAGTATCTTTGAGTTTTTTGATATAATATAAATAGTAATAATGACAACTTCAGGATTTTTTATGGCCACTAAATGTTAGCTATAGAATCATTCAGACAACAATTTTCCCTTTTAAAAAAGGAAAAATTTACATTTTTTGCTCATGAAATTTTGATGGAAGTAGGGGGGAGGGTTGTGTGTGAAGAGAAGAGGAAACATAATGTATTAATACATCAAAAGCTGTCCTAAAGTGTTTGCGTGCTTCTACTGAAGGGTCTCGCACCTCAGTTTTAAGTCACAGCCTCAATCCACTCTTGGTTCTGTTTACCTTTAAAGTATTTTCAGTCATTGTATACTTATAAAATAATTAGCATACTTCAAAACCCACTATTTTTGTAAAGCCAAGGTATCTGTGGTATGAATTCTTCCCAGCTGTGATAAAACACTCTTGAAATTAACAGTAGCTTGATGAGATCTATACAGGACTTGGTAAACAGGAGCAACCTTTGTGTTGCTGCAGCTGAAGCTACCTCAGCACTTCCCACTGCAGCCTGAGTTTCTATGTGATTGTTTCAGCTGTCCACACAGTCTCTGCAATTATGTTTATTGCATGAAATTTCAAATTTCGAGCACATGTTGTCTATCAAACTGAAATATAAAACATTTGACTATTTCTTCTCTGATTATTCCCCTTTGAAGCTATTTTTATATAATAAAGATTTATTTACTTTTAAAGTAATTTGTTACACTTCCTAGTTATTCCTGATGTCAGTTACCTTTGGTTTTGCATGCATGCTTCTTAAATATTTCATTGAGGCTTGATCTTGCAAGGTCCAGAGTACTTACATGATTAAATATGAGTAAGTGCTTTGTAGGATCTTCAGAGAGTGCTAGGGCAGAAGCAAACCCCTATAGCAGAGCCAGGGTGAGCTTTTGGCTGAGGACAGGCAATAGGTACTCCTGACAGTCTGGACCCAGAGATTCACTCACTGCTGGGGTTTTGTCTCGCTGTACTCCACAACAGAGTGGATATGGGAACATTCATGTCCATTTTTACTGTATTCTTTGGTTTAATCAAACAACACTTGAAAAATTCTTTGAGTTCTTACATAATGAGTACAGTGTGCCTATTTGTGTATGTGTGTTTATAAGCATGCAGGATATGTATTTATTCCAATTCGATGTAGGGATAGTCCCAGCTTGAAAGTAGTCTCCTGCAGATGTACTGTAAAATAACTAAAAAACCCCTCCTTTTTAATGCATCAGACACTGCAATGTGCAATCCAGGTCCCATCCCCTATGCTGTAACAGTGCTAAAACTTGGAATGGCTGCAGAATGCCAGATAAAACCCATCTTTGTGTATAAGGGCTTAAGGCAGTTAGTCATGCTCATGCTGATTATGAACAGTTCTAGTCTCTGTGGCAAGTGTTATAATTTAAACACCTTTTGTGACAGACTTAAAGTGTTTTAAAAATACAAATACGAAGGAACTTGGTGTCCTGCAAATGTCACACTTCTCCACAGGGTCAGGCTGGGTAACCACTAATTCTTGAAAAATCGAAGTGTGGCCTCCACACCTGAACTGTGGGATGAGATAATCCACAAGTGCTTGCTATCACAAGGTCTGAAAGCAATCTTAATATGGCACTACCAGGTGTCTTTGGAATTATAACACATGCTCAACCCTGTACTGACATGGGGTAGAGTGCTGGGATTCCTGGGGGAACTTTGCCATCTCCTGTCTGTGAGCTTCTCCTCTCTTTGGCTCTCAAGCTATGTTACATGAGTGCTGAGGATCCTGGCCGGGGAAAGATTTTATTGTGTGGCTCTTGGGGGTGAGATACCAGCTGCCCCAGTAATGATGTGTCTCAAACAGAGTTAACTCACTTGGATTTTTCCTTTTATTTCAAGGAGAGCTGGGATTCTGATTGGAGCAGCATATGTATTTATTCTGTTTGTTGCAGACTGTTTAGCTGATCTTAGTTTTGCTGGGTGTATGAGAAAACAGGCTGATATTCTGATTGCACAGAGGCCCTGGGCTATGGTGTTCAGCTTCTTACATTGCTTCTCATATTCTGTTTTGATTCCTGTGTGATGAACAGACTGTCAAGACAGCCTTAAGTGTTGGGAGAAATTTTCAAATTTCATGTACCTGATTTTAATCCTACTAGTCAGCAGTGCACTAAAATTCCTGACTTTATTTTGGATACTGTTCAGGGAAACAAGGAGAGTGATTCTTCCATCTGCATAATTCTGGACTACCCGACAAGGTTTCTTTTCCATAGGTTTTTCTTCCCTCCAGCAGACCTCTGGTTTTGTACATTAATTATTCCGTATGGGTGGGTTATTTGGGTCTGGGTGATGATGTGATCTTTGAAGGCAATTCTGTGTGTCTAGCCCACTTACAATTATCACACTCAGACTGGATGCATCTTCCTTTGTCGAAGAAGGTACAATAAATCTTTTCTATTTTCCTCAGAGACCAAATGACCATATGAATAAAACCTGATTATATTAATTCCAGATGAACACAAGGGTCTTTCTAATAATTAGAATTTACAATGCATTAAGCAACAAGAGTTTTCTGATGTTGACTATCCCCTGTTCAGTTTTTGATTCCTTTCTCCTGCCATCCCAATGACCCAGTTAATTCAGATATTGACTGGAGTTTGTCCAGGTAGACTGAGGACTAAGGTGAGAAGGCTTATATTGTTAAGTGACTTGCTTTGCATTTCAATCACTGAGGACTCTGTGATATAGATTCTCTGTACCGTGGATACTCATTTTCTTCACATCCTGCTTTTAGCCCAACTCATGTCCACCTAATAATTCAATAGACAGTAATTGTTATAATCTGGCTAAGAAAAGCACACACACAAGGCAAGTTTTTAGGATTCAGTTCATATTGGTGCGTATGAAAGATAACACCCACAGGGGCTCTGTCTACAAGCACTAGGGACTTCTCAGAGGAAAATGTACTGACAGATCTCAGGTCAATACCATAATCATCCCTCACAGAGATTGATTCTGGACATACCGTAGGTAATGGATATATTTTTGTTCTGTTGGGATTTATGTCACTTTGTGTTCCAATTGTTCTAGACATTTTGTCCATCAAAGTAGGAGCATCTACGAAGAGCAGTAAAATAACAGCTTGTCTCCTTGGATCTAACAAACAAAAAAACAAAAATGCTTTCTGATCATTCAGGCTTTTCCTTATCTGTAGCACTTAGGAAAAAAAAAAAAAGCAGTAGCTTTTATTGGCCCATGTTGGCTGCTAGGGGCTTTCTTGACTAGGAATGAATGCAGTTACCTAGCAATGTATCTCTAAACATGCATCTGGGAAAAAGTGGAGGTTTTACTTGACTCCTTTCTGGAGTATCCCTCTCCTTCCTCCATACCACGTATGGCCACATATGTAACATTACTACAGACTGGCTGCAGGAATCGGCTACTGTGACAAAAAAGACAAACCTGCCAGGCCCGGTGTGAATCTGGTTAAAGGGGGTTACCTGCAGCAAAAGATGTTGTGTGGCCTCAGTGCCTCTGGAAGTAGCACAGGGGATCTCTTTGGGAAGAGTCAGTCTGCCTGCCAGGCAGCAGAATGGCAGAGCAAACTGCATCTATTTATGAGGCTGAATAGAAGAGGAG
This sequence comes from Chloroceryle aenea, assembly GCA_013399075.1. Lineage (NCBI taxonomy): Eukaryota > Metazoa > Chordata > Aves > Coraciiformes > Cerylidae > Chloroceryle > Chloroceryle aenea. The sequence goes on from VWZY01007817.1 coordinate 561,819, forward strand.
ACTCATTGAATTTGAGGGTTTTGAGGTTTTGAGCTCAAATTCTTGTCCCATCCCCCCTTGCTATCTACAGACATTATGACTTTCTTTAGTCTCTTTCTTTCTGTGTTTCCATTTTGCCTCCTTCCAGCATCCCCCTTCTGCATGTCCGTTCTTCTTCCTTTTCCACTGCTTCTTTCAGTCTTTCTAATTTTCACTAAGGAACATTTTTTTGTTGTTGTTATTCTTATGTAGCCAGCAGGAAGAGCTGCTTCTAGCACTGGAAGTTGCTCTGGCTCTGGGGTCATTGAATCTGGCCCACAGAGGTATCTAGGAGAAACACTTGGTATGTTGACATACTAAGATGAAGTTGTCATGATGGCTGTTTGGAACACTGTCTGATTTGACAGCATTTACTTTCTCTGCAGTTTCAGTTGAAAAGAAAACCAGGGCATCTAGGGAGTAAAGTTGCAACTTGCAGCCTGGATCTGATGCTTTTAAGAATGTTATTTTATAAACAGATAGTGAAACAGCTCACTATCACAGAAAATAACATGTTATTGATCCGTGTTCATTTTCCAAGACTATTAAACTTCCAGACGTAATGAAAACAGTCTTCACTTGTTAAGCCAGAACTTCTTAGGTGAACATAATGTATTTTTAATTGTAAATGTTCCCTATTAATATGCAGATATCTCCAACTAAAATATATGAATGTAGTAAGTTGTATTATATTGCACATGTATACAGAGCAAATAATACTTGTGAAATAGTCCCATTCTTCTTCTGTTTCAAAGAAATAAAGTTCATGCTTGCGCAGGCTAATGATTTGAGCTCTAGGGACTTAAATTCTCTGTTCGTTCACAGAGCTGCTCTACCACACTCGTCAGCAAAGTTCAGCCAGACTGTATTACAGAATTGCCCTGTTTTTATGATGGATTTCTACTATAGGCAAATAGGTAGTTCTCTGTATGATTCATTCCTTGGCCTATTTAGTTCCTTGGATAAAGTCAGGATTATCAGTTCCAAACCTGAACATAATTTGCTGCATGTTGCAAACAAGCAACAGTCCTATTGAAATCACTACTCAGAATTAGTAACCAAAGAGTAATATATTGCTTGGGTACATTCCCTGGTCTCAAAGTATTCTTAGCTGGGCTGTCTTACAGTCCTGTCATTTGTGCTACGTAGTGTCAAGTAAAGAGCAAAAGCTGCAGCTGAAGGCTGGGTCACATCTTAATTTTCAGTACAAGAAACAAGGTTTTTTTCTCTCTTCTGAAAAAAAAAGATTTTAATCATTTGAACAGGAAGAATATCTGATTAATGTAATATCAATAGATAATACTAATCCTTAAATGGTGCCAACTGCAAATTCCTACTTCTTTTGATGTGTTACTAAGGCATAATTTCATTTCGGCTGGAAAAAAAGGAAAGGGTCAAATTGTGCCCTTACAGGCAAATCCAAAGGCAACATTTACATCTAAATATACAATTAGGTCATAACAAATCACTTGATCAGGCAGTGAGCAGCCTGATCTTTTCTGCCTGGCAATCAAAGGGCAGATTCTGATACACTTTTGTTAAGTAGCCAAATTGGTTCCATTTACATGAACGGAATCACAAGAACTTTAATTTGAAGAAACTTCTTAACTCACATTTCATACATGCACAAAAGTCTGTAGCTAGCTCCCTTATAATGTGATTTCTCAGATCTGAGTATTGAAACAGTGCTTGAGTCCTGGCAGCCACAGAGTTTCATGTGGATGTAAAAAGTAGCCGGGACTGCAGCGCTGAGCAGTAACACCTTACATCATAAAAAATTTATCCCCCAAATTCCCACAGTTAGCTTGAACAGCATTATGAGTGATCCCAATTCCAGCTGCACTTCCAGAGGTGTTCCAAATCTTTCTTGATTCTTCTGTCAGTCGCTAACTCTCCAGCTGCTGACAGCATCTTTCTTCTCTAGTCCCTATTCAAACCAGAGCCTAATACTACATTTTAAAAACCTTATAATTGCTATTATTTCTTGCTACTCTGACACCAAAATCCACAGAGGGTGATCAGAAAACCGGGGACTTCTTGTCCTCATAAACCTTGAGCAGTGCCTGCTACTGGTCTGCTATGTGCTGTTTTGAACCTTACAGAGTTGTTTTATACTCTGTTTAGCTGTGTGATCTCCTGTGATCTGCAAACGTGAAATATTTACTTTAAATATCTAACGCATATCACAGGAATAAGGAAGGGAAGGCATTTTAAAACTTCTCAGAACTAATTATGTGCGATGGTTAGGAAACCTCAGAGTGTGTAATAACCGCGGAGATTTTCTTCCTGCCTTTTCATTGAGACGTAGTGGATCAGCCAGACGAGTAGAGTGCTGTGCATGTCAAGTAGGTACAAAATATTAGCTATGTGAAAAGTTACCTGCTGTGTAGATGGACTTACCCTGTGCTATTAGGTAGTACATGAACTTAGCTTGAAAGCTGGATGGCTCACCTGTACTCTTTGAGGCCATTGGGACTGCCTTTCATGAGTAACACTGTCATTTTTTTTAATTGAAAGGGTCAATTTCTGGAGCATAATATTTATTCAAATAAGCAACTACAGTTTCAAAGTGAGTGCTCTGAAGAGTAGCAAAAATATATACCCCATCCTCAATTTCCTACCTTTTCTTTCCCGGTGCAATCCATTATGTAATATTGCACACTTCAGCTGGGTAAGCACATTGGCTAGTATTTCCACCTTTTAATAGTATTAACCATTCTCTGGTTGAGATCAGCTTCATATAATGCTTTTGGAATGTGATGCTCTTAATTTGCTACGTTTTAGATCTAAACTATTGTGCATTGGCCACTGACCTGCCATCAATCAACTCAAATGCCTCGGTGCCCTTTCCATCCATTTGTGTTTTCTCTGTGTGTGCTGAGAATTAGATTTAAAGCAATGTGCCAGTGATTAAACAATTACTCTGTCCTCTCTCTTACATATCAATAATTTGAAAGAGAAAAAAGCCAGCTATTCTTTTGTGTGTTTGACTGTGGCCTCTAGCTTTGAATCTAGTATATGATGACAAAGTGGTGTCTGCTTAAAAATATAATAATTGTAACACATGTGGCCTTTTCAATTCCATCTGGGGACTTCTAACCATCATAAAACAAAGAGAGCAATTTAATGCAGGCTTTGATAATGCCATTTTCAGTCACCTTTTAATTAATAAACATGAAAAGCCTGAAATTGGATAGATCTTCTGAACTAACAATGGCAGCAATGTGAACTAATTTTCAAAGACAATTTTAAGGGTATTTGAAGGTGAGCATTACTATTTAGGAAAAGGGCTGGGATGACAAGCTACCAATTAACAGACGCTAAGATGTATTTGGGCTGAGACTGCAGGACACTGACATTATACTGCTCTTCATGTGAGCAGCTATTTAATGCTGCATAAGAACTAATCGGTAGAAGTTTATTACTGTGAACTGAAGGAGAGCACAGGGTAGCTGATTTCCTTACCAATTTGGAAGAAGGATTGGCTGTGAACCTTAGCTGTGTCTAACGCATGTCTTCGCTTTGTCTCCGCAGACCTTACTGAAGGGTACTGCTTCTTCATAGGCTCACTGTGGAGGCAGAGGCATAATCCCTGCTACTGTAGCCCGTATCAGTATACACACTGGCCGTTTGGATGCTGTTAAAATAATCATTCTAAGTGGATAAAAGTCCACAGAGACTGCATGTTGTTTATTAGACCCCAGGGCTTCTGTTTTGTTTCCTGGCATTTCTAGACTCCACAGCAGCAATGCTTCTCGAGGAGGTCTGTTCTCGGGCTTCCTTTTTCCAGCTCATAAAATAGGGGAGGGAAGACATGAGGAGAGGCAGAATGGCAGTGATACTGGAAATGGCTCTGCTTCAGGGCTTCCTATTGCTGTTCCATTTCTCTTGCACACCCACATGTGACCACATGTGCAACGTGTAACCTGTGGCCAGAGCTTAACTGCTGGTATTTGACAAAGGCAAGTTTAGTCCGGATTCCTGCTTTGAGCTAAAATACACAAATGAGCAGCAATGTGATTAGGAAAAGTAAAAATACTTTTTCAGTTTACATACTCCTGAAGAAATGATGTTTAGTAGTGTTAATTGGAACATCAAGTGCTGATTATGATTGTCGGGGGAACTTGTCTCTCAACAATGGCAATAGGGTAACAAGAAGACTTGTTCTTTTCCTGAATGATCAGTGTATTACTGGTAATTGGGGTTATGCTACGTAGCAAAATGATGACATTTTAAGTTGTGCGTATCTTGCAAAAAATGGACAAATCGGTATTTTTAGGTTATTTTTAAATGCCTCAAAATTCTATGCATTCATAAAATTGAATTCCTTAAATTGCACAACAGAAAAATCCATCACAGTCCATCTAACAGGACAGATAGTAACCTAAAGGGTGATCTCTATCACAATGCTCCTTTGAGCATTTTCCGATTTGAAATGGGAAGAACTGGTGCCCTTTGTTATCGTGACTTGGGAGGGAACAATTCTATGCACTGATGTAAGCTATAAGGGAAGTGCCCTGGTTTGTCAGGGACAGAATCACAGCCTGACATGGTCTGCAGGCCATTAGAAGGTTGGAGTCAGCCAGGGCAGCTGACCCGAGTTAGCTCATGGGTATATCCCAGACTGTAAATGTTGTGCTCAGTATAAAGGGGGAAGTTTGCTGAGGAGGGGGCCTCTTGCTTGGGCTCCTGTTCTTGTTTGGATTCCTTCTGATCCTGCTTCTCCTGCTCCCAAAAACTGCCTTCCAGTTTATAGTGTGACCACTTCGTGTACTTTACATTTACACTGGTATTAGTTTTGCTGTTTCATTAAATCTGGGGGGGGTTAAGTTTTTGTGTTTATATTTCAACGCAGAGATCTTATCTCCTTTTCCTGATTCCCCTTCTCTGCTAGGGAGGGGTCATTTGGGTAATAGAGCAAGTGCTATATTGTAGTCCTGGATCCAGGCTGAACTTGGACAGGAAGCAGATGAAGGGCTCCTGAATACACCTCCGGGAAAATACCTGTTGTCAATCTTCCACATTTCCAAGCCAAGTATGTTGAATTTGAATTGATGAGTTGACCACAACCATGAAGTTAGCATATGAGGAAGGTGTGTCTGTCTGCCATGTGTCAAGCTGTTCCCCATAAATGTATAGATGATGTTGCTACATCACTGGTGATTCACCAACCCTAGGTATAGTGTAGACTCTGCTTACTTTACAAACTCTTTGTTTGTAAAGTAAGCAGGAATATTCTCCAGTGACTGTATTTGCCAGTTGGTTTCAAAGTATAATACCTTTAGAATTCGTTATATTCAACTAATTCCCCAATCCTTAAAGAGATTTAAATTCCTAAATTCCATTGATTTTAGTGGAAGTTAACACCTAACACAGTATGAGCATATGTTTCTAAGTGACTCTTTAGTGTTGATACTTATAGAACAGACTTCAGTTGAAATGAAAGGTTGTACTCTGCCTGGAAAGGATAAAAAATAAATACCACTGAGGAAACTTAAAGATGTGCTCCTGTAAGAGCATCACCAGTTCCCACTACAATAAGAACGCTCTGTATCCTGCAGCCTTGAGCTGAAAATGCTTCACAAATATTCAAGAGCAGGATTTGACTGAGCCACTAATGAAATAAGAAGTGAAGACGTCATTGAACTGAAGGAAAGGCACAATGAACTGGAGGGAAGGGCCGTATCAATTTTAAGTAGCAGGCACAATTTAAAACCTCCAGCTATCTGGGTTTTTCCCAGCAGTGTTCCCTCTTGATACTACCTGCACTCACACTGGTGAATTTGCAGGAACACATCCCAGAGTAATCCATTTGCAAGCATCTTTTCTGAACTAAAAAAAAAACCAAAAAAACAGTTAATACATATGCAGAAAGGAAAATATTCTTATCTCATTAACAGACTTTCTTTAAGCTTGCTAAGATTAGAATACTTAGTTATTTCAAATTGGTAAAACACGCATTCATTATAAACATGATTATAATGATAACTTTGTAGATAATAATCAATTATTTAAATATGAATTATTTCCCTACATTAGAGTCATGTTTTCAGCTATAATCACCTCGGGTGCTCAATTCCTCCCTCCTTTACAGCACCTCTGGCTGAGTGTGGAGCATTAACCATTTGCTTCCAGACACAGACTGGGAGAGTGCCAAGTCCAGAAACAAATTTTACTGTGTTGTCCTGCCTAACAGCTTAAACATGTGTCTCCTTTAGACCTTCTTAGGTGGGGAAAAAGGGGGAAAAAAAGTAATCCATGCAGTAGGCCATCTGAAACCTCACCTTTTTTCCCTTTCATTTTTATAAAAAAATTGCAGAAATGCAGTGGGAACAATGCTTATGGGCTTAGTAAATCAAAACCCGATGCCCTGGCTGTTTGGAAGCTCATGCAATCATCCATTTTTAATAAGAATTCTGAGAAGATTAGCACCCTGCAACAAGACCTTCATTTACACTGTTGCAAGGCTTAGCAGCACCATAAACTCTCCTAGCTTGCATACGCTCTGTAACTCTAGATGACAATTAAACCAAGTTCTTTGCTTCTCCTCATGGAGTGGACAAAATCCACCTTGAAATATTAGATCTTCTAAGCATGTGCGAGATAGACTACTCACAACATTTATGCACAGCAAGTGGAATTTTCTCTCTTTTATTCCTTGCTCCAAGTCTTGTCAGTTGTTTTCCCCACTCTTTAGTAGTCTCTTTAATATGGTTTGCACATATTTAATATATTCCCTCTGAGGTTCTCAACATACTTTCAAGAGCTTGTTTTGCCTCGCTATGACTCTGCGGCGTATCTGGAATGTAATAGCACCATAATATACCTTGGTTTATAGATACGTAAACTGCAACATTGAGAAGTTAAATGATTTGATGGTGGCTATGTTTGGGGTCAGTGACAGAAAGGAAGAAATTCATAAAACTGGACTATCAACACCCTGGTTAAACCTCTAGACACGGTGGTGCAATCTGCCTCACTTAACTTCAGATGTCTTCAAAGCAGATACTGCGTTGAAGTTAGTTATCTGTTCTTTCTTTCTGGTCAAAGGTGAGATACAGGCACTTCTGAGATGCAATTCACCAAATCCTTTAGTAGTTATTTAGAACGGGTCAAATGAATTCTGTCCTGTGAGACCCTACTTCTGCCAGCTAACTGTGAATGGATCTTAGCTCAGACACTAACGGCTATGCTGAAGATGTGTGATGTTAGGTGGGACAAATCCTGTCTGAGCTTGCTTTCCTATAAATTGTAATTCTGAGTGCTAAGTGGCTCTTTATCAAAGTTTCAAGAAGAATACTTTGGCAATAAGATTAATTAAATACTTAAAGGGAAAACCTGTCTGCTACCAGATCTAACCCAGAAAGAAAGGGTTTAGTACTGTCTCAGAACACTGAGCTGTGTATGGGAAGAGGAGGAAGCTTTGAGCAAGATTTTTAGCATGATGGGTCAGTACCTAAGCTATTTAGGCACTGGGAATTTGGTCAAAGTGTCAACTGGGATTTTAAAAGGTGCTTAAGCACTATTTCTGTAAGCAGTTTTGAATACTAGAGAGTTATATTTTAGTTGATCTTTAGTAGATCTTTAAGGCATTTTTGAGAATCTGGCTCTAGGTACTTAAGAAAAAATTAAAAAAGAAAAAATCTATGGATATCATAAAGGAGGTTGTGCAAGAGAAATTCATATTTCAGGGAAGTAAAATGTACTAGAGAACCTGTACTGCATTTGGGCACAGTGATTTATATGCTTGTAGGGATTAATAACTTTACTTCATAACTGCTTCATAGCACAGCTGTGTCTTTCAGTCTGTATTCTCAGCTTTCAAAGGAGCAGTGACAGGCCTGGATGGAAGTCCATTACTGCAGAAGGTGAAATGGAGCAGTTGAGCCATTCCTAAGCAATAAACCACAAAACACTGGTAGTCTGCAAAGCTTGACAATGAGGTGTATGAAGTTGTTGAAACTGGCTGAACTGATAGTTTGTCTTAATATCTAAAAAAAACTTGATAGGTCTCTGTGAGACCACTGCATAATAATCTTGAGAGAATGTATTTCATTGCTTCCATACTGCTTCAGTCTAACCACTGCCTCTTGTTTCATAACCTGCAAAATGCCTGGGGCAGGAGCTATGATTTTCTCTGTTTATGTAGCAGCTACCATCCACTGGTGGCTGAGGTTCCTAGATGCTACCATTACAATAATTCTGTTCTAATAATTGCATAGGCATGGAGGCAGATGCTCAAAAATTTCACGTATTCCTAGATGGCTCACTGAATTGGAGGAACATAGAGGTAAACAAAAGAAGAAAAAAGCAAAGAAGAACGGTTTTGTATAATGTGTCATTCTTTTGAACAATGTCAGTCCCTAGAAATAAGCATCATATTTAGAAGTGCAGAGCATGGAAGGCTCCTGTGCTGATGTCTGAAAATGTTTCTAATGGAATTTAGCTTGCTTCAACAGAATACAGTAATGGGTGTGTTTTATGTTGGGCGGGGAAAAGAAGGCAAGAATTTAATTATGAAATTTCATTCATTATGAAATACATATCTTTGTAAATAGACCATTAATCATCATGATGGATATAAAGTCAAAAATGTGGCATAGCTGGCAAGCACATTCCTTAAGTGAATCTAACCTGAACTTAATAAAGAAATGCCAGACTAACTGCAAACCACTATTCTGCCAAGATTCAGGCTCTAGTCAATCATCCTGCCAGGTGACAGGATGTTTAATACTAGGACAATATATCCCTAACAACCTCAGCTGCTTCCAACTCAGGAGAATTAGACTATTTACTGAATAAAAGCCAGTGAAATGGCACAGAAGTTAGAGCCACTGCTTCTCTTCTTCTTCAAAATCTCTTAGAGGAAGATTGTGAAGTACAGCCCTCATGGAAAAGGAAGCAGAAAGATTCGAAGTAGCCAGTCCTGCTCTTAGATGCCCCAAGGAGGACACGGTGGCAGCTCTGTCCATTGCATCATGACTTGATTTTGGCTAGAAAGTATAGAATGGAGGAGAGCGTGGTTCCACTGTTGTAATCCTTCCCTGTAGATGATGGTAGTGCCACTGGTTAAGAGCACAATTTGTGTGCCTTCAAAATATGACAGTTACTCAAAAGCTGAAAGAGGTGGAAGACCTTTGTCTAATTTTACAGGTTTTGAAAGAAAAAGGGGAGGTTTTGGTCTTACCAGAAAACCTCAGAAAATTACTGTTTGTTTTCACAAGTATTTTTAATTTAAAATGTCAAGAGTTGCTTGTAGTTATGTATTCTACCCTAACCAGTATGTTGCATGTATGTGTATTGACTGACCGATTGAAAATGTTTGTTGAGTCCTGAAAGTGAAAGTGGTACGTGAATTTGGAGGAAGTGCAAAGACATGTGTAATTATTTTAAGTGAATTTTTCTTTCATCTGTGTGTTTGGGCACTGGAATTGCCCACATGCCCCCAGATACAAACTCAGAGTTACAAATGAACTTGCACAGGTGAGGAAGTGGGAAGCTTCAGGGCGTGCTAAATGCTATTTTCTTTTGGTCCTTTTCCTCTGTGCTAGAATTGGTGTCTGAGCTGTGATATGGCTTTGAATTCTGAACACGTTTTTGGGGTAGAACCCAGGAGCTGGCCACTTTTGACATCAAGACCATAGAGCAGATTTAAAATGACACATAGGAAGGCCAAGGCATCTCTGAGAGGAACTGGCTCCTACCAAGATCCTAACTCCCCAGGAGCCCAGAGCCCCTGCCTCACACAGAGGCAAGATACTGCCAATCAGCTGATTGGCAGCATGTTGCCTCTTTGAGAGGCAGCGTCTGTTGGCTCCTGCAAAGTTCCTGCCAGCATTCTTAAACTCTAATTTGGGAAAGAAAATTAAAATCTGGCACATCACCGTTGGAAGGTTGCCGACCCCTGCTCCACACTGTATGAGCGGCAGCTTCTGAGAACAGTGGTATGAAACCTCCTTTGTTTTGTGCATCAGGAGCAGATGTCTGAATGTGACTCCTCCGCAAGGCTGTACAGCCCCACCAAAGGCAACGAAGGCAATGGAGTTGTCCACGTGTTGACAGTGAACAAATTGTCTATTCCTACTGTTGCTGGATGAGCCACTAGGTAACCAGATTGATTTTATGATCCCTTACTGAGTGTTCAGGACTGGTGCTTGAAAAAGACATCTTTTATCTGTCAGCCAGTAAATCTCACATTGAGTTGCAAACATACTGGAGAGCTAGAATTCAGCAAGACCGTTTTTATGAATAGAAACATTTTCAGAATAGACACTCTCCTGAACACACAGTTGTTTTACAGGAATTAAAGAAGTCCTTATGGTGGATGGATAAGCCAACTCAGGATAAAATAAGAACCAGACTATACTTTAAACTGCTGTTTGAACAGAACCTTCTTAAAGAACTTTAAAAGTTCTGAGTTTTGTTGGTCTTTTTGCCTTCTTCCCTGATTTTCTCTTTTTGGGCTTAATTGGAAACGAATAGTATACAATACTACATTAGATGCCTTTATTTTATTTTTTTTTTTCAGCAGCACTGACATGAAATATATTTCCAGCAAAGGTTTTTCTGGTTCGACAACATTACTCAAGATCTTGGATACTTGATATGCATATGAAGCGAAGTCCTCTGTGGACCAAAATCCAAATACTACACCAAACAGCTTATCAGCTGCAACAGCCACCACTGTTAGTTTCATCTCTTCAAAACAGCCATCAATCTGAAGGAATACAAACTAAATAGGAGGAAACACCAAATTTTCCTCAAATTAACGTTCACAACACTTCCACGTTATCCATTAAGTAATATTCCATCCTTCTGCATCATCTACTTTTTAGTAACAGATGACTGATGAGAGATCTCCAGAGGAAGCTGCAGCATATAGCTCCACTGAGATCCACCTCTGTTCTGAAGTTTTGTCTTGTTTTCCACAAGTCCTTGCCATCTATTAGAGAAGCTAACAACATACTAGCAGTGATTCAATCACTGTCTCTCAATGAGAGCAGCTTTGGCTGTTGAGACAACTGCATCACCAAAGGAAAATTCCAGATCCATTGCCAGTTCTTTTAGCAATTCCATGCATTTATGCAGTACTCTATATTTTGAAAGCACTGTAAAAATACATTAATTAGCTGATTCTCTTGGAAGCCCCACAAAACAGATACTAACTTTTTTTAGTTTTGGGATACTCCACACCAGATCTGCAAAAAGCTGGATCATCACTGGTGTTATAAATTGGGGTATTCCTACCCTATGGTCGGTCACCTGTTCAAACTGCTAGGCAGCTCATCTCTACATTAATTATATTTTCTGTATCTAGTGATTACATGATATATATATATTTGGTGACGCATATTAAAATCAAAAAAGGGTTAATTTTATAGTTGAAATTGCTTGGAAATTTCTAAGTAAATGTCATTAGAGTGTTCATTTGAGAGAGGGTCCTGATGATATAATAGTACTTAGCTCATACCATAGTGCTGCTATCTTATGTTGTCTTGGCTGAGTGCATTGTTTAGCTGTATTGGAAAAACCACGTGACGAGTTCTGCATATATCCTAGTGTGGTTTGACAGTAATATGTAAGAAATATTAATGGTTGCCACTCCTTAAACATTTGAATGGCTTTGAGAAGATATTAAAGTTGTAGCAAATGTGTATTTTTAGGAAACAATTCCAAGGATCTGCTAAATACCTGGTTCAAACTGGAGTTTACATGTATTTCCAGACTGTTTCTTGTCTGAGAGTTTTATTCCATCCACATTCTTTTTATTTTTACATAGGGAATATTTTGTTCTCTTTAATTGGAGCTGCACTTAGGCTCAGATCTGCAAGTGTTTGAAGTGAACAGTGACAGAGCCTAAGTGCCTAAATGAAATCATGTGATCCCAAGAGCCTCTTCTTAGCTTCTGTCTACCCTGATTGTGCCGAAACTTCCCAATTGCATGAGATGCTTAACTTAAAGTAGACTCAGAACTTCTGCTGTCTTGGTAGAAATGAACAGTGTAGCACTTAACTTTCTCAGAGATCCCTCTGGATCCACAAATGCTGCTCTGCAGGGGCTAGGCTATCCTCTTGCCAAAGGTGGGTAAGATGTGTGTTTCCTGTGTTTGAGGAGAGTGGCCCAATGATGAGAACGTAGGAGAGTCTGGGATTGGCTGTAATGCTTTTAATCAAGCTGTTCAAACTGGCCAGAAAGAATAAAAGACTAATTTGGCTGCAGAAAGAGATTTCTCTCCTACCTTAATTAATTCAGTAATGAAACAATTTTCATACTTCATCCATGGCCACTTAATGTAAGATTAAATAAGAGGCCATAAGAGTCTGGAAGCTGAAGGACCATCTTCTTGGTTGTGTACTTTACCTGCCTAGCAGGTTGTCATCATGCTACTCAACTTTCCCATCAAAGTGAGCTTTCTGTATCTTGTAGCAGCTTCTGAGGGATTTGCTGCATTTGACTGGTCACTAGTTGCAGCTTTAGTGCCTGGTGGTTGGAACAAGTCTTTAGGAACAACAGGGAGGAGTGAGTCTGGAGCAGTTTCAGGCAGAGGAGGGCTAGCCCCAGCTTCTCCATTTGCTGGGTAAAGTCAGTCATTCTTAATCATTTAACTGTTAGGGGTGTGGGGCACAGAGAGCCATGGGCACTGCCCTCTGTTCTTCCTTCTCTGGCAGTATTCAGAGGAACTAGCTGGTCCCTTCTCTCCTGAAACCAATGGCCTGGAAAGATCGAAGGTAGAAAATATATTGAATATGAATATGAAAATATATGTGGGGCCCGGGGGCACAGAGCGGTTCCTTGGAAGCAGTGAATCCAAAACCAGCACAGGCCATTATTTAAATACCGTCCCCACTATTTCCTTCTTGCTTGCCATGGATCAGTCTCTCTCTAATGTTTAAGGCACTTAATTCCATACCGTATACAGACAACTTACGTGTGTAACTGGGGGAAGCGCATTTATGTATGAATGGTGTGTCCCCACGCTTGACTCTGGCAGGAAGATTCTTATGCTGAAATGGTCCTGGGCCATGGGTAGATAGGGTGGNGCCCTGGCACATCTCACCAGTCAGTAAGCTAGACCTGCTGTGTAGGAGCTCTACCAAATGAAAATGGTTCATTTCTTCCTGCTTTACATTTTCTGAATAGCCTAACGATAGGTTTGCTTTCACATCCTTTGAGATTAGTCTTTATTTCAGACAATGCTTTCAACACTAAAAGGGTCATAAAAATAGACAGTTCCTGAGAGCTTAGAAAGAAAAACTGCTAGTCTCCCATCCTTCTCCCTCCCCCAAATTATTTGATAATGGAATGGGAAGCTTTCCCATAATCTTTTGCTTGATTTTTGCTAATATGAACCTGTCAAAGATCGTGGCATTTCCTTACTGTGTGATGTGGAGCCAGCTGGAACCAAATAATCCACCCACGTTTTCCATCACTTTGTATTCTGATAGGAGCTTCTGCTTAGCTGAAATGAGAAAATACCTGTTATTCCTTCCTTGCTGTCATGGTGGCCATGCTGAGGCATTTTCCTACTTGGCTAAAGTCTGGATAGATCTGAATAAATGTGACCAGACCAAAAATAATTGGTTTTCTGCCTGGAACCCACACCCTACTCGTATGGCAGTTGAAGAGGAAAGTAATTTAAGAAATGACACTTTCCTTTCCACTCACTGCCCCAAAGAAATACTGTCAAGGATGAATTAGGAACATTCCTCCTCTGGCTTGAAGATGCAGAGGTTTCAGTCTGTAAAAATACCTTCCTGTGTCCTCAGCCTTACTCCTAGAGAAAAGAGAATTGCTACTTTTATGTGAGTGTGTGGACCTGCTTACAGAGACCACAAATAACTTCTGTCATAATTTGAATTGTATTCTTCCTAATGAAAGTATCTACAAGGGTGAGCAACCAGTGCAAAATACAGCCCCTCAGCCTTTTGGTTTCCAGGCCTGCTGGCTCTGCATCTGGGGGAAAGAATCTCCCATTTCAAGCCTCAGTTTTGGTCTGTACTGCATCTGTTTTAAGCATCAATGTTTTGCATGTAACATCTCTCGAAGTCTAATCTATTGCTATGGACCCACCTAGTGACGGCTTTAAAGATTCTTTATATTCATAAAGGCACTTCACGCTTATCTCCTAATGATTTTTGTTAGGTTTGTGGGGTTTTTGGTGTTTGAAATGGATCACAGTACCAAAACTGAATGCTTTCTGTGAATACTTACTTCATTCAGCTCTGTGTATTTAAACACTGAGAAAGCAGTGATGCTTATGTGGTTAATTCTGAATGAAGGCATAAGTACAGGGAGTATGGTCACACTGCTAGGGAGATGATCTCAAATATTACAGATCACCAGAAGTAAGAATTGTGCATAGTTTAAATGTGAGGAAACTTTTATTCACTGGTAGGGGAGTGAAAATAGTCAGTGTCAACTTTGAGTTTAGAATGATGTCAAAAAACCTGCATGTGTTACTTACAGGGATTCTCTTCTCTAAGGTAACTGACTCAGTAAATGTAGTAAGTCTGAAAGTTTCTCTACACAAGCAAACTGTAAAGAACTGGGCAGTGTGCTATGGCTTTCAGTGATCATCTACTGTTGTGTTGCTTTGCACAGTCAATTATGAGATGTTTGGTTGGACAGAAATTAATGGCTCAGCAACATCTGACTCTTCAGCAACCAATGGTGAGTATCTCGAAATCAAAGAGAGGTGCCCCTGTCTTATGCTAAGAATGACTATGTACTGTCAGGCTGATGCAACAAAGATGCAAAGGATTCATTGTCCATGTGATCTGGGATCCAGTTAAGCATGTATAATGGGTCTGCTGCCTTTGTACTGTCTATGTAGGTGGGGATGAGCTTCCTTTTTATTATTCCTGGTGTTCATTAGCCGGCAAACTGGAACAGTACAACAAATTGTTTCTAAGAGGTGTGCTCACTGTAGTCCTTCCCACGTAGGATACTTACTGTTATATTCATTACTGAAACTCACATGTGAACAGCCAGTGCTGTATACAGAATTTGTGTGCAACAATCTTCATGAATACAGTACTAAGAATTTTTCATTGAATATCCTGTATTTTAAGGATCAGCCATGTTACAGTCCTGTATGGATATCAAAGAGAGTTTCAGGGAGACTATGTTTGTTTACCACCAGTGAAAGCAGTGTTCGCAACTTAAATTCTAATGTAATTAATTATTTTCTAAGGTTTATAAGAAATATGGAGGTTTTTTAAAGGAAAAAAAAAAAAGAGCCTGTCAGGTTTTAGCTAATGTTGAAACTTTTCCGTCCTAGTTTCACATGCTTTTTCTCCCACCTGTGAAAATAGTGTGAGCATTGCAGACTAGTCACATAAAACTCTGTGATCAGATTTGTAAATTCAGGTCTTTGGATCATTACTAAAAATACTATCTTTCTCCTTATACTGGCTAGTCCAGCCACATGCAGAGACTCTCACATGGTGGCTTAATCTCACAGAATCCCTTGCCCAATTGCCTAATGGAGGAAGCTATATAGTTCTTTTATCTTTAGAGAGCTGATGACATTTCATACCTCCTTGACAAAGATAGACTCTTATTATGTAGTCTTCCTTAGTAAATCAATATATGGTGAAAGTTTATGGACTCCTGAAAGTTTATTGCTTACCAATTCTAGGGGAGGGACTTGGTTCCATGTTGTTTGGAGACTTGGTTTGCATCACCCAGTATAAAATATTAGGAAAGGAAGTGTGTTGTTGAAATAAATGTGGCTTAATAACTGGAGGGTGTCATGATTATTGCTAGCTAGAAATGCAAGAAAGCCCTGTCCAAAACAAGTGTCGTGTCTTGAGAATGGATTGGTCTGCTGAAATTACAAGGAGTAAATTCAGTTACTTTCTAAAAAGCTGTCCACATCAAGTTTGTGAATACTCTTTTCCTCAGTACTGTAACAAAAAATAATAGTTAAGTTTTTGTTTTTTCCTTAGTATTATAGCACAGAAAAATAGGTAAGGAGGATAATGGGTTTGCTGAGAAACCAAATTATTTCCTTGTCATATTCGATCAGAGAAGACTTAAGAGGGAAATCTGACCTGTAGCCATTCTTTTGCAATATTAAAGATTAGCTACTGTCGAAGAAAAGAAGTGAAAGAAAAGTAGGTGCTAAACTCATCAAACAAAGAGCAACAGAGTACCAGTTAAAGTTGGACCTATCAGCATCTGCTACTGGAAATTGATGGTGAGCTCAATGGGGCTGCTAACTTAATACGTACTCTTTCCTTTAATATTGGCTTCTAACCTGTAAGGCTAGAAAAAGCAATTTTTCTGCTTCTCTTTAATTGAACAGTAGAATTGATGCTGAGAATTAGTCTAATGAATTTTCTTCACTTACTTGATAAATTGGTTAAAATAGTCATAAAAAATTAGGAGACATATAGATGGGTACCTTGATACTGTAGCTATCTATCAGTAGGCCTTTTGCAAAGAAAAATTATGTCTAATGATAATTCCTTGAGTTTGTCAACAAATAGTAAAATATAATCATTAGATTATTTTTCTTGCCCTTTAAAGAAAGTTCTTGAAAAAGACCTTCATGAGGGGCCATTAGAAAAGTGCTTGTGTGATAGTATTGCTTTCAAGAATTAGATAGTCCTCTGAGGGACAGAAGACAAAACTAAAAGTATATTATCAGTGTTTGGTGTAGGAAAACTACAACAGGAGTATTCCAAGTCTGAGTGTTGTAGGTGGTGCTTCACATGATACATATTAATGAATTGAAAAAACCATGACCAGTGGTACAGAAACATTCAGAGGCAGATCATTCAAGTCAGAGCTGGGGAAGATAGTAGAGGACTCCATGCAGGAATATGGGCAGGTTGGCTATCCAAACGTGGTGTTGATAAATGCAGAGCATTGCACATGAGGCAGAAAAATGGAAGTGACAAGGCTCACCACTGCGTTCTAGCGTAACTGACCGCTTGGGAGTAGAAGGGAAGACCACCGATGTTTCCTTATGAAATTCTTCATCAAAGTGAGTGGAATGATATGAAGACATACAGTTGTTGAAAATGGAATAAGAAATAATGCTGAAAATCCAGGAGTGGCACATGTCAGTAGCAAGCCCTTTCCTATAATACTGAGTTCTTTAGGGGTTAGGCTATCTGAAGAATGTATGTAGCAGAAACAAGAAATTCAGAGATAAGCAGTGCAGATTTTACTGTTGAATAGACTGACTTCTGCATGAGGAAAGAGTTAAGAGGCAGTTTAGTGAAAAAATAAATAACAAACTGCGGTTATGAAATAAAAGAAAGGAAGATTTACTTTTTCAGTTATTACAAGAACAACAAATCATTCAGTAAAATGCAAACAAACAAACAAAAAAACCCCACAAAATAGGAAACAGTATTTTATGCAACTTGTAATTTGTTTTTGGTTCAGATTGCCAGAATATTTGCATATCAGAGAAATAAAATGACTCACCTGTTTATCTCTTCATTAGGGGTCCAAAGACAAGATTTTTGAGTTAGCCATGAAAAATGTTGCTCTAGCCCTCTCTTTCTAGACCACACCTGTAACAGGTGAGGTTCTGGAACACGTCAGGCTCTGTCTATCCAACTTGGCCTGTGTAGCCATGAGCTCCAGCCAGGGGTGCTCAGACCTGCAGTGATCGGCTGTGGTCCTCAGAGGGAGGTCCTGTGGGGTCATGGTGCATCTTGGCACTTCATGGTATCTAACTTGGTAGTGTGCTTGCCTGGATTTTTCTGTCTTTATTTTATACTGTAAGACACTTCATACTTAGGCTAGCATTTCTGAAGTATATGCCAAAGTTGAAGCAGCCAGAAGGAGATGACGGACAGGAATAAACTTCCCTTTCACATTATTGAACACTTGTCCAGTCTGAGCCCAGCTCTCTTTTTAAACATCTAGGACATAGTGTAGTGGAGATTTGTCTCTTGTTTTGAAGTAGGCTGTAGTTTCTGTTCTTGAGGCAGAGTTCTCTCTTAAATTCTGTGGTGATTTTTTGAACTATCAAAAGGAAATTTTCTTTTATTCAATGATGTGCATCTTTTTCATGCAATTAAACACAAATCCCTGGTCATGGGCATGCATCATGGCCCAGAAATCTCTATAAAGCCTGTGATCCTTCTGGAGATTGCAGTCGCAAAGCTCTGTATGGTTGCTTTTGCACCAAAGGCTTGTCCTGCCTCCATACAACAGGTTTGAACTTTTGACAGCAGTATTGGGACCCCTCTGAGAAATTTATGGTAATTTGCAAAAAAAAACCCAAACCAACAACAACAAAAAAAAGTAGGTGTGCCTGTCTCCTTTTCTTTCACAGTTCTGGAGACACCTGCTGCCATTCTATTGCTAGCTCAGAATTCATTAGAAAATGAGTTTCACTGGTGACATTCTCACATGTGAAATCTTTGCCCAGATTTTGAACCATGTTGCTCTTAAGAAAGGGCAGTGGCTACATGCAAATACCGAGAGATATAGTTAACAGGATTGATTGTGTGGGGTCAAATGCTAAAAAGGTATGTACGAATGTGATTTTGTTTCTTGAAAAAGTGTCAAAAGACTATCTCTGTTATCTGATGTGGTGACATTCACTGTTTCCGCATTTTGACATTTTTCTCCGTATGCCTCAGCCTGTTAACATGCAGAAGTTATCTAATTTATTTTATTTTATTTATTGGACAGGGGTCAGGCACTTTGTGAATTATGGACTGCATTCTCAGTGAATCAAAATATTTAGGTTGCTTGTGAGGTTCAGTCCTTGGCATCGTGTCACTAATTACTTTTACACAACTCTGAAATAATGACAAAAGGAAAATGCATCAACAAAGAAAGAGAAATTAAACTTTGTAAAACAAAACAAAAGCCAGATCAGAAATAGAAAGTGTTATTTAAGGGGAAAAGTGGGTGACCAAATGTGCAGTCTGGATTCAGTACAATGTTATATGGCAAGAGAAGAGACACTCAGCTTTGGATCCTCTCCAGTCAGAGGAAAATTTATGACATAAATTTTCTTTGATAAACATTCCTGAGAAGCTGCTTTGTATTTTAATCTTACTGAATGTTTGTCTCAATCCAGTGGTATCTTTTTTCTTTTTTTTTTTTTCCCTCTCATTATTTTTTGGCTGTGTTTTTTTATATCTCCTTTCGGATTCTTTTATATTCTGAATATACTTCAATGACAACTAGTAAAGAACTGCCTTGCTTACAAGCTAATTGGTAGTAGAAGGTAGTCAACCCTTGCATAAGACTTTTGAAGCATGTCCCTAGATATTCTGATCTTTCCATACTTATGCTTCAGAATACTGCAGCAGTATTTTCTCAGGTTTTCCCCATCCAAGGTGCAGAACCATTCCCAGTGGCCTTCTGCATGCTACCCTGGCAATGTTTCTGTCCTCTAGCTGTCCCATGTAATGAGACATGAGAAGCAGCAGTTAAGCTTCCATAGAAATAGCAATACCAACAAGCTATTAGTCTGGTTTATACCATACATAGGTATTTATTTCTTTGTAATATTGGCTGAAGTGCAGTCTTTGTGTTGGAAGTAGGAGTTAAGCTTCTTGCTTCGAAAGAACAAAATGGCATTAGTTTTCCTTTCTCTTAGAAATGGAAAATTGCTCATAAAACTGCATCAGAACACTTAAAACAAAGGCATGAGTATGGCATGCTTTTGTAACTTTGTAAATTAAACACAACTCTACAAACTCTTTGGTTGCTGTTTTAGTGTGCAAGGTGCATGATAGCATCATGCTTTGTAACTCCATCCCTTACAGAGATGCATTTAACATCATTAGATCATTGCTTAATTTACAGCTTGATCTTCCCAGTGACATGTATAACAAGTTAAATATCAGTAGAGTGCATTTAATAAACACTAATTTGTATTACTCTTATCACAGACTGTATACATAATGTAGGGACCTCGTGTGTGGTACAGTAGAAGGGAAATATATTTATAAGTTTGTTCTGAATTTAAAAACTGTACATTTCAACATAGATATTTTGGAAACATTTACTAGATGGCAGTTACATGAATTCTTATGATTATACAGACTAAAAGGGAATAAAATAGATAAGCAATTTACAGAATGTAAGAATGTTACCTTTTTTGTGTTCTTCACCTGATTACAGTGACAGCCTAAGCTGTAAACTGGTTCAGATAGAGGGTATTTCTTACAAAAGACATAATTCTTCATGGCTTTTCTAGTAAAGTGAATAGAAAATGGTAATATTATTTGTATTTTTTTCTCTAATCCAATAGAGTATATAAAAAGGAGAGCGACCATAAATTGAGTGCTATATATATGTTTGTGACACACTCGCTGCCAAAGAGCTCAATCTGCTAGCTGAGGGTGGCTGTAGTCCTATGCTGAAAGTCTAATAGAGGATCATAATGGCACTGAAGGACAACTGCTTCCAGTGAAGAGAAGCAGACAGTAGATGTACCAGTGGGTGTGGAGAATTTTGATTGCAAACACCAGAGCAAACCTGACGAACACAAGAGGAAGGCTGGAACGCCTTTACAAACCACATAGGACTAGGTTCTGTGGACTATTCCAAAATGTTCTTGCACTTTTAATTGCACAATGCTTGTTTTACATCAGACAGTAAACACCAGAAGCAAATCTGGTGGGTTTTTTTTTTATACCCAGCATCCTTGGTGCACAGATTAGTAAAAGCAGGCTATAATGGAAAAAGAAGTCAGATTAGAAATATAGGGACAAAATGTGATGATTCTGAGCCTGTTCAGTGGATGAGTTAAGGAAAGAGACCAAATTGTTATTAGGGAAGTGAGGAGAATGTGGTGATAAAACCTGCAAGAGTTATACTGAGAGCCATGCAGAAAGGCTCACTGGGTTAAGTAGAAAGATTTCAGTCAACTTGGAATCACGTTCAACATATAGATCAAAGTTGATGTTTTAGGATACTCAGGCTCAGAATCTTATGTTTGACTATAAGGCTTTGGTTGCCTGTTCAGAAGAGACTTGATTTCTACCAACTGCTCCTCAGCCCACAAACCGTGAAGAAGGGAGTAATTTCCTTTTGATGGGAGTTGGTTATCTGTATGAAATGAGTTAGGTTCATTGTCAGGTATATTGTGGCAGGCATTTACATGTTCCTAACAGTCATTGGAAATGACACCAAGAAGGAACATTCCTGCTGGCATTGTCACCCGAGAGGCTGAAAATCGGATGGGCACTGACAGTAAACAGGTCTGTCACTCAGAAAGTAATCATCCTGATCAGGATGGAGGCAGGGTAGGGAGACAACATGTAAGGTGAGGCTAGGGGCTTCAGCTGGGATGGTACATGCCATGCAAAATAGCTGCACTGAAAAAAGAACATAAGAAAAAAACAAAAAAAGACTCAGAGCAACAGGTTCCTATTTTAGTATCATTTTATGTTCAGAACCTTAACAAGAAACTGTACATTTTAAATCCAGTTAGCTTCTTAAATCATTTCAAGCACAGTTCCTATCCATGGATGTGCTTTCTATTTTTGTGACTATATTTTTTTTAAACTGTCGTGGTTTTATTTAATTTTTTTTCAAGCTGTTTCTGCGAAGACCAAGGCTACTAAGACAGTAAAGAGACCCTGTATCTAACTGATAGTATAAAGAAAGAATAAAACAAGCTGTACCCAAAATTAAAGGAATTGGGTGGGTGGAGACAAGACACAAAAAGCAGGAATTTGCCCTCTCCCTAATTTTTCTCTTTTTCACAATTAGAAGATATGTTTTGACAAAATATGTATGTAATTTGTTTTTGAATGTGCATACCTATACTATTTTTATTAAACAACAACAACAACCAAAAAACAAAAACCAACAAACCACAAACATTTATTGTTTGTGTCTGTATGAATTTTGAGGTGTCTTTACCCTGGCTGATGCAGAGTGGACTGAATCAAAGAGTGATGACCTCTCATTAAAAATTATTAGGAACTTTATCGTAATATTTAGTGACCCTCAGGGAAGTTTGAATTCAAATTTTAGATGAAGGTTAAGATTTCTTCTTAAGGGTAGTGTCAGTTCTCAGTTGCAGATGGTAGGCCCCTGCTGAAATTGCAAGTAAATAGCTAATAAATGAGGGCTTCCCACTTGCAAATGAGATGGTTTTACTTTTCCTTGAAGAAATTCAGTAAATTGAAAAACTCTAAATAGCACAGAAATTTCAGTCCTCCAGACCGCCTTCTCCTTCTCAGATTTTGCTGTGCTATATTCAGCACTCAGTTTTGCCAACACCAAACATGCCTGATGTGGCATTTACATTCTTTTTTTTTTTTTTTTAAAATACCCATAGATTAGTTTTATTTCTAAGAGTTAACTTCTCCTCTTGACACATGTACTTAATTCCCATTAATGGAAATGGCAGCTAGGCATGCACACTGAAAGGAAAAATCTGTTCCTAAGCATATGATCCAAACTGCATTGTAGCTAAACATTTCCATACTCTGAATTAAGCACTCATTATTTGTGAGATATTCTTCACAGTAAATGCATAAACCCTGCTCTGTTCTCCCTCCGTTCTCTTGTAACCTGTTCCAAAACACCCTTCCTTAGAAATCGTACAGATTCATTCTTAAGGCTGCAGTTGTTTTGGATGTGTGCCTAAAAGAGAAAATCCATGTAGGATCTTCAGAGTTTTGCATATTTTCTGTGAGAATTTTCCAGTAAATCATTCTGTGGAACATCTTACATTTTCTTGGACTTTGTAGGTCTCTATTATTAAAACCTACAGTGGAAACAACAAAACCCAAAAAGCTCTCTTTCTCTCCTCCTCTCTCTCTTTCTCCTTCGCTCTCTTTCTTTCTCCTTCGCTCTCTTTCTTTCTCCTTTGCTCTCTTTCTTTCTCCTTTGCTCTCTTTCTTTCTCCTTTGCTCTCTTTCTTTCTCCTTTGCTCTCTTTCTTTCTCCTTCGCTCTCTTTCTTTCTCCTTCGCTCTCTTTCTTTCTCCTTTGCTCTCTTTCTTTCTCCTTTGCTCTCTTTCTTTCTCCTTTGCTCTCTTTCTTTCTCCTTTGCTCTCTTTCTTTCTCCTTCGCTCTCTTTCTTTCTCCCTCTCCCTCTCCCTCTCCCTCTCCCTCTCCCTCTCCCTTCCCTCACGGTATCTGCCCAAGGCTCTAGGCTGAAGTGCTATCATTTGACGCTTAAAAAAAATAATGCTTCATTTAAGTTTTTCCTTCTGCCAGCCTGCTTGCATAAAGACCTGTGGATCCTGTCTACACATAGTCCAGAGTTACAGTACATCTAACTTGAGCTGGGTGGATAATTGATTTTTTGGCTCACCTCTTGAGCTGGAGAACCACAATAGCAACAAAAAATCCAGTTAAGCACAAAAATTCAGGTTGGAGTTTATAATTAGAGTTGTTTCACCTCTAATCGAGAGAACTGAACATGGATCTCTCAGGTCACTGGTGGGTTTTGTAACTGTGACCTGCTGGGTAAAAAGGGGCATCAGGGTTTAAAATTACTAGCCAAAAGTTCCAGGACAAGATAAAAAATGTGCTATGTTAGAACTTAAGAGGATTGCATATTATGTACATGTTCTTCTCAGTCGGTCGTTATTTATCCTCATTTCTTTCCACTTTCTGATATGATAGCAGCCTTTGTGAGATGTCCTGGCAATTTCTAAAATACAGATCTTAAAGTTGATGTGAAATGATTTGCAGAAAGTTAGCAGATTCCCTCAGACCATTTGTTTAACTTGCTTTTTCTCTCTCTTGCAAATGCAGTTGTACTTACTCGGAGAACATAATTTTATTGATAAGTCTGTAACAGACTGTTAGTAATACAGCAATAACAATACAATGACAGAGCGGTACAATACAATATTAACACAACAGTAACAATAACTCCTTCCTTTTGGACACAATTCCTCCACCCCCCCAGTCTGGGAGAGGGAGCTCAGTAGTTTCAGAAAACGTAAAAGGAATGAAACCGAGAAGAAAGGGTAGTAGGTGCCTGAGTACAAAATGCGTTGGGATAAAAGCAAATGTAAACTAGGGTAAGGGAAAAGAAGTGCCTGTGTCAGGAGCATTCGGGGGAATGATCTCTGTTTCCTTCCTTTCTTCTGTTTCCTCTTCTCAGCTCTTGCTCACTTATCTTTGCTTTCTTCCTGAAATTTTTTTTTTGCCTTTTTTCCCCTGCTTTTATTCCCATTCTTTGTACTTCCTAGTCTAGCAATGTCCTCTTCCCCAATTCCTGATGGTGATGGTAATTGTCCTCTTCCCCAATTCCTGATGGTGATGGTAATTGCTCTGGTTTATAATCATATTAGCTGAGAGCCAGCAACCAAGGATCCCCATTGTGCTAGGCGTAATACCAGCTTGGAGGAGTTATGTGATCATTGCCTTGAAAAAGCTCAAATAGGAAACGATATAGAAGGGGTAAATATGTATATATGAATGGTTGTGGGAAGGACGTGGTAGAAGAAGGGCAGCTGTGGAGTGGAGCGCAGTTGAATAAAGGACTATGAGGTTAGAGAGCTGAGTGGAGCTAATGTGCAGTCAAAATATGGTAGCCCTGTTCTGCCAAAAAAACTTGCTTTTTTTTTTTTTTGAATAAACGGTGGTTTTAATTTTCCTCTGTCTGGGGCTTCTGAGTGACTTCTGTCTTCAAACTTCTCCCAAGTCCAAGTGGGAGGAAATAGGTAAGAAAAGCAAGAAGGGGCAGAGAAGGAACAAAATTTAGGGATGGGAAAATGAAAGACCAAGAAAAGGGGCCCTGCAAATGTGAATACAGCTATGAAGTATGTTTTAACCAAACAGTAGATGTAAAAATCATGCCTTTGTGGGAAAAAGAGCTAAAATATAAGTTTCAGCAGCGTGAGACATGTTGGTATCTTTGTTTCTCATCCTTTTGCTGGAGTTGGCTGTGTCAGCTTGGGCAAACTGCTAAGCCTGTCTGCATCTCAGTTTCCTTATTTGAGGCCAAATTCTCCTACTAAGTAGTCTCCTACTTCACATAGAGATTTGGTGATTTGAATGGAGCCCCTGTGGAGTGGGATACTTTTCAATACAAATAAAGTTTTGGAATTGGCCCTAATTATATTTATTACCTGCAGAGGAGTAATGTGAGACTGAACATGGTTTGAGACCCTCAGATGAAAGAGAAAGCATTTGGAATTGTTCTTTTTAATCATCTGCTGTCTTTGCAGTGTCTACTTCATAGCTGTCTTAAAAGGGCTAGCTACTAAATAACAAATGAAAAATCCTTGTACATATTAACTAGGTTTGTCAGAGTCCTATGAATGGACCTCTGTGGAAAATATTATTTGCTAGGGGCTACTGAAGGAAGTCGGTTTATCCTGCCCCACAGTGAGGAGCCATTAGATCTACCTCATGCCAGAAGTTGACAGATTGTATGTGACTCCGCTCTGAGTGCCGTGGTGGTTGGTGTAAGGCAGGCTGGAGGCAGTCTTCGCAGATCCTCTTTTATAAGCGGTAGTGAAGGCGCCTTCGCAAAGTTAGCTTCGGCGTTTTGTTTCGTGAGCGGTCTAGTGCAACTCGTGCCCATCGTCCCCAAAGAGCAAATGGGTTTGCTACTCATGATTAAAATGATGATCCCAGATTTGTAACCGATGATGCTTTTATGCCAGCACTGGGCTGACTAGCCCCTGTGTGAGCCTGCTGGTTTATAATGTACGCATTGAGAGGGAAAAGCAGCAAATTAAATGCTGTAGTTGTTGAATATTAATAAAAGAAATACACTTTTCTATTTGGAAATTTTTTTAAGCCAGCGGGCATGAAAATGTTTAACATTATGTGCCTCTTCTGTGCAAATATGAGTATATATTTCAAAAAGTAAACTTGCTTTCTCAGTGTCACTGGGAGGTAAGGATAAGGGGGGAAGAGAGGGGGCAGTGGACCTAATCAAACTGTTGTGGGGTCAAAACCTCGTGGTTTTTAAAGGCCCCTAATGTTGTCCAGCTGCAAATTAAAGAANGAATTAGGGCTGGGGAACTGGAAAGAATATATATACGTGGTTGTGTGTGGGTGTTTGTGCATGTGTGTGCTAAAGAACAGGGAGAACAGTTTGGTTTTTTTTTTNGGTCCATTACCTGATTGCCTCCCTCGCCTGCCAGATTTTTATCTAGATAATTGGAAGTGCCGCGGAGGCTGCGCTCTGCCAGCCAGCCGAGGGGCTCTGCAGCCGCGCTTCGTCCGCCTTGTTATCAGGGGCTGCCTGGGCAGGGAAAACTGGGGGGGATCCACAGCGGAGGGGGGATCTCCTCTTGCTCTCCCGGGGGTGGGAAGAAAGCGAGAAAAAAACGCAGCAGACGAACGGAAAGTTTATTTTTGTTGTTGTTTGTGCGCGTGTGTGTGCGCGCCCGCTGTTTTGGCATGTGGCTACCTTGTCCCTTGCGAACAACAGGGCTGTTTGATGGAGTTTGGAGCTGAGGAAACTTTGGGTTTGTTGCCAGGACGGTTCGCAGCACTTTGTGGAAAGCAAGAGCTAACAGTGAGACCGACAGAGTGAGTGACAAGTTGTTTACAGGTTTCCTTGAAGGGGCCTCTGCTATATTTCAATCTGTCAAAGTTGCTTTTCTTCCCTCAGAACAATGCCTGATTGTTGTGCAGGGTGTTTTGGGTTTGGTGGTGGTTTGTTGGGTTTTTGTGTGTGTGTG
>VWZY01007817.1:589597-704265 GCA_013399075.1 Chloroceryle aenea
CGAGCACATGACCTTTTGTTGATCTAGCAGGAGCGATTATTTTTAGGCAAGTTAACATCCCGGCCCTCTGTCAGGAGCACATCCTTTTGCCTGAGCAGAACAAAAAAAAAGGAGAAAAGACAAAAAGTGAAACTCTTGCCTCCCAAAGTTTTGGCCATCGCCTCTCTCTCGCGGAGCATTAAGAGAGGGGTTTGGGTATGACGAGCGGGGTTTGGGAATGACGTAGACGCGCCTGTTTTCCCCCTGCCCGAAGCAGGAGCCGTCCCCGTCTGGAATTAAGTTTGTGCTGTCACTGGTGATGGCTTCTGACCTCTGAGAGTTCAGTCCCTACTTCATATGATCTGGCGCTCCTAAGAGGTTAAGCGCTTGTACGCACATGTCTATTGATGATCCGGCATCCTTCCCCCTGGCTTCATTTTTAAAGGTTATTAATAGTCTCTTGTGCGGCTGCAGTAAGCAATCCAAACTTTCATTTCTAAGCGGTAAATAAAAGAATGCCAGGATGCGTGTTACTTAGGTTTTTCTCATCTTCATGAAAGCTACCTCCTGTATAAACATTTGGTTGTATCTGACTATGCAATACAAGCTAGGTGCTAGACCAGCTGGTTAAAAATATGCTAAGTCAAGCTGTTCATCGTTAAACCTACTGAATTTGATAGTAAAGGCATAGAAAAGAAGGCAAGATAAAAACATTTTAGGTGGGATGAGGAACACGCATGCAGAGAAAGGACAGGAAAGAACGCTTGAATTAAAAGATCGGAGAAAAATAAAATTAGGAAACGCAGAAAAGAACTCTTTTAACGCCTTCCATCCTTGTTCTGCCACTAGAACACTTCCTTACTAGAAAGTGGAATTGGCATGGTCGCACTCCTCCAAGGTCATCTTTAATGCAATTAATTTTCCAGACTTGCTGGGAATACTTGGCGTTTTTTGGTTTCTCGTGATCACAATAGTAGAACAAAATTAGTTTTGTTCACGTGCGTGGTATTAACCGAGTTCAGCTACCTGAGGAAACCTTTACCGGTTTTGGTGTCGAATCTGGTCTAGCAGCCTGATCATACATTTGTCTTGTTCATACAATTAAAAGATTCGAGTATTTCATATGCTTCACTAAGATGATACACAGAAATCTGTTAGCAAGACATTTGTATTATTTGAACTTTTGTGGTGTACAGAATACTTGTAAACCCTGTGAAGCAGAATGAAGTCCTTTCATTTTCCTGTCAGGGGACTCATTTTTTTTCTTTTTTTTTTTTTTTAATTTGAAGCCTCTCTGCATTATAAATATATATTTATATAAATTTTATATATAAGCAAATCATTTTGGACAAGACATCTTCTGTAGAAATAGCATGAGCTTCTCTACTGTCCTCCCTCTCCCACCCCCCCATTTTATTTTCAGAGATCCCAGCTTTGCTCTTGTAAACATTCTAGTTAAATAATCAATACGCTGCTCTCCTTTTGCTATGCAGATAATAGTGAGCAATAGAAATGGGAAGCAATAAAAATGGACCTTGGGACGTATAATTATTATTACTATTTTTTTAAACAATTTTCCCTCTGTAGTTGAAATTGGTAATACAAAGCAATATCTCTGTTAATGATTACCATTTGTTTACATTGCGTGTGTTTGACTATAGTTACATACACATGCACAGAGTGGATACTGTCCATGTACTCTATCAGAAGCCAGCCACGAGGACACACTTTCTCTTACACAGAGATGCACGAGACCCTCAGACACAGACATGCTCCCAGAGTCCACATGTGTATATATGCATGATGCACAGATGATTATTTTTTTTCAGACATCTATGTCAGGTTGTTTTCTCAGATTCTCTGTGAACGCAGCTCTTGGAGCACGATTCTGCAGTCCAGCATGTTGTATCTGCATGACCGACTTTGGTTTTGTTGTTAGTACCCCTCTCCCACTATTCTCTTTTAAACTTGAAATAGCAAATTACAGGGAGGTGAGGTAAAGATTTATCAGGCAGAGTTGTTTGCAGTTCAGATCTCAGAGCATCCGTATATATCTCAGGAGTTTATTCTTCTTTCGCTGTTGTCTTTCCCATGATATTTCGGTGTATCCCGCTAAAGTGCAAACAGTTCAGAAACTTTCAGTCACCTCAACTGGAGGGTTCTGAATCAGGAGGACTTCTCTTGTGTGTCTGTGGCCATTATCAGGGGGCATTTACGGTACATGCTTGGAATGAAAATGATCCTCAGTGTCAGACGAATAAACATTCATTAATTCATTCAGTATCACTAGTAAATTGCAGTAGGTTTTGTGAATTAGCATGTGTAATTAATTACCATACCAAAATGCGAGGTTTTTCACCCTTTCCCGAGAAGTTACTTGCATGTCTTTATTTCTGTTTGTGGCAGTTCAGCTGCTTTATTGAGAGGAGCATCAGAATGCGTACGCTGAGGGGGGATAATGTTTGCAGAAATGTTGTAGGAAGAAATCATAACTGGAATCTGCTCTGTTTGTTACAGAGGGAAAGGATAACTTCTGGGATGTACTTTATGAGATACCTGTGGCCCCCTGAATTGACTTTAAAGGTCTTTGGAAAAAATAACTCCTTTGTTGTTTGGGTTTTTTGGTGGATTGGGTTTTTTTTCTGTTTCTGTGTTTGTTTTTTTTTTTATTTGCTTGTGCTTTTTGTTTGTTTTTGGTTTTGTGTTTTGTTAAAGACATGTCATTATACTTGAAAATAACAAGTATGGCTACAATAGAAAGAAAGTTTACTTCATTGAGGAACAGGTAGAGACAGTGCGGCCAGAACCATCAAACAGCTGTGAAATTTACAGAATGATAAAATCTCAGCAATGTATAACATAAAGCTTTAATGACTTAATAAAATCTGATAAATGAAAAATAGATAAAGTGACTGCTTAACAATGTCCCTAGTGTATGGGATGTTCTTAAACCCAAATTAATTACTGCATATTTACATTTCTCTGTAGACTGAGAGAGAGGCTATGCTAGACATCCGGACAGTTACATCCTTTCTCTTTCTTTTTCTTTCTTTTTTTTTTTTTCCCTTTTTTTTTTTATTATTCATTTTTAACATGCCAGTTCAAGGTAGAGAGGTATGCAGTGTTTGTGAAAGAAAGAAGGGTGGGTTAGTGCTTTCATAGGAAAAAAGGAAGAGCTAGAAAAGACAAAAGGCGTGGACGGGAGGAGTGGGGATGGGGACGGGAGAACAAGTTTAACATTTACAGTCACCAGTTCTGTGCACTCGAAACGTTTTCTGTGCTAGTGAATAGCTTGCAGAAAGGACAAGGCTCAAGAATGTAAAGCAAGCTTCTGCTGGGAGGAAAAAAATATACTTAGCTGCCTCACTGTTGCACTGCACGAGTCATTTCAGACTCCCACTGAATTTATTTTGGGGTTGTACCAACACTGTTAAATGGAGAAATCATTTTCCTAAAAGGAAACTTTGCGTATTCCTAAGTGCTTTTCTTAGCTAAAGTTACCCTAAAAGCTTTCTTCTGCGTTTGCTGAGAATTTTGGAAAAAGAATAATACCTTACTATTAAACAGCTTGCTCAGAATGATGTCCCACTCTCCTAAAATCTACCTGCAGAAGTAAGAGTGATTATTCCATCATTTAAAAGAAAACACAGAAATTTCTTTAATATCAGGCTGAGTAGCTTTTACCTTCCACTGAGATATTTTGAGAAAAGGTCTTTATTGCTTATGTTTGTGGTTCTAGGGGTCTGGAATCTGAAGAATAGATACAGTGACAGTTAAAACTTTCAGGTGCTGTTTTTTCATAGTGATGAAAATTAACACGATATTGTTTCTCTGAAATAAGGCTGAAGGAATTAATGAGTAGTCTGCAAACACATTAATGTCCTGCATGCACTAATTTCATTTGTTGTGCTTATGCTTAGCGAGGAAGAAGTTGACTGTTACAGATGATGGATTTTAACGAACATCTCAATAATTTACTAGTTGCTGAAATTGTGAACTAGACTTGGAAGGCAAAAGCCCAAATGAGAGAGCTGATGAGTGACACACCAGCCCGCACAATTCGACTGCTGTATTCATCGCATTTGAATCAAATCGGGAGTTTGGCATTACTAATTCTGTGTGGCTGGCTCATCATATGCATTCAAGGAGTTAATTAAAACACACACAAACACATACACACACTCTCCCACCAAGCATCTTGCGATGTTTATGTGCATAGTGTATTTGATTGGTACCTTTAGATAGGAGAGGAATTGTTTTTCCTTCTCTCGCTGTCCAGAGATCTCAAATATATAACTAGTTTACAAAATATTTACTGCTTCTTAGGGAGCTTTTAACGAGCATTTGTGGCTTTATCATTTAGGAGGCATATAGTATCTGGTTGAGTTAGTTAAATGTGAAGCTCCCTGATAGGATAGGCATATGTGTCTGTGTAATGTGATATATCTGTAGCTGTATAAAACACACTTTTACACTGTTTATACAGGAAAAAGAATATCTCCTCCCAAGGTAGATTAATAGTTTCTCTGCATGCTTTTCATAATATACTCAAATCTCTTAATGTCGAATAGGATATTTGCATGCTTGCATGTCAGATACCTCTGCCTTTACGACTTTTACAGAATTCTTGATGTTCTACTTATTTATTATTAATTTTTAACTATTAATTTATTGCTCAGGCCTGGTTATAGTGTAATTAACTTAGAAGGAAGAAAACCATGTTGACATGTTATACCTGTACACACTAGAAATATTCAATGCCTGAGTATTCTGCTGCTATATTCAAGAGAGAAGTGCTCACAGCGATTAATCAATAACTGCAGTACATCTCTGCTGATGGCAAGGAGTTTGTTTAACAAGTAGCATCCTTAGAAGCGAAGCACTTTTCCCTTTTAAAGTCTCTGTGGATTTTTATCTAACTTTGAAAATGTGTGACGGCTCCTGTACTTAAGAAAGATAAAATGATGTTGTATTTGAGTATGTTACAAACTATGCTGTGAATTAAGGAAATCCTCGTCACGTTATGGTGTTACCTAATCCTGAAGTTACTTCTCTAACTTTTGACATGGGTTGCATTTTTCTATTGCGCTTCTGGCTTTGGGCAGTGGTTGAGGTTGAGCAATACCTGACGGGGATTTACGGCGGTTGTACCTCTCGCATCTCCTCCCGCAGACCCCCTGGTGAAAACCCGCCGCCATCGGCGGCCATAAAGTTTTCGCCCATGGCTTTGCTGAGGGTTATGATGCTAGCCTGCGGTCTGCCACATGTCCCACCTCTTCCACACCCGGTCGAGGGGCTGACTTGGTTCCAGTGGCCTGCGCTTTGATTGGGGACGGGCTGGCTCTGCATGCGGCCAGCGGGGAGACCCATGCGCTGCAGTCTCCGCGTGAGAGATGCCGCTTGTCACCTCCGTGCCGAGCCCAGCCTGAGGAGCCAGGAGTCTCTAAAAGTTGTTCCTGAGACCACATGTCCTTCTGACAGTGCTGAAGTTCTGTGTGCGGTCGTTGTTGGGAGAGAGCAAATTTAGACAAGATTTTGGACGAATTTTGGTAAGCTCTGTTTCCAAGGGCCATGGTGCTTGAATGTCAGGAGTGAATGGAAACTGTGAGATGTGCAGTGGTAATTCAGAGAATCTGCCAATCTTTTTTTTTAGTCTAGGTGCAAAATGTATTATTTATTTATTTGTTTAAATGGAAACAGATGGAAAAGAGAAAGACGGGTTGAGTTGTGGCTACGAGAATCATCAGATGTTAGTAGAAGGTTCAGATATGTTAATAGATGCTGCCTGTGGTATGGAGGGGAGTGTGTGTGATGGTGTTTGTTTTGCAGTAAATTTGGCAACATTTTCCTATCTCCTATTTTTGATCTGGCATGGCATTTCTCTTCAACTTGTCCTTTTGTCACCTTGTGTAAGAAAAAGAAATAAATTCCAACAAGATGATATTATTCTTGACTTGTAGAATTCTGAGAGTTGAAGTGAAAATGAGAAAAAGCTTGGGGCTTGTTTTGAAAGTTTGAAATGGCTTTGACCTTGTTTTCCTTAGAAGTATTGTGGGATTAGTCAGGTAACACTTCTCAATTCTCAAAATGTAATTATATTTGATATTTTAAAGATTTATGTTCAGTGTTCCAGGTTTCCTTTTTATACTTTTTAAAGACTAATTATGGAAATTAATATTGGCAGCTGCTCTTTGAGATCGATAATTATTTTTTTATCATGTGTTTTGTCCAGTCCATATAGACTGTCTTCATTGTGTTTTGTTTTGTTTTTTTTTTTTTCCCCCTAGGATGTGGGTACCTGCATGCTATATTTGATCTGAATATATCATAAAATGTTACCCTAGTGCTAATTTTTTTTGCATCGTTGTATTATAGTTTTATATTTTTTCTGTCTTGCTAATCTTAACATAATTCTTTTACTTTTGGGGGCAAAAAAATATAAGCAGAGTGAATAAAAATTTAGTTTTCTTGTTTGAATAATCAGAATTCTTTTTAGTGTTGAGGTACTCTGTGTGTTTATGTGCTATTCTTGCATAGTTAAGACCATTGTCTACATCTAATGTTCTTCATGAACCTCTGTAGCTCTAGAAAAGTAGTTTAAGTAAAGAGAAACTCACATAGTTTGTCATCCTTTCAGTTTCTTTGGTCCCGAGCTTGATTTTTAAGGCCATGGGACAAAAAAAGATGCCCCATGTTTCATTGATTTATCTCACAGGTTGGGCATGGGCAGAGGTAAAGTATCTGACAGTGAGCTGGCATTACTTTCCATTGCTAACTCAATAGACAGTGTAAGTCCAAGAGTAAGGAAAATGTTAGTGCTTCTGAACAGTTTTTTTATTTTATTAGTCCTCTTTTTACCATAGTTACATGAAAAGATTTCACCAGACATTGTTTGGCTGTTAAAAAGAGTCAGCCTAAAAGAATCTCAGAGTGTGTGTACCCATAGGTACAGATGCGTTCATGTTTGCTGTCTGTAGTTTGGTATGTGCGTTTACTGGGTTGCATTAAACTCCATTATCTTCAGTTTACTGGGAATCCTAAAGACACCGTGCTTTAAGAGAGTGTGGTGCAGGTAAACTTAATCATAGTCTGAAAGACCAAAGTGCATCTGCATATGATTTTTAGGTATTGCTTGTTTTGAGAGAGAGAATGTTTAATGAAGGGTGTGAAGTGCAAAGTGTCCTCTGAGACTTTGAGGTGGCCCTCCTGAGTTGGAGAGCTTTGTGCCAGGAGGAAGCCTTGGCTTGCTCTAGTTCTGTCCATGCTGTATTTGACTGTAGAGAAGTCTTATGTTTTCTGAGAAATTCCTTTAGCGGCCTCATTACATTTATTTTGTAAAGCAAGACTGAAAACATTTTCTCCAAAGGTTTAGTCAAGTTTCTATTCATAGGGTTTTCTCCCTAAATTTCGATGCTGTGGCCTCACTGGGGCAGAGGCTTTTTTGGATAGAAATGAGATGTGTGGGAAGGTGATGGTTGGTAAGGGCGGAGGGAAGGATGTTCTTACCCGTTTGGCATGTCTGTTAGCAAACTGGGTCATTTTGTTGTCTTGTATTTACATGACTTGTTCCTGTTCTGGTGTGAAATGTGAATCACCAAAACATGATGATTATTTAAAAAAAAAAAAAAAAAAAAAAAAAAAAAAAAAAGAAAAGAAACAAAATTGAAAAAGAACTGAAAGGCTAAATGAAATCAAATGAAAACAGAGCATGCAACATTATTCTTTTGGTACAGTTTCCTCCTGCAGCTGCTAAGTAAAGCCAAATAGGCTTCTTATCCGTGTCTGTTTAAAATATCTAGGTTTTTAAGTTTGAAAATCCCAGGGACATAGAAAATACATGTCCATGTTCACGTTCAGCCTTTGGTTTGTCTTTTGCTCATGAGTTTTGGACATTTAAGTATGTATTTATGGTCAGTGTGTTAGAAAGAAGGCTGTTGCTTCTCATCTTCATCAAAAACGTAAGAACATCAAGTTGCTTCTGGTTCTGCAACTGAGATTAGAATTTGGCAGCATTTCTCAGTGAAGGGTTCTCATCCTTTGCTTATGTTGTACAGGTTCCGCTCACTTTTGCTCTACTTGCCTAAATTCTGAAATGAATTGTGTGACTCAGGAAACTGTATTCGGTTATGGTGTTTGCATGAAATAACATGCAAAGTCTGGGAATAAAATACTTGTGCTACTCTCAAGGATGCCCTGCATCTCTTTTCTAGATAATATGCATGTGTATTAGTGTCATTGATTTAGTGTGTTTTTGTAGAGAGCAGGCATCCTGAATCAGGACCCCATTCTGCTCGTCACTGTACAAACAGAAAAAAGAAGGTTTCTTTCCATTCCACAGAGCAGCCTTTGTGCTTTGAGCTTAGAGTAATATCAATGTGCCTTTGTATGGGGAAAATTCAGAAACAGAGAGTAGGTAAGAGATCCCTGGTGTGGTTCATGAATGAGATTTCGGTCCTGAAGCCACGCTTTAGAATTTATAAATTGAGCAATATATGTGCACGTTTTCTCTCCCTGTATATTTTCTACACATATATATGTGGAAGCTGCTTTACTGTTACAAGTGCTGATAATAACAGATTCATACTTCTTATAAAGTCTTTTGATTAGGAATTCAGAGCATTTGAAAAGCGTTAATGTACAAATCATGAAGATGTCTGTGCTCTTTCGATTGAGAAGTTAATATTAGCCTCAACCTATAGATGAGAAAACTGAGGAACGGTGTCACAACATCACTTGCATGGGTGGGTATAAAAAGTAGAGACACTGACTCCTAGTCCTGTTTTTTACCCTCAAAACCCGCCTTTTCCTCCTTGAGATCCTGAGGACTGCAAATTACAGATTTCTGTCTGTCCAATTATAATTTCTAAAGGTCTCATTCTAGCAAGATGAACTATAATATTCAAATAACTTAAATTCGTAAAATAGGGACTTTGGAGTGAAATTAATAATATAAAATAAAGAAATATATACAGCCCCAGCTGCATCGGTCAGGGCTGGGAGGGAATACTGTCTGTAGTACTTCCAATTATCTGAGCGTGCTTCTCAACTAACTCCCTACCTAGAGGCAAGTTCAGAGAACTGGAGTGAGGTAGCAGCACCCGTGGTGTTGAAGCAGTAAATTGATAGACGGTGTGTGCTCCTAACGGTCAGGTACAGGTTTTATTCTGGAGAACAATTAACATCAGCCATAGGTACAAGAGCTGTCATATGTTTTATAACCTAAGGACTAGGCACTAGGGGAGTCCAAGAAAAAATTCTTCACATGGAGAGTATTAATGTGAGGAACAGACTCTACTGAAAGCAGCAATGTAGGCAGCCATGGTGAGCAGACCAGCTAGCTTAAAAGCAAAAACCATGTTGCAGAACACAAAATGCATTGT
Source organism: Chloroceryle aenea (assembly GCA_013399075.1). NCBI lineage: Eukaryota > Metazoa > Chordata > Aves > Coraciiformes > Cerylidae > Chloroceryle > Chloroceryle aenea. The sequence goes on from VWZY01007817.1 coordinate 598,957, forward strand.
GATTCTTACCCGCATATTTGACATCTGTTTTTCAAATGTGGGACAGAGATCCAAAGCGAAGGAGACGATACAGGCTTATTAAAAGAGAGGAGTTATTTTCTTATTTGTGTTATAAATTCTTCTAATCTGCTTTCGTTGTTTTATTTTTCTCATTTCCAACTGTATGCTCACTAAGAGTAGATCTGAGTCACTGGGGTCTGCAGGTAGATTTAGATCTAGTCTCTGTTGGATCTCTTGCTACACACTGTTGAGAAAAATGTGTATAAACTAAGGAGTCCTGGTTGGATTTGATCTCTGTAGCCTGTGACTATTATAACTGAGCTATTAAGTTACTTTCTTTGATGAGGTTTTTAAGAGGGAGACTATTTTCAAGATAATGGATTATAATCAGGCATGTTCCATAGTGTTTCAGTAGTAGTTATTCAGCAGTGTGTTCACAAAGACCTATTTTGTGATAGGGCCAGTCAAGGCATCCTTTAAAAAAGTGCCCATTCATCCTCACTGTTTGGACTCTGTGGCACTGAAGTTCAGTGTCAGGTCCTAAAAATGTAGGCCTAATTAATTAATGTTCTGTTCAGCTGAAAAAGGGTGATGTTTTTCACCCCAGTAATCAGGATGGCATGAAGTGGTGACTCATGAGGAGATCACTGACCAGACTTTCCTTAATCTGCAGCAAGCTTCCATCAGTTGCAATGCCTCCAGAATTTCTAAGGCATCAGGAGAGATTTCTGCGGGCTTCGGCAAATCTGTAGATTTCAGAAGTTCTGTGTTGGTGTGCTTTAAAGACTCATTAACTGTCTGCTCTTGCTAAAGAACGTGTATCCCTGGCAGATTAGAATGATCAGAGCGGTGGTGATAAAAACGTACCTGATTCTGCCAGGACTAACATCTGGACCTTAGTGGACTTGGCACTGTGCGCAGAATCAATCTTTGTTTTTGAAACTCTAAGGTAGTAATTCCCAGTTGTGGCCACCAAGGTCTTAAGCAAGATCGCTGCACAAAAATTCCTTCTTCCAAATATACATTTGTTTGATAACCTCACTTGTCAAAAGTGTGACCTCTGTTAATTTGTCACCAGGCAAATTATTGTCACCAGTTCCCAGATTCCATGAGAACCCCAGGCAGACAGCAGACCCCCATGCTGGTAAGCGTTTCTGGTTTTGCTGTTGGTGATAATAAACAACCTATGTACAAATGAGCTGATTGAGGTACCTGCAGCTGAGATGGTAGATTCATCAGTGGATTTTTGGAGGGCTCACTGTCCTTGACTGAGGCAGAGTCCTCCAGAGCATCATGGCCTATCCTGTATTTTCCTATTAAATATACTAAACAGTTAGGAGATAAGAACGAGAGAACTGTTGAAACGGCTGATAGAATTTCCGTCCTGATGTTTACTGGGAAGATGAAAACAGGATGAAGTTGCTGCTGTTACAGCTGGATAGAGTCTGACATGGAAGGCTGTATTTTTAAAAGCAGCTATAAAAAAAAAGAGCTTAATAGAAGTTAGGGCATTATTTTAAAAAAGAAGATAAATAAAATAGCTTTTTACATACATGTGCAGTCTATTGAAAGGCCATCCAAAGTGCTGATACCAATTTAAGAAGATGATCTTTTGCCTTAATTATGCATCTGGGAGATATTAGCTGAACATTTTGTGGAGAACTGTGAATACCTTAGTTTCCAGTTGTCTAAAATGCTGCTAATGATTGTTTCAGTGCCAGTGTTTTGATGGCTAGAACCTAGGCCTGAATATGAATACAAAGAACTCGATCTCAAAAAAAAATAGCGTGTGAGCACACACTTTTTATACAAAACAGATTTCAACCATCTGCTTGCAACTATAGGCTCTGATATGAAAGGGAGCACTGTCCAGGTTATGAATGGTATCACTTTTATTGGTACCTTAGAAAAATCATGGTGTTTTTAGAAAGCTTGTGTATCCAATGGTTTTCTTCAGTGGAATAATGAAAACAACTGCCTTAGCCAAAAATTGGTGTCTTCCGTCATTCCTCTGACAGCAGCATCTCCATACCCTTGCAAAAGGGATTTTGTATGGAAGTTTCTGTTCTGTACCTCAGCATTTCCAAGTGTATCAGAGGAGTTTAGATGAGTGGCCCTTAGAACTGACACCCCAGATGGTTTATGACACAAAGCACTGTTTGCTTAGGAATACGTTGTATAGCAGAGTCTGTTGCCCAAGCACTGCAGAGCGTGTCAAATCAGCATGGAAGTTAATGGACCAAAAGCTCTTCTGAATTTAACACTTTCCCATTTGATCTGAATTTACAGCTTTAAATCAGGACCATGGTTCTCCTTTAGAGGTGCAGTGGTGGAAAGTAAAGTTGGTGGCATAAATTACAGGCGTATAATACAAGCATTTTGACCCACTTCATCTGTTTAAAGGTTTAGAGCAAATGAGACTGACTAAAATGTTTGTTAAAAGCCTATTCATGAAACATATTTTTTAAAAGTTGAAAGTTAAGAGAAGATCTGAGTATGTATAAATTTGATATTCTGACCAGTCCACATTTTACTCTTAATAGGTTAAGCAGAGAAAAATGCACCATACAAAAAAAAAATCAAAAATCTCGGGAGCTTTCATTTTGTGTTAGCAATTTAGGTATTATTTCTTTGCCTTTGCTAGATTAATCCTTAAAACATGCAGGACAAAATCTCTTTCTTCTTTGCTATTCTTCTTTAAAAGGGTTTGATATAGTATTTTCCTGTAGGTGCACATTTTGGAAAAAGATGACAAAAATGCAACCTCCTGCATGTAACAAAGCCTCTGTGTTTGGCCATCCATTTAGTGCCGTGTCACATTAGTACTGCATTGTTAACACCTTTGGACAGGGCTAAAGGTTCCTTGCTGCTGTGTCTAGAGAGCTGCTTATGTCAGATCATAATGTTGCTGGATGCTTTTCTCAATAAATATACTTTCATTTAAAAGCAGGGCTGGATTGTTTGCTTCTGAGGTGTCAGGAGGGTGACTAAAAGGACTAATTGTTATTTATGCTCCCACTGTATAAAGATTTCCTTTCCCCTATGTTACGTGGTCTTGAGAAGGTACTGCTTTTAACTATTAGATTTTATTTGCCTGTATCTGTCTTTTTGTGGAGAACAACTGAGATGATGGGAAAAAAAAAGATAAAGTTGGATCGCTGTGGATAAAATGATGTTGATAATACTGGAAACTTAAAAGCTTCTGCATGGTTTTAGATGAATCATAATGTATGGCCCGCAAAAATAGGACTTTTTCAAATATGTGTGTGAAATAAGCCTTAACAGTATTGAGGTTATAGCCCTAACAAGCTAACAGACTTGCAGCCAGCCCACTCTATTATGCCCGTCCTGTCTCTTCCTTCCTCAGTTCTTCTTCCTTTCACCTTCTCCCCACAAGACGTTGAGCAAGCTCTCTACGTTTTTCTGGGAAGACCAGTTACTCTCACAGGTAGAGATTAAAACAATAAACCTATTAAGCTTAAGAAAATTCGGAGGCCCTTCAAGTGGCGATCCAGAGGGAAAGGCGGCCAGTTTTGCAGCCACTGCGTCACCGTGCCTTCCCATAGCAACTCTGCTGGAGTTACTTAACCATCTTACTCTTGAAGCAGCTCTTCATGTTGCGTGCCATAAAATGGGTTTCTGCAGGAGTGGGAAATAGCAGCCTATCTGCTGCTGTTCGGCATTAAGGATTGCACAAGAATAAGCCCCTGTATTCAGGGCTGGGTGAGAAGGAATTCTGTAAGAAGCACTAAGAGTGGATTCATAACGAAACCTTTGCTCTTCCACCCTCATGTTCTTGGAAGTTTTAGAGGGGAAAATCTCCCTGACTAGTACCAAAAATTTGCTCATTTTCTTTGCTTCCCCTCCTTCTCCCTTTAGGTAATATAATCACATTTATTGTCAATTTATTTTCTGTAGATTCCTCCAATCTGCTGTGGTTGGAAGGGAGTTCCGGAGTGAGTCCATGGCAAGGTACATTTGAGGTGGCAGTTGGCGGTGTGGGAGGGAGGGTTGGGAGGAGGAGGCAGAGGGTGAGAGTGCAGCTACAATTTTAAACAACCTGCCAATTGTCCCTCTTTTTATTAAAATGGAAGCTTTCATGACAGGTCCCTGAACTGTTTAATTTGATTTGCATTTTTAAGGCTAAGTTCCTTCATGCTCTTCACAAGGCCTGAACAGCTTGCTCTCTCCTTTCCTTTCTTTTTTTTTCTCACCCCCTCCTTCCCTCCCCCCTTTTTTTTTCCCTTTCTTTTCTTTCCACAGTAATATTCTAGTTGTGTCTCTTTCTGTTGGTTTTAAACCAACTGCTGTGTTATGTCACCCTTCCCGTTAAGTTTAGACATCTGATTTAACAAAAGTTTGAGACGAAGAGAGGATGGTTCGCAGAGGAGAGGGCACTTGGTACATCTGGTGTGCCATCTCCTTACGACTTTCAGCCAGTTCAGTGTTACCATCAGGTCATAATGGCATTTGCCATAAAGCTGGGTATGAATGACCAGATTCAAAGGTTGAACTTAACTCTCTTCATGTCATTATCCAAAATAAAATGAGTTTCACAATATGCAGCTGCCAAATACCTGTAGAATATCAACCTGACAGTTTCTTTGACTAACTCCAGTGTATGAGGGAAAGTGAGGTCAGGCACATGTCAGTACAGGGTTTTGGAAGTCCCTTGAAGCAGTATGTGCTGCTTGTGCCTTCCAGGAAGCCCTAGGTGCAGATTTGAAAGGCTCCAGAATGAATTTGGTTCCTTCATTTCAAAGACTATATAACATCTGTATTTTCAAAGATTCTGATGTTATATTTAACACTGAAAGCAGGAGGAAAGGATGGACACGTGTGTAGGATAAGTGCATGATTTTCATGAAGAAATAAAAAATTGTGTGTGTGTGAAAAAACTGCATGTGAGTCAGCTAGCACAAAAAACTTGTGTGTCCTTTTAGAATTTTATGGCAATTAAATGTTTTTTAATATGTTGTCTCATGCACTTGGTCTATTTGGAAATACACTACTTCTGTCTAATCAGTTTGGAAATACAGCTCTTCCAGGGGTGTTTGGGGAGAAAATCAGAGATTGTTTTGCTCGCTCTCTGTATTTTTATCTGTATTAAACATCAAAGTGAGTGACAGAAATAAACTGATCTGCATTTTTAGACCCCTTTATCAGGTAGAGTTCAATAAAGCAATACATGTGCATTGTAATTGTGAGCTGTTCTGCAGATTACTTGTTTTTTCTTTGAGGTGAAAATATCCCTTTTGAATAGGAGGGTCTATGCAGCACCAAGAGTGGGTCTTGTATTTTCATTTTTAAAAACACTTCAGGAAAGTAATAGGTAAAAGTTGCATCTCACCAGGCACTGGAGCTTTGTTTTTCAGCAGGTGAGTTTGATGCTCTTCTTGGTAGTTTAGAAAAGAGGCCAAGGACTGAGAGCAGTCTTTGCCCTCACCTCCAAAACTTCTATCACTGTCTTCTCAGCAGCCCTGGGTTGTAGGAACATCACAGGCAGTTTGTTCTTCCTCTGTCTTTTCAGTACCGTTGTGTGAATAAAGAGGCTCTGCTTGTCATCTGGCCTCCTTGCACAAGCCCCACGTTCATCTGTGATCATAGGGCTCTGTCCAGCTCCTACTGAAAACAATTGTAAGACTCATTGGTTTAACTTGCCTATTGGATTGGGTCCATTAAACGGCAAGAAAATAAAGTGGAAGCATTGTTAGTGATTCCTATTGATGCTTTTCCTGGCACAAAGTACTGCAGATAATTGTTCTAGATAAAATACAGTTGCGTCTAAGCATTACATTTGTTAGGTTTTTAAAGGAGGAATAACCAAACTGGACATATGGGGTGTTTGAAGTGTGATTGTGTGAGACTAAGATAATAAGAGAATAGCTTAAGTCGCAGGATATGTGTGATGCCCTTTGTGTACAAGATGTGGAATTGTGGAATTTATTTTGCACACACTGTTTTTTACTGAGAAAGAATACAGAATGCAAATATATAGTCATATTTAGAATATATAAGGAGTGCAGCCTTGCTGCTGTAGACTTCAAGACCTGATAGTGATGTGATCGCTGAAAATACTTCAGTTAAGTAGGTTTCATCCTTATTAACAATAAGTTGCTTGAAACCATTTTGAGTATGGTCTGAGAAGGAATATGGTAGATTTAACACACAAATAAAGGCCAGCCCTGTTGAGCTCTGAGTTGGCTTTCACTTCTTTGAAGTTTTGTAGCTTTGGGGCTTGCTACAAAATCAGGACACTAACAAAAGAATTTTCACCTTCATATTTTTTTCCACTGTAATTGGTGATGTTGTTTCCACATAAAAATGGGTTTGGGTATAATTTAGATGTTGCCCCAGACCTCTTGGGGACTCTGGTAGAATGTGTGGTGTAGACAGACACTAAACAGTCCGGGTTTTTTACTCCTTATTCTGGAGTGTTCAGGTTAAATGACGTATGTAATTTGCCTACATTTTGGAATGTTCCCTGTTGACTTCAGCATGATTTGTCTGTGGATGACTGTGATCCAGAGCCTTTTAAGATAGCAGAGGACACTGCCCATTTCACTGCTTGCTTCTCACTCATCAGGAGGGTGGAGGGAAGGAATGAAGTGGCAAGAGCTTTTGTGGCTGCTGTTTTTTGTTATATGTGTTCAAAGATCTGTTTTGGAAGGTGATGGTGAAGTTGTTCCTACTATTTGCACTTCCTTGCCAAAATGCTGTGCTCTTGTATGAGGTAATCACTGCGGTTTGTGGCGACATTATGAAAATATTGGTTTGTTAAGATGATTGGAGAAAAAATCCCAGATACATGGTAACGTATTTGTAATACTTTATTGAAGTGAAACATGGAAAATACTGCATAACTTGGAGTCCCCTTGGACTGATGTCATGTTTCGGGAATGAAGAAGCAATTGTGCAAAACTTAAATGGGTGTCCATGACATCAATTGGGGAATAGATTTTGGCCCATTGTAGTATAGTTTAGTCTTTTTTTTTTGTATCACTATTTTGTGTTACATTTGGTTGGTAGTAGGATGTATTTTACATTGCTAATAATCCCAGTTAGAATGTATAATTTTCTTTTTGTCCTGTGAAACAGAGGTAATATTAATGAAAAGATAACATTGCTGCTGCATGCTGTTGTAGCAGGACAGGAGGCGAACATAGGAACCACCTTACAGGTTATATACTACAGTCATTGAAGGCTGTCTAGGTATCTAGATAGACAAGACCACCACAGACCCTTTCCTTTCAACATCTGATCTTGAGATAAGGCACTTGGCATAGTAAACAGAGATTCCTGCTGTCCCTTTACACACTTCAGCTGGACAGGTTAAGCTTCTGGGCTTCACAGCTATGCTGACTGAGAGGTTTGAAACTAATTTTGGAACTTTTGATTGCCTCTTTTTTTATGCAACCTATTTTTATTTATTCTTTAATTCCCTTTTAGCTAATGGATGTTACTATATCTGAAAGCTTGGATCACGGCTTTTGTATTTGCTTTAGTTTATTAAGAGAAAAGAAATAAATCAACACAATATGGCCATGACTCTCCAAAGCTCTATGTGTGTAAGACTGCTGGTTATCCTATTTTGAGAATTTTGTATGCCAAATATGTGTGTGGGTCCTTCAGTTCAAAAACTCTGCTTTATCTGCATTTGGTAAGTGTTCCGTCGTGTTCAGATAATCAAGACAGAACTTCTGAATATTTAGTAGGAGTGAGTTTGCAAGAGAACACTGGTGATAAATGTTATCAGTTTGTATGAGAAACAAGTCCCAACAGAGGTATATTGGGACAGTATGTCACAGTGCTAGCAAACCAGCACTGTTGTTTGCTTCATCTTCTTTTTTTCTGTGACTGTTTTCATCCTTTTATCTCACATTGCAAAAGACTAACATATTTATCTTTTAGAGAGCTGAAACTCTGGCAGTATTTTTTTAAATGAAATGCCTGTTTTTATGACATGTCTCCTAAAAAGCAGAGCAGAATCTACAGCAGAGATGTAATGAATGACCACACTCAATTACTGTGATGAACAATTGATTTCTGGTTTTTGAAAGTATAACCTTAATGATTACTCATTTGGCTGAACTATCCCTATTCTTCTTTATATGAGTTGCGTACAGACAGATAGAAGCATGATACATGTTATTACTCATAGAGCTGTGTCAATAATGATATAAGCTATATAGATGTGACAAATGGACTAGAATAAATAGTGGAAAAGCAGTGAACTAAAATATTTTGCTTTAGATAAATACTGGCTCTTTTTGGTGTGTTAAAAAAGCTAGATTAAAAGAAAAGCCTGGTCTCAGAACAATTATGTAAAAAACTCTCTAATCTTGCATGTAGTGAAGGCAGTGGTGTACTTTTACTGGATGTCACTTTTTCTGCTGTATATGGTGATTCACCCAAACATGCAGCATTACATTTATTCTCTGCAAGAAAGTGATATTTAGAGTCATACTCTGTACAGGAATGTCCTTTTATAATGTGATAGGTAGTACCAGAATAGCAGGGCAGAATAGTTAGACTCACAGGGTATGGCAGCAAATCACCACAGATCAATTGAAAAAGAGATAATAGAAATTTATTATCCTGGTATTGTAAAGCTCAAAATGGAGTGCCCAGAGTTTCTGTTGAAATCAGCTGGAAATGCTGAAAACTTTGCAGGGTTAGTCATCTTCCTCACATGCTTCAGAAGGTGTTAAAGTCAAAAGCTTTTAACTCTTTGAGGTGATGCAGCTTCACTATGAAACTCTTGTCTGCGGGACATCCACGGTCTTCTGGTGGGGTGGAAAAGGGAATGGGAGAAGGAATGGCAAGGGAGGGAGAACTACTCAGTAAGTAAATTTGTATGAGAGATGCACCTTACCACCTTCTGTCCTACTTTTTGCATTGTAAATGGGTGATGACAAGAGATTGGGTTCTTGAATTTATTTATTTTTTTTTAAATTTTATTAAGTAGTGGTGGTGGGTCATTTTGAATTGCTTCATTTTGTTCTGTAACCAGGGTGAAAGGGTTGGCAGTTTATAGGCTGGGGGAGTCTGCAGCTGGAAATGTACAGGAGTGGCAAAAAGGAAGAAAAAAAGGGAAACAAAGGTTGTTTCAGTTTTCTCTAAGGTGTATGGCTATATGGGTTTTGGGATTCATCATCCAGTGGAAAAAAAGTGAGAGATGGATCAAGGGAAGTTAGCCTGTTTATTTGACTAGGCCTTCCTTTGACTCAGGATGCTATAATCATCTCTGTGCTGGTTGTCTTTCAAAGTATAATTATCCTGGAGGTGAATCTGGGTGGTGGGTGGTATGGAGAAGTATTTCTTTAGGAAAAAAAAAAAAAAAGAGTAATGGTCTACTGAAGAAATAAGCCTTGTGTGGCTTTCTGAGAGGTATGTCTGTGTGTGGTTGGTTGGTTGGTTGGTTGGTTTGTTTGGTTTGGTTTTTTTTTTGTTTTAGACAGTGTATCTGTAACTCCAGAAGTCAAAGACATCTTGAGTCAAAGTCCAGAGAGAGTTCACTAGAAACAGTCTAATTCGAACATGTCCCAGTTTATTACAAAGATGATAACTCTCTGTGCAAAGATCTCAAGGTGTTTTACAAATAGCAAAGGGTTAACTTGCACAGTGCCACTGACAAATAGGTATCATTGCTGTCCGCTTTTACAAGCCTGGGAAATTGAAATATTGAGGAGTACAACAGCTCAGCTGTGCAATGCTTTTGCATGGAGAGAAGAATTTATGCTGTCAGCCCACCGCAGCCAGAAATTTGAATATAGCAAGAGGAAAAGTTAGTACCTGGGTCCTCCTGAGTGTTTGCAGCTCTCCACTTGGCTACATTCAGATTTGGTTTGGTAGACAAACTTGCAACGTTAGAGGGACAGGAGGCAAAGGTGTAATTAATTCCTCTTTAATTAGTATAGCAGTAAGTAATTCTGCTTAATCCATTCCTTGCTGTAAGGATGAAGAATTGTGGAGAGGACAAAGGAAAGAGGGAGGAGTAGGCAGTGAAAGATGGACAGAGGCAGACATTTCATACGCTGTTGTAGGCACATGTTAAGAAATACCTACATAAAAAGAGACACCTTTCTTATTTTTCCTCTCAGATTGCCTCAACTTAATTAGGTGAAATGCAAAGAACTAGATGATTCAGTTTGGAAAAATTCACTAAGTCTTCCTTACCCCTTCTTGTTGTTCATTCAGTCTGTAAGTCTCTGGAGTGTGAAATGTGAAGACACCAAATTGGAATTAATTTTGCTTTTTCATTTAACAGATTGTGTTACATTAACACCGCACTATTGCCAAGCAGCAAACCTTTCCCTTCCTTAGATGTTAGCTACTAATACAGACTAAAGAATGGTTATACTGAAATGCTTTATTTAAGTTTATCCTCCCTTGTGGCTCAAGCCAGTCCTGATTCTGCTAAGATGTATTCACATGAGCAGTCTCACTGAATTCGCTTTTATTGCTTCCTGGCAAGTAAGCTGGATTCTGTTTCATATAACATCGCCCAAGTTAGAATTTCAAAGCTCACTCAGTCCTCAGAGAGACCTTTGCAAGACTCTCTTCTCCTGTATCTACACAGGCACTAAACACACTAAGGACACAATTGAGTTAATCAGGACTACTCATGTACAGAAAATAACCAAGATTCTATTTAAGAGATGACAACTTTGATATCATACTGTTCATTACCAGCCAAAGAGTTGTTACTGCTTGTGTAAACAGATTATTAAATTGTTTACTGACGATAAGTCTTGCTTCCAATACTAAGCATGCATTGAGAGTCTTAGTTTAGTCCTACCAAGAAGACCTAGCTATGAATGACATCAAAGGATTTACTCTCTCTCCCTAAATTGTGTTTTATTTGCACTTAGGAGTGCATTTAAAAAATTTTACTCCTCCCAAGTTTAGCCCAGGATCTGACAGCCCGAGTTATCTCACACACTTGACTGGAGACTGACATTCTAATTCTGCAGGTTAAACTATTCTCCTAAAATTACCTGACTTTCTGAATGTTTTGGGGTTTTTGTTGTTGTTTTGGGATTTTTTTTGAGGTTTTTTTTTTTGGTGCCTCTCATGGTCAGGATAGATCCTGGAAATAAGTTACGCAAATCTCAGTGGGTTAAATCTCATTCTGCAATTTTACCTTTTTTTTATGATGTGTATGACTAGAATGAAATGCTGTTCAGTGGTCTGTGGAGTCATTGGTTGTGCAGGACTTAGGAAAGTAGTTGTAGCGAGGTCTCAACTTAGAAAATTAAACAAACAAACAAAAAAAGTACCTGACTCTCCATGCATCCAGTGCTCAGTGAGGAGGTGTTTAGTCCAGTGTTTAGTGAGGAGGTGTCAGTTGACATTATACCTGTCTAGGATGGAATTGAACCTTAATAGTTTGTTTCCCTTTGTTTTCTTTGCTGAAGGTGTCAGTATTTAAAGCTCAAGCTCTGTCAAGAGCAGTGGCTCATTCATTGGCACAGTCTCACTAAGGAAAGTCCAAATTTATTCCCTTAATTTTTAGCAGAATTGTATGTCATCCCTCTCTGTAAAAGACTGTTTCATTTCAGGCTTCCTGCCCTTTGAACTAGAATTTTCATACACATTTTTAAAGATCCCGTGCTACAATTTTAAGCCTAAATTATATGAATTTGAGAGAACATGAGCAAAGCTGTCTTTGAGGGATGGTGGTTCTTTCAGCTGAGGTTCTGTTACCTTTTTTCATCTTTACAGCTGTAATCCCATTGCAGTTGGAATAATTAGGACTCAGAGTGGAGTGGCTGCCTATGGACCTGGGTCATGAACCTAATGAGCACTCAGTCCTCTTCAGTGTAAACAAACTCTTTTTACTCTGTGTGCATGTATGGTAAAGATGACGTGGTTGAACATACGTAGAATTATCCTGCATTTCATCTATTACAAAAATAGAGAAATATATTACAGCACTGCTGAGACTGCCATTCTCAACTGTAAAAGCCTTCAGTTGCTGCTGTGTTGTACCTACAACCTGCGGTGATGGGCACTTCACCTGTTTGTTGGTGTTTTTTTCACTGTAGAACGTTTTTAAAGAAAAAAAGAATCATGTGCCTTGTAATCTCTATATAGAGTTTCCCAAGGGTACTCCATGTCTAAAAATGTTCATTACCTGCCTATGTCTTCACTGTAATGTGAATTCCTTGTTTCTGGAAACTATGGTGTGTTGTGTGTTGCTGTCGTGGTTGGGTTTCCTGGGTGGTGAAATTGTTTTTTAATGAACCCACTGGTGTGTGAGATCATGCAAGGCATGTGACATCCCAGGCTCTTCCAGTTAAGGTTAACTGTCGACTCTCCATTAAGTTCAGTGGAATTAAAGCAGGGGCTGTGAGGATGTCATGTGTCGCACATTACAGCATTGCCTAAAATTCTGAAAACAGTGTGTAGTGTATCATGCCCAGCCATTCTGGAAAACGGTGGTCAACATTTTTATAGCAAGGCCCAGTGACATCAGCCCCTTTACATAAAGGTCCCCCTCTGTTTCTGTGCAGAGTGGACCTGAGGGTCACTAATGCTGATCTGCTTTACCTGCAGCTCGCTCTCCCCAAGTTCTTCTGCACAAATGAAGCACAGAAAGACTTTTACTGTTGGACAATAAGCATCCACTTCTAGAAGAAAATCACAAAATGGCAAGTGGGAAAATCAAGTTTCTGTACATCAGCTTGAGCTTGGCAGTACGAAACAATGGGTGCTTTCTTTAGTGTAGTTGAATGGGTCTAAATTAATTGTAACTGCTACTACATGTGGGAAGGTATAGAACGTAAACTATTACATTGATAATGAATACTTTTCTGTTGGTGGATAACTAATTTTTAAACTGCCTGGAAAATGGAGCTGCTGGACAGGATTCACTTAGCACGGCTGCTGCCTGCCACATATCTTTGCGATTTTAATAATGGCTGATGGCGTAGGTAGCAGTTGCAACAATGGTGGATTTTCTGAGAAATGCATTATTCTCACAGTGCTGCTGATGGCAGAAACGCTTAGTAGCAGCTGATAATTAATGATCAATTTGGAGATTATCACAAACAATTTACAAAGGTTGACTTTTCCTTTAGAAGTCCCTTTGGATAAACTGGATGGTAAATTACCTGCCTAAGGCTTTTACTTTACTTGTGCTAATAAGATGAAAATGAATGTGTTTGAAGAGCTCTGAACTGAACTTTTCAGACTGTCTGATAATCCATACAACTCTTCTTTAAACATCTTAAGTGAGTGAGCAAATAGAGACTATAATAAAATTGAAACCCATCATATGGGCGCATGTTGCCACCCGGTCTAAGTAATGGGGCATGACAAATAAGAGGCACTGCTGTGTAGAGTTCATATTTTCATTTTATGGCATACATTAAATATTTGATCATGAGCCAGCAGATAGAAACAATTGGGCTAAGAGTATCATTTGCAAGTAGAAGGGTAAGATTTAGACTGCCATAGTCTGAGCACGAGATGGAGAACTTCTATATCTTAATCCATGCTTCACTATCATCTCTTTACATTGTGGTGTGCAGACCAGTTAAAATCCTCTTCTGTACTTCCTCTGTCTATAAAAAGGAGTTAGTAATCCGTATTTACTTCAGAGGGGATAATAATCCTTATTTACTTCACAGAAGTGATATGTGAAGAGTAATTAATATTTGTAAGTGCTTTTAAGGATGAAAAGAGCAGTGCAAGCATAGAACACTCTCTAGTAAATTGTATAAAGGAAAGGAGAGAGGTAGGATGAGGTCTGTAGAGATATGTAGGTGTTGAGAGATGTAGATGTGCTCCTCGTCAGATTTTCAGAAGTGCATATAGGTACCTTAATATTGGAAGCATATTTGAAGACCTTTCACAGCAACACAAACTCCATGGTTTTGGCACTTTATTATATTTATAAATCTGGCTCATGCTTTATATCTGTGACATATGGGATGGGGAGTAGATGGGGGATGGGGTGTAAAGGCCTGGTAACAGCTGCACTTTGAGATCTTCCCCCTCTAAGGCAAGGATGGACACGGGGCTGAGGTGAGAGGGGGACAAAAAGGGAAAAAACTTTGTACATCTGATGAGCTCTTTTACAAGGGGGGAGTTTGAAGACTCTTAAAAATGCCAGCTGGGTATCCCAGCATACAGCTGTATGCCTAGTCCATGTTACAAGTAGATTAGTGGAACCAGAAGTATGTTGTTTGTTAAAAATGTTCCCCTAGCATTACTTTTGTATTTTTGAGACTGTATTTTATGGTTGATGTTTTTAAAGCTTAAAATCTGGTACACCTATATGAGCCGTTTAAAAGAGAGAAAAACTTAACAGGAGGATCTTTGCTTTGTTTGTGAATGAAGGGATGGCTGGCTAGATACAAGTTATAGTAATACTGAAAGTACTCTTTCTAGGGGATGTTGTCTTTTTAGTGTGCCTTTATAAATAGTTATCCAGGGCAAAGCTTGGAAAGGGGGCTGGTTTTAGCTTTCCATCATTATCTTGATAGTGCATTTGATAAATGCAGTATGCCTTGTTTTCTTTGTACTGAGAAACTATCATCAGAGCTACTGCATAATAGGGGAGACTGGAAAATCAGAGCTTCCCGCTTGCTGTGCAGGTTTGGCCCTGATGGTGGGTTAGAGCTCTGGCTTGAGCTTGGGTGCCAGTACTGGCCAGTTCTGTGAGTAAACAAGAACCAAAACAACGTCTGTTATGGTTCATCAGGGAAATGGGTGTTGTTGCTATTAGTACTTCGTGATGAAGGTATGTGAAATTGCTTTAAAATAATTTTTCTGAGTATAAAACACTTAGTAATTGTAGATTATCATGGCATTACCTTGCATGGGGTGCCTCTTCTTCTTGGGTGAAGGACAAAGAAGGGTATGCAGTGAAAGTGGACACTAGTGAAAAGGATTCAGTGCTGTTCTCCTGCTAAATGCTAATCTTTGGTTTAGGTTTGTTTTTTTTTTGCTTGGGCACTGGTTTTGCTTGGGCATTGGTTATTTATTTATTTATTTATTACCTTTTTTTGGCATTATCACTGCCCAGAAAGAAAGATGAATAATTTTTTACATAAATATCGTCAATAGGAACAAAAAAAATCCTAGGATCTGTTGGTTGGACTGTATGAAGAAACTTAGTCTTGCAGTTTCAAAATACAGTAGCTGAATAGGGTATTTAATTTTTGTCCTTGCTTATGTGTCAGTATGCACAAAACCTTCAGGTAAATTAACAATGCAGGAAAGTAATATAAACAGCAGTCACCAATAAAATGTGTTCTTTAAAAAAAAGAAAATCAGAGCTTGCAGAGCTTTTTATAAAGCAGTTAAACATTCTTATCTCTTATGTAGAAATAGAAAAACTGGGAGCCAGAAAGATTCAATAAATTATGTGGGGTCATGTGGCAAGTTGCCATCTTCTGAATTC
Source organism: Chloroceryle aenea (assembly GCA_013399075.1). Taxonomy (NCBI): domain Eukaryota; kingdom Metazoa; phylum Chordata; class Aves; order Coraciiformes; family Cerylidae; genus Chloroceryle; species Chloroceryle aenea. The sequence goes on from VWZY01007817.1 coordinate 614,372, forward strand.
TTAATGTTATGTCTTGGTTTTGTAGCCTGCACGGAGGTGGAGAGGGTATTCAGCACTAAACTACCTGCTCCTGGTGTCAGTGTTTGTACTTCTTCAGCAGTGGTCAATGCCAAGGATATTGCTATACTAGGGAATTAATGTATTTCAATCAGTCAACCAATCCTCTATCCTAGATGCCATTCAAACAACGGTAGAGCTTGCCAGATAACTACTTACCCAAATCAAAAGCTATTTATTACCTTTTTGAATTAAAAATGGGACAGTGGACCTTTCTTGTTGTGTTTTGTATCCAGTTCAGGCTGGTGACCTTGAAAACATAGCTTATGATCAGCCTGTGACCTGGAGGTGTTTGTCAATGTCTGATACAAATGAATCCATGATTTTTTGCAGTGTCCTCCTGTAATGTGACTAGAATTATTCCTGATCAGTTATTTTGGTTACAGTAGGTAATCTATGGAGTGACCGGGCATCCTTTTCCAGTAGAGAAGTGTTATGTCCAGTATGACTTTAACACAGTAAAAGGCTTTCTGGGAGATCTACTTTCTGTGGCCTGTGCACTATTTTTTTCATAGGGATTCATGAATTGTTCTCAGGGAAAAATCCATGTAGTTGGTAAAACAAAAAGAGAAGTGTATGTGTGGGGAGTGTAGGACAAAAAAAAAGAAGTGTAACTAAGAAAGTTTGTTCATTTTTGTTTATCAGAGGATTTAAACTCTGAAGGTGCTGAGCAACTACACCTCTTAAGCCTGAAGGAATCAGAAGCCTCTCACTCCCTTCATGGCCAGTGGTGCCCTTTGAATGCTTCGTTCTCCATGCAGTGGTCATTTTCCTCATACTACTCATAAGTTTTAGATCTGAACATCCGGATTCAGATTCGCTCATAATATAATTAGGTGTATCCCCAGTGGGGAGAAGATTTTTGATGGAAGAAGCCTTTTCAAGAGAGCTATTATACCACTTGTTATGGCAATAGCAGCCAGGTTTACTTTACTGTAATGTATATTTATTTTTTTCGGAAGACTGTAGCTCTCATCTGAAGTTCTACCTCCATGGCAATACGTGCCTTAGACTGCTAAATTGTTTTAGTACATCTCAGTAAAAACAGTTCTAGGCAAGAGGATTTTAATGGAGAGGTTTTTTAAAGTGTGTTTGAAGGCAGTGTATGGACAGTGTGATGTAGGGGAAGAGCCAAATGTTTATTTTAAGATGTGTTTGAATGAATCTGCCTACATAAACTTGCCAGTGTTAAGAAAGAGGGGCTCTGCCCCTTTTAGATCACAAAGGCCTCTCAGTGGGGGATGGTTTTGGTAATGGAAAAAACAAAAAAGGTTCCAGTATGTGGTGGAGGAGGTAAAATAAACAAACAGCAATGGATGATTGCTTCTCTCCATCAAGGCTTCTTTATCCTTGCAAGCTCGGTCAGTGGTCAGCACGTTAGACACCCCTCCCTGTTCTATCCATCCCTTAACTGTGTTCTTTGACAGCATTGGTTTATACAGCTGGGTCTTTGTGGAGCTGGATGGGAATTGCTGTTGAACAACAGACACGAAGGTAGATGAAGTAACTATGTAAGGGTGAATGGTAGATGTCCTTGGAGTTTCCTTGCAGGAAAAGATACTGGTTTCAGGGTTTTTCTCCTCCTTTCCACCCCCTAACTCCCAAAGATCTTTCAAGTGGACATCTTTTTGCAACGGTGTTTCAGTGCCTGCCACTGCAACCTTTCTAAAGTAAAATTTGAGACTCCTTATGGTCCTAAAGGTATGTTGCCTATTTAGAATGGTCTCTCATGTTCATATTTGTGGATTTGTTTTTACTTCGCATACCAATATGCATCTTTTCTGTGCAAGGCTCTATGTGTGTTACATGACTAATTGCTGTATTTCTCTCATCTAACAGCTCCAGCAGCATCTAGGGTTAAGGTCTCTTAAGAAGGGTAATTATCAGCTGTTCATGACTCTTCTTTCTCTTTGAAACTTGACAGGCATTTCTTAAATCAGGTAAAGCAAAAAATAAGCTTTTAGACCGTGTTGAGCTGATGTCAATCCACTTACTGACATGTGCCATTGCAGAGATGAGGAAGCGTGTCAGCGTGTGCAAGCAGCAGTCTTGAGAAGTGTCCTGGAGTGCTTTAAACTGAACGGGGATGTTCAGAAAACACAAAATAAGGGAAGAGAAAAGGGCTTGTATAGTACTACTGCAAGTGAACGGACGGGTGCTACCGTGGGTGATTACACTGAGCATTTGGTAATGTAGATTTTTAGTCCTTACGGTTTTATGAATAAGAACTGAGGAAACAATACAACAGCTGTCAACCTTTCACAAGACAACTGCAGAAGACTTCAAAATACAGTATGCACAGTGAGTGAAGCGGAGCCCTCACATCACACTATAAACTTTTTCTGGTTTATCCCTCATGCAATTATCGGTTGGAACAGAGATGATGTGACTCTAGGGATAATCTAAATTAGGAGATAGGAGTGCAAAACTGCCTGAACACTTAGAAAAAAGTTCATTTTCTCAGAATGAGTGAAATGATTTTTATTTAAACAATTTTTTTTCACTCTTATTTGTTTTTCAGAGTAATTTTGAGAGGCAGCAATTTTCACTAGTTTCTGAAAAGCAACATCTGGGCTTTGAAACAATCTCTTTTCAGCTTTGGAAATTCTACCTCAAATTGCTTAGACACTAAAAATGTTCTTTTTTTTTTTTTNCAACTAGTAGTTATTTTAAAATTTGTTTCCAAGCATTTGCTAGTTAAAAGTTTTTTTTTTTTTTTTTTTTTTTACATAATAGAAAGGCAACAATATATTTATTCCCTGTCATTTTATCTTCAAGTTCAGTTTAATTTTTATATCTTGGGCTTTCCAGGATTATTTGTTTCTGGGCCAAGGATGCTCCTGTCATATATAAATCCTCCAAAAAAGGGGGGAGCACACACATGCACGTGAAGAAAATAGTAATAAAAATTCTAGGCAGATGGAATTAACCTGTTGAATAGAAAATGCTTACACCCATTAGAGACATTGCTCTGCCTTAGTATATTTTTTCATACACACATAGACACAAAAAACATTTCACTGTGCCTGTAATTCTTAAAGGTACATACATATCCTCTGATGCTCCTGTTCTGCACCCATTGAAGTTAATTAGAGACCAAATATTTCAGGGTTGCAAGTTTAAGCTATGAGTGGGTACTAGCATAAGTTATTAGCATGATCAGTTTTACCAGGAAACACATAGTATATGAATGGTTGGTTCTGTGTGCTTATGTATTCCTGTGTTTATTTGCATTTTTATATAAAGTGATAGACATGTTGCAACTGCACATGCAAGTGATGGAGCAAGAGTTTATATAATAATGGTAGAAGGATACTGTAAATTCAGATGGTTTGTTTGTGATTGTACCCAAACTCTGGTGAGGGAATGCTGCTGTTTAAAAGAAAAAAAAAAAAAAAAAAAAAAAAAAAAAAAAAAAAAAAAAAAAAAAAAAAAAAAAAAAAAAAAAAAAAAAAAAAAAAAAAAAAAAAAAAAAAAAGGAAAATAAATTGAAAACTCCATTTGCTGAGTTTGTAATGTAAGGAAAGAGAGAGGAAAGGAGAGGAAGCTTGAAGCTCAGTAGCTGTTTCTTTGGCACATTACTAAGCAATGGTGTGATGGAAGAGTGGGAAAAGCCGTGTCATATTTTACCAAGATCTCAATCAAAAGAATGACTTCTTTTACTGAAATCTGGGCATATTTCAGGAGAGAATTCTTATTATTAACATTGATTCCATAGAATGCAATTCATCATTTAATAATGCTTGAACATAATTTTATGTCAGCTTGATTAGACAAAGACTATGAATGACCAAGAATAAGCTCCCTAAATTGCAAAAGTTTTGATATTACCTAACTCTGCAGCATGAGCCTTGTGCTTCCTCACATTTCCTTGTAATAAGTAAGTCATTCATAATTGTCATAATTTAAAAGCTTTTTCAACTCCTTGCCTTCCTTTCACTCAATGTCAACGGAAATTAGGTATGCACGTCTGTGTGTGATGTATGGATCCCTTGTAGCATGCAGCACAGCTCTCCCACTCAGCGTCTGGAGACTGACTGACTTCTTCTCTGTCATTTTTAAGTATTAGTTTTTACAGTGAAATTTCAAGGCCTGAAGTCTCTAATTATTTGACTGGATTCCTCTTTTTTGTTCAGCAGGCAGAAGAGTGATGGTTACCTAATGTAATAGTGATGGCAGTAGTACTCTGAGCAGCATGCAGTTCTTAAAACTTTACATGAGAATAAAACTAAAACTCTGCTCTTTCTGCTGTGACGTGAGGACAAATGTAAAATAATAATAAAAAGTAAAAAACCAAAATGTATGAGGAGCTGAAGATCAGGGGGAGGTACATTTCTGAAAGGTCGAGGGGTGGGGGGAGGAAGCCAGAGTTAATTTGAGGATGCACTGGAAAATAAATGAGCTTGTGGATTTAATTCAAAATCATCCAAGCAGAGTCTTTTGCATGAAAGAAGCCAGTGATCAGGCTCAGTTTACTTGAAACATCAACAATGCCTGCATCCTGCTGTTTCAGAGTTTGTGCTGATAGATGCTCATTGTTTTTGACACGGCACCGTTATGGTTGGATGTTGCCTGTACTGTAACCACATTTTCACTACGTGCCTCCTCTGGTTTTGAGAAGTTCACAAAAAATTCAGATTTTGAAATTTGATCTTTTAGAAGCATACTTTTCAGCACAAGTAAAATCTGATCCTGTAGTTTCTGCTTTTGTAAACATGATATTAGATTATTGTCTCTTTTAGTTGACATACAGACTAGTGAAAAACAAAAGCCTTATGAAGTTGACAGGTGCCAAACAAAAGTAGGATACAGGTTCTCATGCTCAAAGCTGATCTTAAATATGTGTCTGGGTAAATCACTAAACGTTCCTGCTTAACACCTACTAGTTATGTACAAAACAGGGACAATTAAGAGGAGACCTGTTTGAGAAGAAGAACTGGGTAATATTCTGTACAGTAATAGAATATAGTACCTTGTTAGGAGGGCCTTCATCACCTTCCAGATTCTGTTTTGGTTAAAAGTTTGTTTCAGGCTTCAGTATTTCACTAAAAACTTGGTCATGCACAAAGATTCTTTCCCAGTTCCCTGCTTCTAAAGGTCCATGAAAATCTTTGAATAACGACAGGGAGGAAATCTGTAAAGCAGAAAGGAGAAAGTGAGTTGGATGAAAAGAAAATTATTGGGTGGCCTTAACCATAGGATGGTTTATGGCAGCTATGTTGATAGACAACTACACAGAAATATTATTTAAGTTATGCCATAGTGATCTTGGTTTATATTAACAAAAGTGACTTGTTCACCGAAACCCTTTTTGAATAATACAATTTATTTGTAACATATGTGCTTTTTAAAAGATGGCTGATATGATCTTAGAAAGGAATAATTAGCAGATTATTCCATCTTAGTGTGAGTGACAGATGAGAGCACATTTCATGCACATTTTTTATTGATTAGCAGATTAGAGATGTTTGCTTCTTTTCCTTTTTTTTTTTTCCTTTTTTTTTTTTTTAATTGTAAAATTACTTCAGTGAAGAATTCCAAACCAGGCTGTAAATGACTCAAAGATATTGCCAAGTGAAGTCTGTTTTTAGTGGTATGTGTAGAAACAAGTCGGGCTTGCAGTTCCCAGTGGGACAGAATGTGGGAGTCTGCCACCCTTACTCATGTTGAGTAATACCTTATTACACAAGTAATTCTGTGAAAAAGAACAGAGGGTTGTTTTTTTTTTAAGGTGCTAGTTTCTCCGTGAACATAAATAATGAATGAATATAGGACCAAAATGAAATGAAGACAATCATTAGTATTAACTATCACCCTCTGCTTGGCCTGTCTGTAGAGAGATTACAGCTTCAATAAACCTGGCGATGCAAACGGTTTTATTAGTAGTAGCTGTGATCGGATGTATTGCCGGCATTTTGGGTAAGGTTGTGTTTGTGCCTCTCTCCGTGTGTGTGTACGCTTACATGTTAGATACAAGTAACATTGCTGCTGTCTGTCATCCTATTTCCTGTGGAAGGGCAGAGTCTGCAGATTTCCAAAATATCCCTGCAGATCAGGAAGAGAGTCAGATTGAATCCCACTGAAGTTCATGCAACTGATTTAGTATACAGCATTTGGTTTGGAGTCAGGCTGTGTTAGCGAGTAAGTTCTCGATGCTGCTGGTGTCTGGAGTGACCCTCTGCAGAGGGTCGGATCTGCTCCTCTTGCCCTTGTGCATCTCTTCAGAATGCAGCTCTGCACCAGTCTCCTGATGTACGGGGTCTGAGTGATTTAAACTCTGCCCATGAGAAAGACTTAGTTCATAGCTGCCAGAGGAACTCAAGAGGTGAGCGTGTTCATGCCGATTCAGAAACTGGCTATGCGACTCCAGTCAGGCGCTGTCACGCCTGGTTATGGTGAGAAAACAACAATGCCTCTCTTGATAAGGGGAAAAAAAAGAAAGTCTTGCACAGTCAAAATTTTGACATACAATTTAAATCATCTCTCTACATCCTGTGGACTTGGAGCTGTCAAAAAGGCAAAGCCTGTGTTTGAATGGAAAAGCTTTTTATTTCTTTAAAAAGTGTACCAACTATAATTATCCATAACTATGCAGGCCTGTTTTAATGCTGTTTTATAATTACAGGTCTTAATGCTAGATTATACAAAGTCATTTATAAATAGTCAGAACGGAGGGACTTTGGGAGTTTTTAACCTGTAGAGTGCTGTGGGTTATGGCAGCTGACGGGATTTTGCCTGTATATGTATGGGGTGAGCGGTGTAATGATTGATGAATCCCTTAATTAACTCCCAACAAGTTAAGATTTATGGTCTCATATCTTTTTCTCCTGACACATCTGTGTTTGTCACTTTCCGAAGACATGGATAAGCCATTTCTCCAAAAGCTTTTGTGGGGATCTGAAATGTTTCTGAGGTATTTTACTTAATGTAACAAGATTAGAGTTTTATGACATAAAATTTATGAAATTTTATGGCATGAGCAATCAAATTGGAATGAATGCTGGTTGTGTGCTAGAGGGCACTATCTCCTTGAATACTGGATACCATTTTAGATTTATTTTGAGTATACAGTCATACATGAAACAAACCAAAGCCACAGAACAAATGGAAATGTAGTGGGGATACTTAAAATGAGGTTCTCTTAAAAATAATAATAATTTTAAAAGAAGAGCTGTGGAAAAATCACTTTTGTGAGACATTGAACTCAAGGGAAAACGAAAACCAACCAAACAAAATCATGCTATTTGGTAGCCTGAATTTATTTGGATGGAACCAACACTGGTAGGTGGCAGGAGGAAACAATTCATGTGGACGCAGTGTAGCTCTTGGTGTCTCCAGTGGGAAAATCTAGCTGTGCTGAAGTCAGTCCAAAACCACTGAGATCAATAGACACAGGGTATCAGTTTAAGCTTACAAAGAGTCTGTTGTATATTGAAGGGGAGTAAAGAAATATGTGAAGAAGCTATTGTAAGATGAATTGCAGCAAATATTTTTGGGATAAGATTAAGTTAGAAGAGTGAGATTTTTAGTTTCCTGAAAAAAAAACATTCTTGCTACTAGGAAAAGCATTTATTTAATGAAAATTTAACAAAACCCATGTTTTTAACTGCGATTTCTGCATATCAAGAAGCCTTTAAAAAAAAAAAAAATCTTTTTACAAGAAACAGGGTGGTATTTGAATTAATCACCAGAACTGTATCTTCAGCTCCATCCTAACCACTGATAAAGATCAAGTATGGGGATATGTTTCCTAACTCTGATGACTCTACAGTGGGCTGAGTACTGCCTGTGTCCCACTGTGTCTGAACTTTGCAGATTTAGGTTGTCTAAAAAAATTACTACTTAGCTATTTATATTTATTAGAAATGATTAATGAGAGTACAGAATTCCACTCTTCTTGCAAGTCTTAAGTTGCAACAGATTTCATCTGCACAAGGAACCTTTTTAGATTCAGAATCTGGTCCACTCTGTTGGTGCTTTTCTTGGGCTCTTGTTAGTTTTTTTTAATCCTATCTGTAAGCTGATGTTTGAGGAAACTGGTGTTTCCTCTGTCACTGTAAACCTCCTTTCAGATGGGTGGAATTGAAAACCCTCTGAGTTCAGTTTGAAGAGAAGATCTTGAAGTCATGTAAGTTGTAAACTGTCATGCTATCATTGAGGGTAGATTCAGGATGTTTGCAGTCCTTTGTTAAGGATTGGAATCATCCCTTCTTCATTAGACCTAGATCTGTTTAAAACAGCTCATTTTCAGGTAACGTTATGGCTGAGAATTTAGCAGGTTCCCTTTCCTTATTGATTATAATGGGACCTCTACTTGCATCTCAGATCCAGAATCTGTTGAAATCTAGTATTAGCTCAGTAGGAAAATGAAGATGTATGCAAAGAAGAGAATTCAAGGATATGAGATGTAGGAAGAATTCCATTTCAGAAAAGTGACCAGTGAAGCTGTAGAAATAATGCAAGACCATCTGTGAATGAATTTGCCTTGTACCATGTTGGTTTCTGCTTGTCAGAGATTTGATCCTTTGCTGCTATAGACTTTGATAGTCAGTGCCCTTTTGGAAGACCTTTCCAAAAGGTAGATATTAATTTCTTTGTGTCTTCCATTTTCTTGTGGACATTTCATAGATGTTCATAAGGTGTTTATTTTTGATGTTAAAGGGGATGATGAGATTATGCCTAAATCACATGGGTATGGACAGAGCTAACTGAGAACAAATTGTAGTTGTCATCTGAGCTGTGTGACCCTTATTGTTTTGCATCCATTTCTCTGAGTGGCCCAGTCACATGGAGGACTAATGCAGATTAGATCCTTAACTTTCCTGCTTTAGCCATTTTAGCAATTTTAGCATTTTTTTAGCCCTCTAGCATTGTGGTGGGCACGTGGCTTGTAATATAAACTGTTACCTTTTAAGAGCTGCATGAGGAAGGAAAAATTTCTTCTTCCCTCACTAGCATCACTGTTGATTAGCCTACAGCCCAACGCATAGGTTTTAATTTTAGATCAAAAGAATAATAATCTCTATTATTGCTAATGCATGGAAGTGGTCACCTCTACTGTCTTCCTTGCCTGTTTTTATAAATTCCCTGCAGAAAATTATATCATCCCTGTTGGGAACAGTGGCAGGCAGAAGGTGATGATGATCTGCAGTGTGCTATCTGAGCATGGGAGAGGAAACTTTATCTTCATTTATAATGTTAGCAGAAGAGCTTTATTTTAATGTGATAATCAAACCCTCCTTGTGAAGCAATGTGACAGAATCTGAGTTATTCTGGGTTAACAGTGGTAGGACTTTTAAACACAATTTGGGTATACAGTATGTAATACAAATCATCAGTACGAATCAAGTCATCCTCTGTATTTTAATGTCAAAATGAATTGTAGTGGAGAATGTTGTAGATGGGTTACAGTATCTTCAGTCCTCTTATCAAATATAAATGTCCTAAAGCATAGGACATTACTGTTGTAATGCTTTTGTGTCCCTTCCTCTTTGTTTGCCAAAATTGAGACAACCACTTGGTGCTGATGTTCAAAAAGAGAGATTTTGTAAAAATCCAAGTTTCTATTAATGCAGTGTTGAAACGAGTAACCCCAGTGTTACCCTTAGAATCAACAGCAAATGGTGCATCTTGGTGCAGTGCAATGCAGAATAATAACAATTCCTGTTAACTTCAAGAGAGAGTTGCATGGTTTCTGCAGAAGAAAAGCTTGGGATCTGTCATATCAAACATAGCTTGTAAAATGCTGAATTCAGTGGGCTAGTAGAAAACTGCCAGCAAGAGTCTATCTGGTGATCTCTGTCTGGGTACATATGCTTCGCTGCAGACGTGTAGGTGGGAAAGCCTAGAAGACAGAATTCAGGTAGGATGTATGAAGTGTTAGTCTGTTTGACTAAGTCAAACATTAATAGAAAATACAGATTGCTTCTCTATGTACAGGCAATAGGTGGTGTTCAGAACAGGCAATGTGCAGCTGAGTATAGGTTCTGATAGGGATTTTTTTTTTCTCTAAGGGTTGGGTGGGGGTTTGTTGTATTTTGTTGGGCTTTTTTCTTTTAATATAATCTAACTTGGATCAGGATGCAAAGCTCAAAATGAGATCATTAGAACCAAAATAAGTCCTAACAAAGAGCTGTTTAAAGTCACTGTTTGTTTTCAGACCCAGTTGACTGCTGCTAAGAACCATTTCGTGCTCAATATGCCAAATCATATGGACATGCTCCACCTCACAGCAGCCCCACACATGGTTCAAGAGGCTGCTGGGCTTTTGAAATTCAGTCCTTTAACTGTGAAGTGGAAAATCAAAATGGGGTAATGAGAATCATAAATGCTAGATTTTTGAGGAGGAGCAGTATTACTTCAGCCTGTCTTTTCAAGTTCTACGTACAATAGCCTTCAGTTTCCTTGTTCTTAACTTCCTATTTTCTATGAAACATTTATCTTTTTTCTTTCTTTTGACTATGCCTATAGGATATCTTATTTCTCATTTCATTCCTTATTACAGATGCCCCTGCTTAGCACAGTGGCACATTATACCATCCATGCACATACCCTGATTTTCATGAAGAATGTTGCTGTAATGAATCCCAGAAGTCATCTGCATTTTAATACTTCACTGAACCCCCCTATTTTGAAGGCCAAGCTGGAAGCGTTCTGTGTTCAGATTGTCCTGTTAAGATTTTCAGTAGTGCCTGGCTTGGATGAAAACTAGACTTTTCAAAGAAATAAGGATTCTTTCAGTCTTTCTCAAAGTTGAAGATAGGCACGTGCTATGAGAACAGCGTTACCAGACGGTCTCAAAAAATTCAGAGCATGAGCCTGAATTTTAAGTCAAGCTTTGCGTGTGATTTTTTACAATGTGTGCTCTGTGTGTCATCCTTAATATATCCTTTTTTTTTTTTACATGGATGTAGATGTAAATTACATGTGGGTTTTTTCCTGACTGGCAATAGGGTATCTTGATAGCAAATCTTCATTCACTTAGTGCATCTCTGAATTCGAGTTGTCAAAAAGCTTACATTATTAATGTCCAAATGTTTAATTGCTTAACTATCCCAAATGTGCTAACCTCAAAAGATTCTTGCGACATGAGTGTAATTCTCTGGTGTTCACATGGATCAAGTTTTATAAACATAGACCTTTGGGCTTGCTTGCAAGTTATTTTATTTTACTTCATTTTTAATCAGTTATGGTTAAATCCATGCAAATGATTCTTCCTTAAAAGCTAGGTTGACAATAGCTTGTACTGGGAGACATTCTCTCTTCTTACAGTCTCTTGCAAATGCAAAAGCAGCTGGGTATTTTTTTAAAGGAATTGTATTTCATTATACAGTCTTCTTAGGTGAATTTTCATGTTTAAGAAGCCAGAATACAAGAGAGTGCTATATTAGTGTATTATTCTCACAACAAACAAGCCACTGTTCTGTTGCTACCTGCTTGGCCATTGTTCCCAATTGTGTATGCTTTGCAGTGGTATTTGGATGGTTTCCTGCTCTCTGCCAGCACAAAAAAGGCATTTCTGTTACAATGGCCCCTAACCACACAATGACGGCATTAAGGATTTATTTGGAGGTTTCATTATTTTCTCCTCTTTTGTTCCTTCCAGGATGTCTTCCAAGCGACCAGCCTCTCCGTATGGGGAAGCAGATGGAGAGGTAGCCATGGTGACAAGCAGACAGAAAGTGGGAGAAGAGGAGAGTGACGGGCTCCCAGCCTTTCACCTTCCCTTGCATGTGAGTTTTCCCAACAAGCCTCACTCTGAGGAATTTCAGCCAGTTTCTCTGCTGACGCAAGAGAACTGTGGCCATAGGACTCCCACTTCTCAGCACAACACAATGGTAGGTTTGCTAACGGTCTATTGTGCTTACATCCATTCTTTGAATTCTGCCTCTACAGTAGTTTGGCATCCAGATCTGTACTTTATGGAGTATACAATGCACAGTTACACGTACAGAACATGCCACAATGATGTGAAAGCTCTGACCTAGCTGGACTGCCTTTACCCTCCACTACAAATGCTAAATCACTTCCAGTGAAAACTCCACTTTTCCTCACCTTTGCCTGCTGGCATTTAGGGTGCTAAAATTTTTCAGCTACAGTGATGTGAATTTGAAGTGTATGTGTTCAGCAAACAGTAAATGGTTTTGGAACACTGTAGTGAGAGTCATGTTTGGCATGGTGTCTGAAATATCACCCCAATGCCAAGTTTATGCAATAGTATGCATGGAAGTCTGTATAAAGGGTAAAAAAAGCAACTTTGGATTTTGCTGGTTTTAAAAATTCACGTCTGATGTGTATTTCACATGCCACAGATGCCTACAAGAAAATTTGCCATGCTTATGGATTTAAAACAGCCTACCACTTCTTCACTTGCGAATTCCCACCTTTTTGTGCACTTTCCAAATGACACTGTGCACTTAATTCATTACATTTAGCAGCCCACTGGAAGTCTGGAACTGGCTTTATTTAAAAGCAGACAAACAGAACAAAAAAAAAAAACCCAAACCTCACTAGTATCACACAGTCACTATTGTAATGTGACTCATTTGGGCCCTTGATACCGAGTACCCATGATATATTTTTATAAAGGTTGAAAAGTGCAGGGGAAGGCATTGAAACCCCAGGACTTGGGCACCTTGCAAGCTGTCGGTTGTGAGCACGCTAACGCAGCTTTTGCCTGTTTATAAATTAACTGCAACTTTTCTGTTAGTCCCCCACTTTGACAAGGGCACTGACAATTTCACTTTAAGTGAAGATAATGAATGGACCTGCATATTGGAAGGCTTTTTAAAAGGCATTGCAAAATAGGTGATAGTGTATTCTCATAAAAGCCTGCATCAGCTCCATAGTGGTATTTAAGCCCTTACAGCTCATTGCGCATATGTAACAAGCCCTAAGTAAAAAGCCTTAGGGATTATTATTTCTCATAGGACCAAGTCACTGGATATTCACTAAAACTGCTCTCCTAGACAAAATAACTCACTGATCCCCATCCGTTTTTCTTCCTTTTTGGTCTAATGCTTAAGTTCAAATAGCAATTTGGAATATTTAATTTTCCATCTTGTTATTGTAACTTTAAATGAAGAAAGAATGTCACTGGAAAAATTACTCAAGGGCAGACACGTAATTATCTTTTTCTAGTTTGCTTACTTCTCATCCCTTATTATATGTTATATGGAGATGTAATTCATTAATACACAGTTCCAGCCAATGGGATGTTAGAGTCTGTAACTGGTATATGAACTTTTCTGTATTTTGGCTATTTTTGAAAGTGTACTAAGGGTAACGTGTTGTTCCTGACAATATTTAAGTCAATAGATGAACTTCTGATGACACCAGTAGTGCAGAATCAGACCCTAATGAAATAAATCTCAGTGTCTTCCAAGGAGCCCAGCAGGAGTATTTTAACTATACTTAACTGCTCCTTAACCAATTTTAACTAACTTCCTTATTAATTTATGGTTTTTAAGACCAAGAAGTTTAGCTGATCATCTAGTGTGACTTCCAGCTATGAAGGATCTTTTTAATATGATGTGAAAAGTGTGTTCTGTCTCTAATACAAGATAATTAATACTACAGTTTTGCTGTAGTAGTGAGATGTTGTAGGCTTGTCTGAAGCATGTTTTGAGGGGGTTCATAGGGACCGGTTTTGTCTTCATACATGTTTAAGAAAGTTGTCAGTTTGTGTGAATGTGACATTTGCTTATATATCTCTCTTTGTGAGGAGTGTCCTGTAAAAGTTGTCATCCTGGTAGGTCAGAAAGAATATAGCCTATATGTCTCCAGAAAAAATGACCAATGTAAATAAGTAAAATGTACATGATCACTTTGTCTGATGTTGTGGTATTTAGTTGGAAGAAGGAAGTAACTAAATCTAGTGCTTGGATGACTTAGATAACTTCAGTTTGGGTGATTAGCAGTTAAGGAATTCATTTCCAAAGGTATTAATTCTGGTAGCATTACAGAGGTCATTTTTATAGTGGTTTGAATTGACATTCAGTGCTACTTACAGTCTTTGGGAAGGAAATCCAGGTGTATGCACATGTGCACACACCACCACACAGTACGGTCCAGTACACTTCTATTGATAAAGCTCTGGCAGTGTGCTTTGCATTTCTAAACAGCTTGTCAGCTGTGCTACTACACCTACCAGGTCTGCAAGTGACTATGGAGTTCTTGTTTTGCAGCCACATGCTGTCCTTAGCAGGGACACACACAAATCTCTGCAATGTCTAGTAAGGCAGGGTCAGACTTATAGCCAGCCTGAGATCAGGTGGTGGTGCATCACTCTGCTTCAGCCCTCTAAACCATGCTGCTTTGCGCACGATTCTTGGCTAAGACTCTTCTCCAAAGGAATTTTTAGATAGACGTGGTGTAGATCCACAGAGAGGTCTTTGTGTTACTACATGTACGACTCCCATTTGATTTAGGGAACAATCTCAGCAGAAGAAAGCCCCAGCTAAGGGATCTGGAAAAGATACAGAATTACACACCTCTGTCTCATCAGTAGGCTGCATTGCTGAATTCCTCTCGTCCCTGTCTCCTCATATTCTGCCTCTCAGCACTGGGTTATGAAAGGACAGTTAGTAAAACCATTTCAGCCTTGAGAATCAATTTCTCGGCCTCACTTTTCTAGCTACTAGTTGACCTTGTGCATCTTAGGTTACTTTCAGCTGTGCTTCTTTCTACAGTTCCTGCCAACAGGGACATTCTGGGATCCTTAAGGTAAAGGGCTGATTGCACCAGAGTGGTAACTCAACAGCTTGCCCAACTTAGACTTTGGAAAATTTACCCTGTTGCTCTTTACCAAGTTCTAACAACTGCCAACCTATAGACACAGCTCAGAATGCAATAAATTTTAATAAAAGGAGGACAGTCCCTAGAAAGAAATCATCAAACAACTAAAATTGGCAAAAAGCTGCAAAACCCTTCTTCCCATCAAAGTGAACAGGGTATTTCTGAAGATGCTGGACGTGCAGGTAGAGAAAGGTTAGTACAGTGGGCACAAACTAATACACAGGAGGTTCTGTCTGAACATCAGGAAGTGCTTTTTTACTGTGAGGGTGACTGAGCACAGGAACAGGCTTCTTTCTTGGAGATACTTAAAAGATGTCTGGACACAGTCCTGGATAACTGACTCGGGGTGGCCCTGCTTGAGCAGAGCAGTTGGTCCAGATGACCTTCAGAGGTCCCTTCCAACCTCAAATATTCTGTGGTTCTGTGAAAGGCAGGGCCAATTCTGTGTCAAACTGTTTTCCTCTTGATAGACAAAACAAGATACTTAAGTAGGAAAGCTCTTCCACTGAAGAGCAATGATAATTTATCATACTTAAAGGCTCTGTAGAAAATACAAGACAAATCATTTGACCTAGAATATATCTGAGAGTCCCTGTAGGATATTCATAGCAGGTCATAAGCTTAGTGGGGAAATGCTGGAGGATTACAGTATCAGTCAATACTTTTGAAGAAACCTATTAAGGCTACAGTATTTGGATAGCACACATAGTTGTTAGCTCAGCTAAGTTATGAGGTTTTATTTTATTTGTTTCTATTGGTCTGCCTTAACGTGTTGCTTTTGCCACCTCTCAAGACTACTGACCTCACTAGCAGTATCTGTGCTGAAAGTAAGAGATGTCAAGGCTGAAAACATGGATTGAGGTTTGATAGGGCCATGGCATACTGTGGTCAAATTCAACTATTATACCTCACAGTAACACATCAATGAAATGCTGGGTAAGATTTTTAAAAAGCAAGTGAAAAAATGAAGTTCTGACCAAAAGATCAAGCTTTTTTCCAACAGTCACTTGTTCCGAATTGCATGACTGCACTGCTAGCCCACATTTGTCCTGCACTTTTGGTTGGATTTAGAATTCATTTTCAGCAGTGCTTTAAATTGGTAGGGAATGCTATACTCCACTGTTAAGTAGCTTTATTGCTTCACACTAAAAAAATGTTTCATGTTGTAACTTGGGAATAATACTAAGAAAGTTTAGTTATATTAAGAATAGCAGTACTACTGGTCAAAGAGCTTACTGACACATTGCTTCATGCTTTTCCTCCCTTTGTCCAAAATGAAAGGTTGTTTAATGCTACATTTGAATTCTCTTACCTCATCCATCCTGGCCTGCACTTTACCTGTTGATCTGGGGTGAATAGGATCAGATCAGAACAACATGAGGCTAGAGCACTTAGCTACTATTCAGAAGTTGCAAAGAGAATGGAAATCTGTATGCATATAGCCTTTTAAAAAGTCAAATAGGACTCTAATTATACTGAGCTAAAGAATGCCTATTAAAAAAGAGAAAAAAAAACCCCAACACAGTGGTTTTAGAGAAATTTTAATTTCCAGTGTACCTTTGTGCATCAAGCTTAGGATAAGTTATTGTGATGGTACAATGCACAGTGTTGTGAACACCAGTGCCGTTATTGTGCCAGCTCTAATAATGAGAATTTCATTGTTTGGGGAGAGCAGTCTCCTACACTCTAGACAAAAGTGTAATTACTTTTGAACGATGTGGAATGTGCTCAGTTTAATAGCATGGAGAATAGATGCACAAAGATTCAGATAAAGCTAGCTTGGAAGCCATATGTGCAATGTGACAGTATGAAATTGTTAGCAGGCACCGTAATTACAACACACACACAGAGTTTCACAGTTTAAACTATAAACTGTTGGTTTCGTAAGAGAGAGACAGGCTTATCTGAAAGAGACTAGTTCAATTAAAACAAAGCAGAAATGGTGGTAAGTTTTCATTTGTCTTTTTTTGATGTTCTTTTCCTTCCTCTCTTAATGGTAAATTGATATTTATAAGATGATGAAATTGCATTGTTACAAACATTGCATTATAAGTGTCATCACAGAAGTAGCACATGAGAGCGCTCTCCAGGCATACAATTTCAGGCTTGTAGCAGAGTTTGATCTTTTAAATCTTTACACTTACACCATTTCAGAGAATGACTCTGCAGGCTATTAGGAAAAGGAGCAAATAAAGAAGAATCAGACAGGACTTGTCAAACAGCTGTAGAAGTTGCCTACTGCATCTTTTAGTCCAGACCTGAGAAAAATCTCTTCAGTCCTTGAGAACCAGCCATGATGGAGCCAGAAAAAGCTTTGATGTCTCTTGTATTTGCCTGACAAAGTATCTTCCATTTAAGTTACTATAACCTGTCTGTCCTCCTTGTCATCATCTGCGTTCTTGTGGCCCTCCAATCCTGTCCCATCTATGTATCTAAGAAATATTTATAGTATTTACCACTTGCTTGTAAACTGCTTGTTGTACAGGTCTTTTATAGGGCAAATAAATGGAAAAAAAAAAAAAAGATTTCATTCTTGATGAAGGACATAGTGGAACTTAGGAGCAGCATGCTAGTTTATGGAAGTTGCCTTGGTTTGTTCTACCACTCCTTTAATACACTGAGTTTTGCTTACTTTTGGCCATGGAGAGCCAGAGTGGGTATATCATTCCAACTGAAGTCAGTAGGCAGAAAGACTAGGTAAGGTTTGAGATGACCCATTGCTGTGTTGATCTGACTCTGAAAAGTCCAAAGGTTGGTTAGGGGACAATAAATAAGTAATGAAGTAGGAAAACTTCTTTTTTTTTTTTTNTTTTTTTTTTTTTTTTTTTTTTTTTTTGAAGCAAGAGGGTTAGAACTACATTTAAAACAATAAATTAACAAATCAAGACCAGATTTATAATCTGTAAATTGCCTGAAATACAGTGTACAGATGACTGTATTTTTTAAAGGCCATGAAGAGAAGTGGAAACAGCAGTTGTTTGTTTTTGCTGAAGATCATCTTACTGTGAAGCAGTCACGTTTTTAATGCATTCATTTGAATGCAGTTAAGCAGAAAATAATCAACAGAAAAGTAAACACCTTTGTTTTATACAAGTGCTGGGAACTGTATGTATCCATTGTTTGTAAATGATTATGTGCCTAGGAATCAATTCATTGACTTCATACTGGAAAATATCTTCATTTAAGCTTCTTGCATAAATCCTAGTAAAATCTAATTCAAGTGAATAGATGAAAAAATTCCACAGGAAAAAAAAAAAAAATAGACGATAGGTAAAGCCATAAAACCCACAGTCCATAGGAATATTTGAACCAGATGGTCTCTCTTACAATGAAGAGAAAAGAGCTATTAAGTGCACTATGAAAAAAAATATGTAAGCCTTAAAAGAAAAAAACCTTGGTCATTTATCTAAGCAAAGTAATCTGCCATAGGACATCCTCAGTGGCCACAGTTGTTTATTCCAAATTAATATGTCAATCCACAAGGCCTTCATTAAGTAGCTCAGTTTGGGATTTCACACATTTACTGAGATCTGCTAGGTAAATTTCACTGAGGATTGTATTTTTTTTTTTTACTGGAAATAGTGCATTGGTTTCAGCTCTGCTTGGATAGCCTGGTGGTGTGTGCAGCTTTCATGGCTTGGAAGTGCAGAAGTACATTGCACCCAACACCCATGTGACAGTGGTGTCTTCCAGAGGAAGGTAGGAGATACCACAGTTTTGGAACAGAATTTTGAGGATGCTAATTTGAAGAGTACCGATGAAGACTAGGGTATGGAGAAAGCCCCAGCAGGACTGCAAGATAAGTTTATAGCCACAATGTAAAAAACCTACATTTAAGTGTTCCTGTTTCTTGATGCAGCTTTTGCTTTCAGCAGTCAGTCCCTAACTGTGCCATAACATAGGTAGGCTCTATGGCATCTCTATCCTACTGGAACTCAAAACAGTATCTGTGACATTCATATAGTTTCTCTGGTTCAGGTCTGCCTGAATTCTCTGGCTCAGGCACTCTGCTCAAATTTGTTCTTAAACCCTGCCTTTTCTTTATTGATAGTGAATCTTTATGCAATTGGGGTGAGGCAGAAACTCTGCTGCCAATTAAACACCCAGTTCTCTATGTTTCTGGAAAGAGAAGGCAGCAGAAATGTAGTTTAAGTTTTTATGCTTTCCCTTTCAACCAGTGGGCCAAGCTTCTGCACTGTTAAGAAGTTTGTGGCCTTGGGCTGGCAGTGTAACTGCTATCAGAATAGAGAGAGGTACACCAGACTTTGTACTCTTACTTGACACATGCTTCATGGCAAGGCATGTGGGAATCTAAGTTGATTGTATTTTGCACCCTTTACAGTGCAAACTTCTGCTTTTGCACACCGTCTTGCCTCATATTTGCTTCAGTAGTTGCCCATTCATTTTTGAACTTCCAGAGCATTTTCCCCATACACTTTCTGACTGGTGCACGTGCTTTTCATATCTACCTTATTTCCTCCAAGCAGCTGATGTGGCTTTCTCCCTTTCTGTTCACTGCAGGAGAGAAAGCCTTTTTCTCCATTTCCAGCTTTATAAGAACATTATTACTCTATCACCTTCTGTCTGCTTGTAGTTGTCCTCCGAAAACCTTTCTCTGCCTTACCCATCTTCATCCTGTCCTTCTAGTCATATTTAACTTAGTAATTTATGTTATTTAATCCATCCTGAAGCCTTTTAGTAAATAGCTCATATGAAGACTTTGCACTGTAAAAGGAAGTATTGTGCTATTTGCTTGGACAGAAGGTCGATAAGCTAGAGAATGGTGGGTTTTTGATATGCAGCTCTACTTTCAGTAGAGAGATACCAAAACTGAAATGCATTGTGAAGTCTCGGTCATGGTTTCTTGAATTTCAGGGTTGCAAAGAATCTCTGTGATTATCAGCTCTGGCTCCAAGAAGTGCCAGAACCTTCTGCTATGCTCAGTACTCACAGTCATGTTTAAGTCTCTTTTCTCCTGTGTCCATAGTTAGGATGCTACCCATTGCAGCAACAATTTGAAGCGTTCCTTTCTTTTCTGTCCTTTTAATGGCTCAGTGAAATGCTCCGTCATGTTTTTCGCTTGTCTTAAGTGTCTTTTTTCAGGTTATGCTAATTTGAGTTGGATTAGACATGCCCAGCTTGCTTTCTCTAATTTTTCTTGCAACTGCTAATGCTTTTGCAGATTCACCAAAAGTAACAACGGTTGGAGTGGTAATGAAAATGTGACTTCACTTATTTTTCACTTATTTTTAGTCTTTTTTTCCTTTCTTGGAGCTAACTGCTTCCTCTTGTCTTATCAGTGAAATATCACCACCCTTTTCCCCTGTATTAAAGGGGTTTGTTATTTTTCTATAGAGAGATTGATGGCTGGTGAAGGAGCTGCAGTAAAAGAGACTACATGTAGATTTCAGTATGTGTTTGCATAAGTAGGGGCATGTGATGTAAGTGGGTTAACTCCTAAGGCATGTTCAGAAACCTCCCTGCAGGAGAAGATTGACATGCTGCAATGTTTCTGAACCGAGCAATGTTCCAAAGTGTTTCAAGACAATTGAACAGAGAGGAAGAAAACTTTCTTAAGTAAAAACAGTGCTTTGTGTCTGGGGTAGCAAGCATGCTTGAATAGTTTGGGAAGCCTCATTTCCAAATGCTTTTTAATACTGTTAAGTCCCTTATTCCTTTTTCTGGTTTAAGTACAGTTGTGTGACCAGATAAGGCATTTTAACTCTTTCAAAAGGAGAGGTAGAACGGATGAATCCTGACAGTTTAGCATCACTAGATAAAACCAATGGATGTAACTGAGTGGAGTTTGTACCCAGTTTAAGTGAGGATAATTTTTTTCCCAGAGCAGCGTAAATAAAACTGTCATTATGCATGGAAATAGTCTGCTTTGGCATCCTGTTTTTTTAATACTTTTAAAAATGAATCCACCCCAAGGAAAAAGCAAAGGCTATAAAGATTAACTTCTTGCAGTTTGTACAAGCAACAAGCAAATTATATAGATTGTCCAAAACATAGACCAATAAAATCTAACATCAGACTGTTATTATCTTTATTTATATTGTACCAGAGAATGATTTATTTTTATAGAGACAGAAAAAAGAAACATTCCTGCCCCAGAATGCTTAGCTTATGACCCTGTTTCTACAAAATAATCTGGTTGATTGGAACCTAATGCTCATGGTAGCAAGAAGGAGAGAAGGAGAGGTCACTGAGTATAACTCCTTCTGCACATGGCTTTTTGTAGGATTGGAGTTTGATGACACAAAATAAGAAATATTATAGCAAAAGGTAAAATCCTTCTGACATCTCGAGTCTGAATTACTGCAGTAGATTGTATGTGTATCCATACACTAAGTCATGTCAGAAGTGGAAGCTTGCATTGCTTATTAATATTGCTAGCCAGAAATAATACAAAATATCTGTGCTTCAGGCTCTCCTCTAAGTTGGTTTTGAGATTGAATTCAAAGTGTGTGTATCATCTCTGGAACTGTTAAGTGAAACTTCCCTCTTTCTCATTTTTTACTGCTGCAGTTGTAATCAGGAGGTTACAACTCAGGTTTGGATCCATGTGTTCAAAGACAGCAGCAGTCGCTGCGGTTAGCATCTAGCTGCCTAGAATCTGCAGGTCTCCAGAAAACAATCACAGACAAATGCAGATCTTAGTGGACTGAGGACACTGTAGGAGAGAGTTTCTTGTATAATTTACAGTTAAATCAATGGGGGTTTTTTATGGTATGTGACAGCAGTCTCAATGGTAAATTTCTGTTGATTACAGAACCGCTTGGTGCAGTAAGAGAACATTTTGGCTTTAGCTTGTGGGAAGGAAGTTAGCATAAATGTGGTCGCTAACACGTAATGCAAAGTTATGGCAACCACAGTGTCATTTTTGGGGGTGAGGATTCAAGGGTGAGGTCAGACTAAAATTTTACAGTATGTCCTGAGGTAAACTAGTAACTTTAATTTTATGGTTATTAGAAGTAATTAGGCAATAGCAGAGTGTGATTCTTTTTGTCCTACCATAGATTCTAAGTGAAAATCAAGAAAATCACACCCTGAAAGTGCCCCTTTTTTTTTTTTTTTCAGAGGTTATANTTTTCCAGAGGTTATAACTGGAGTTCAGAGTGATAAGCTCAGCTGTTGATCCCTATAGTTTAGAAATCTGTAGTTAGGTAACTTCAACCAAAAAAGCCTTGAGTGAGAGGTAATTGCCAGAGAATTTGCTTTTCTTTGTATGTATTTGCTGTATGGTGCTTAACTGTTGGGAGTATGAAATGTTATGCATCTGAGCTAAAACATTCAACTCGCTTGAGTTTGTGTCCCACATCTGTCTGATGTTAGAGTGTGAGTCCTTGATGTATTCTTTACTTTTATATATATATAAAATCTGCAAATACATTTTCTTGTTTGTTCTAAATTCTTAAATTTATACTGTTTTGTCACAGACAGTAATGCACATAGAGTGTGAACAAGAGCAGATTGATCATTCACAATAGTTACATGTATAAGACTTCTTTACATGTTTTTAAAACCAATTTGATAAATTCTATTAGAAAACAGTTTTCCAAATTTTATATATCTACAAGCATAACTGACAATAGTGTGATTCAGTTCTGCAAAGAATACCTCTGCGGTAGATTATGTACTTTTCCTGTTTGCTTGTGGCCAGTGTAAACTTAGCTTTTGGGCCGAGACCATAGCTTCAGTTTTGAAGCTGTCAACACGAGCATTGGGCAATATATTGACACAAGGCCACAGTGAATTACCTACTTTTCCATGTGGATAAACTAATTTGACTGAAATCTTACTTTTATATTTAGGTCCTCTATCTTTATTTTGCTCTGTAAAATACCACAAACAATTCTTGGACTTCTTCCTTGTAATTTCATAAATACTAACAAAAGTGGCAAGTTTTAGGTTTACTGAATGAAATTAGACTGTATTCTCAGCTTCCCAGGGGTTGATTTATCACTGGCAATTCGCTTCTCTTGTCTGTTCCATTGTAATAGCGTATAAATTAAGGCAATTATACTTGTCATTCATTCATCATGGTCTATAGTCTATTAGTGTTTCCAAACTCATGGAGATTCTTGAGCATCATACAGTGAGACTGAGGTCCAGTTCACCAAAGCTGAGGCACATAAAAGTGAGGTGTCTGAGCTCTCTTCACAGTTTATGGAAAAAGATAACCACCTCCCTAGAACAACCTTTCCAATCTTAAAATAAGCATCTAAGACAAGAAAGATGAATTACTCTCTGAAAGTGCTTGTCTATTGACTATAGAGGAAGCCTTGATGACTAGTTTAGACTAGATGTCTAATTTGGGGCTAAAATTAGGTGAGAATAATCCCATTCACAGTGCACGATGGAGTAATAACACACATTCCTGTATAAACATTCTCTTATATTTTTGTAGAAGTAACGATGTTCAAGCTTGTCTTTTTTTTTCCTTTTTTTTTGGTGTGTAGGTGATATTCTAGCAGGCTTCCTTTCTACTCAGCACTGGCAGTATTTAGTGGGATTTTAAGAATTGGATATTCCTTAAAAGCAAACTTTCTGGTGAATATTGAGCCAGCAATTTTAAGTTCAAATAATAAATTTTACACTTTGAAAATTTTAGATTAAATTTTACAATTTGAAATGTGTTGTTTAGCAACATGAAATGGAGACCAGAAGCAATCCAACACAGCTTTAAAATATTATTTTGAGAAGATTGACCCAGTATTGAAAAATGGCATTGATTCCAGTGGTTTTCCTCATTTTAAATCTAGGAAACTACTTCTCAGTTACTCTTAGAAACTTATGTGCTTAATAAAGCATTCATCATTCTTACTATCAGCTGCAACAAATGTCAAATTCTATTATTAAATGTAATTCATTAAAGAGAACACATTATATGTGACCTGTTATGTCTGAAAATTTTGATTTAGCTTTAGTCATTTTTATAGTAGTACTTGGAGAGTCTAAATGAGATGCACAGGCTTAGCAGATAGACCTAGCAAGATATTAGTTAAGTTCCAGTCTTAATCTGTAGAAACCTGTCAGCTGTGCTTGTTTCAGTTCTATTTATGCCCTCATCTATGTTTAATCCAGAAAGTGAGTATGTATACATGTGCACAGTTTCACTTTTTGGCACCGTATTTGGTATACTGTGTACTGTGACTTGTCTCATGCCTGCAGGCCATAGGAAAACGACACAAATTAAACATGAAATAGAGAGGCGACGTAACTGAAAACTTGCACG
The DNA here is from genome assembly GCA_013399075.1 of Chloroceryle aenea. NCBI lineage: Eukaryota > Metazoa > Chordata > Aves > Coraciiformes > Cerylidae > Chloroceryle > Chloroceryle aenea. The sequence continues at coordinate 638,466 of VWZY01007817.1, forward strand.
TTCTAGAGATGCAGTGTGGCGTGTGAGAGTTGCAACATATTGCAAAAAATTTACCCTATTTCCCCAACAAGAAGACCATGTTTTCATCTGTGCAGGCTGCTGGAGACACGGGCAGCTTTCTTAGCTGTTCGCTTGAAAGAGCTGTCACTGTGTTTTATTTGAGGCAGTATCACGACCACTGCTACACATGCTCCGTCTTCTTTTCGCTTCTGTCTAACTACACAGGTCAGTGTTCTCCTCTGCCCTCTTCTACAATTCTGTAATTATATTTATTTTACACAGACATGTGAGTTCCCTTTTCACTTTTACATATGTTGTTTTGCTTCATGCTGAGAAAACTCCACAGCCTGACAGTGCATTTGGTTTTTTTTTCTTTTTTCCTGTTTTTTTTTTTTAATATTTTTAAGCACTCCAAATTCTATCCAGCTTTAAACTCTTATGTTTATAACCCTGAATATCTCTAAAATGTCTTTACCTAAAACACTTTATGGTTTTATTACCAGGTTTATGCCAGTAATAATATTCACATCAGCTTTCTTAGGGATAATCTTTAAGCAGAACCTAGCAAGAAAGGCTTTGAAAACTATCATTCCCAGGAACGCAAATCTCGGAACATGAAACATCGGTTTAATCGCCCTCTCTGACAACTTAACACGACAGATTGAAAAATACAAGCCGATATGGAAGTGGGATCAATGGATTATCAAAGTCCTAAACATCTTCTCTTGGAGGGGGGGAGGTGGGCGAGCTTTGGGGTGCATTGGCATGCGTAAGACATGAAGTTTGCATAGCTTACCGCAGATCCGATGCTGTCTGACTGGCAGGGAAGTTGAGAGGGAGAGAGAGAGAGATTTACATGAGGGAACTCAGGGGGCTTTGTCACGGCAATTGTATAAAGTGATATACAGTGCAAATCGACTCGAGCATGTCCCTGGATAGCAGGCGGTTTACAGCCTCTTCGAGCAGAGATTACTGCTTTATCTTGTCATACTAAATTAACGTGGCAGCACACTGTTAAACAGTGGTGACCTCTTCATCTGTGGAAATTGCTGCCTAGAGGAGAGATGGTATTTAAGACTCTTTCTCTTTCCTTTTCTTCCCTCCCCGCTTTCTCTCCCTCTCCCCCTCCTGCCCTTCCTCCATTCCCTCCCTCTCTCTATCTCGTCTTTCTTTCCCTGTAGGGCCCTGAGGCATTTTTGGGTTAGGTTGTAACATTAAAGACAAAACGAAGGAAAGAAAGGGGGAAGGGAGAGGCTTTTAACATCAAGGTGACAACAGCTATGTGTTAATTGGGCCTTTGTTGTTTGATTAATAGCCACTTTGGTGTAGAATATTAAGACGGTTGTTTGGACAACTTTCTGAAAATGACATGTCCTTTGGTAAATTAGGATTAAGCAATGTTTTCTGGTCTGCACATTTTAACTCCTTGTTATTGGTGTGTTTAGTCCTAATCTTACTGCTGTCCAGGAGCCAGCGTGCAGTCCAGCTCTTCTGGCACCATGTCCTCAGCTGCCATACATTGACATTGCCCTCTACAGTGGTGCTTCGGTGAGCTTCTCTCATGCTGGTACTGCTGAGGGTCAAGGTGATGAAGATACCACTGAAGTGTAATTGGGCTCCCGTATTAGACTGTATCAGAGGATTTTTCATAGAATCACAGAATGGTAGGGGTTGGAAGGGACCTCTGGAGATGATCGAGTCCAACCCCCCTGCCAGCACAGGAGATCCAGGGCAGCCCCCACAGAAACAGATCCAGGTGGGTCTTGAAAGTCTTCAGAGAAGGAGACTCCACAACCTCTCTGAGCAGCCAGTTCCAGTGCTCTGTCACTCTCACAGTAAAGAAGTTTTTAGAATTAAATGATGACCCTAGAAATGCAGCTAAGTAGGAAAGGGGCCCTAGCCCCTTTCATTGGTCTGGTGGTGTGATACAGAAGAATGGCAAAAATAAATCTTGTGTTCCTGACTTTTTTTAGTAAACTGAGATGATGAAGCAGAGAATGACCTCTCTTCCTTAGACTAGGTTTTTTGTTCCTGATTTTTCTGTTTACTATGCAGTGATTCATTGTGGGTCTAATCCAAAGCTCTTTGAAGTCAATATCAAGACTGCTTTGTCTTTAATAGGCTTTGGAACAAGGCCCACACGACCTTAGGCAAATTATTTCGAGTGTGATGAAGTGCTTTGAAAACTGCAAACATACATCTCCAAAGAACTGATTTTTGCTAGAATTTTTTATAAAGAGTTGGAAGGCCAGGTGAAGTCAGGTTGACCATCCTAACATTGGATACAAGCCATATGCTCTGGAAATGGTTATGTTATGGCTCCATGTTTGGGTGAAGGAGTCCTTCCCTACTTCTTCCTTTGCTGAATCTTGTAGGTTCTGCTCTCATGTTGTTGAGGTTATCAGTTGATAAGAGAAAATGCTTTTACAACAAAACTGCACTGACTCAGGGATGCTATAGGACTTTCACTGCTTCAGTCATATGAAGAAGGTAAGGGAAATTTAATGATCTGAGATGGAAAGGGACTTTTAAGATCATCTAGCTTGGATTTTTCCTTGCTGTAGACAATTGTTCCTTACTGTGAATTTCTTGAGCTGCCACCTACGCAGATTCATGCAAAATTCTGTGCATTTTGTATTGTACATTTTGTATGTAACATTTTCAGAGGCAAGCTTTTATCCCCTTCACTGAGATGCCAGCAAAACTTATTTTTGCAGTAGAATCCTTGCCATTTGAGACGGAATGTATCTGTGAACACGGATGTTATCATTGTTTTCTTTCGATACATTTTGAAGGCCATTGAGCTGAGCACTTACACTAGAGAGGCATAAAGGACTGACTTCCTGACGTATTATTTTTAGAAATCAATGCATTTGATAATTTATGTACAGCTTACAGAGGCCACATAAGTGGCTCATGAATCGATCAGCAGCCAGCACAAATGAAAGCTAATGAGCTCATTTCAATAGCAAGTTGCTCATTAGCAGGTAGGCTCCCTGATCTCTCAGGTTTTCTGGTTCAAAGTCACATGGTCTTTGCATGTTCTTGGAAGAGCTAGTTTCCTTGAAAAGAACAAGAAATAGAAAGTATGGCAAGGTTTTGACCATTTTTCTAATTGCATTGACATATACGTTTACAGTAAATGCTTGATACTCGGCTAGAGGGGCAGCTGCCTAATGCTCTGCAGGGCTAAGCCTGTGCCTGTTGCTATAGTGCCAACAACTTTCAGCAGCTGAAATTGAATTTAGTAGTGAATTTATGAGCTGTATGGGAAGAGGAGTAGTATGGAGACCTCTTCTGTGCTTTTACCTAGAAATCGGTATATTCTCAGCACAGCACATTTCCCAACACAGCATTTTCAGCTCAGGTTTTCTCCAGCTCAGCAGTCAGATGTGGGAGGCCATAGAAATTGCGGTGCAGAGCTCAGCAGGATGTGCTGCTCCTCGATCACAGTCGACACCGTGGCCCATCCTGTGTAGATAACACCAGGCCCATGTCCTCTCCTAGTAATAATGAGTTGATGCCTTGTTTGAAACACATTGTTGATTCTGGTAGGATTTTTGTAGGGTGCACACAAAAACTCGTTTGGTCCAGTTATCCTCGGTAGAGACACCAAGAGCTGAGGAAACATAGGAATTAACCTCTCCTTAGGAAGTATTCTAAGGGGCAGTATTGTGGATTTTATGTGCTAGGGCTCATAAACCTACCTGAGAGCAGGTTTTTAGTTTTGTGCCTTAATAGAGGACATTGGTGTCCAGTGCTGCCATTGATTTATTTTTTTTTTCTTTCAGTAAAGAAGGAAATTAATTATTAATCTTTCTGTAAAGCAAACCCGGTGCTTAACTACCAAACCTTTGATAGAAATGTTTTTAATCCTTATGTTATTTATATATTTAAGTATAGATGTAAAAATATGTAGTTGTGTATATATATACAAGCACACTATCTCCTATAGACATGCAATATATACTGCTCCTATTCAGACTGGGAAAAAAAAAAAGATTCTTGACAGAGTTGCCTGAGGCCCCTGCAAAAGAGGGACTCTTGAAACATATTTTTAAAATAATTTTAAAAAAGACAGATTTTCCACATCTCAGGAATAGATTTTCAACTGCCTGATTTGGCTTGAAATGAGTTGGCTGAATCAATTTCTCTTCTTTTTTTTAAGTAAGTCTATAAAGCTTTGATGAATCTGGCTCATTGTTTAGCACTTATCTCATGAGTAAAGCTTGAGAGGTTTGGCTTGAAACTTACCAAATCACATCTTTGGAAAATGGCCTGAGCCTATTGATTTATTTAAAAAAAAATAAAATAAAAATAATAATAAAAAAAATCCACAGCAAAACACAACCAAAAAACCCTGATCCAGCTTAGCAAGTAAGTCCCTCAGATCTGTAGAGCCCCTACTGAATGAGCCCATCTATTTCTCCATGTACGTGACCCCTGTGTGTTATGGAATTGTGGGGCTGAGAGGAATTGCAAGAGGTCATCCAGTCCCAGCTTCAATCCAGGGATCATCTGTACCGATGTCATTTCTGTCAGTTAATAGTCTGACTTCCTAAAGTTACTCAGTGCAGGAGACTTAAAACCTGCCAGTCTTACCTGTCCTGGAGTCTCTTTACCATTAGGAAGTTATTCCTAGTGTGTAACTCAAATCTGTTTTAGCTTATTAATTCTTGTCCTAGACATTATAGCAAGACAAATGTAGTTCTTTTTTCCGCAATTGCTTTTGTATTTCAAGACAGATATCACATCCCCTCTTCTCAAACTTATTTTTTAGTATGTGGAGTTCCTGTCTCCACCATATTTTTCTAAAATATTTTACAGTTTTCTTGCTTCCTGGAAACTATTAGTAGTGGAAACACTGACATATTAACAGCTACGTCTCCTTCTTAACAACAGATGATACTCTGTTAATGACAACAATGACTGCAGCAGGTGCATCTGCGATGCTACTAAAAAACTAATTCCAAGCACAATCAGACTCAGGGTGTCTCAGTCACAGTTTCATAAATGGTGCTGAGTGGCTTTGTTCAATTAACTTCCGGTTAGATCCTCTGTGATACTAGCCTGTCCAGTTAGCGGTGGGTTAATTTTTGAATGGAAGAAAAGCTTTGTGTGCCACTGTCTTTTACGGACTTCACTGTCAGAAGACAAGTTTTGGGGCTGCTTTGCTTTGAAGGACTCTGACTACATAGCTGTGGAATAGCAAAATGGATTTTAGTGCCTCTTGCATATCAAAAGAATTGCCAGTGAAGTCTGACTACAACATCTTTTACAGGGAGGAGGAAGAAGAATTGTTGAGTCTCAGAGGGTCCTAGAGTGAGTTTCCAGGACAAGGAGTCTTGGAAAAGAGGAGGGAGGAAATTTTTTAAATTTAAGACATTATATCTGAAAGTCAATGGGAAAAAATAAACATCAGACCTGATGATATCAATTATCCCACATGTAAAAGTCACGTTTAGAAAGTACTCAGTCCCTTGAACATAATTATTTTCACATGTACAAGATAAAGCGTGCAACAGATTTAAAATCAAAATACATTTCCTTTTATGATTGTTAAGGAATCCATTGTTTGTACAAGCTGAAATGAGGTATCAAGTCAGTTTTCCTACTTTTGTAGAAGACAATCAGTAGAAATTGACCTTGGTATCAATTTAGTATGTTTTTGGCTACCTAATAAGAGAAAAGGCACATTCCTCTTAAACCAGTTCTTTCTCCCTGTCTGTCTATTTTTACATTTTTACATTTTGTCTTGTGACCACCAGAAAGAAGGTATATGTATGAGTCATCTGGAAATCATAGCTGTTTGTGTTCATGGAACTTGATGCATTCTGCAAAGCAGTGGAATATGTACTGATCTTGAAGGGAGAGCAAAGGTGAGGAATATAGTTGATTTGCTGCACACCACTGCTTTCTTTTGAAGCTCTGCTGTGGTAACTACAACTCTAGTGGTGAATACTTGGTGATTTCTTACCATCTGTGCATCTGAGAGAGGCTGGAGATCAGTGTAGGGTACAGTGGAATAAGGGGGTGTGCTTTACTGCCAGAGGAAAACCAGTACGCAAGAAAAGATGGCAATGATGGATGACATTTCCAGTTGACCATGAGTGAATATTTTTGTGGTGAAGCCCTTTTCTTTCCACTCTCCCTCTTGACATTTTTTGGTGGAAGGCTTTGAGCAAACTCTCTCTCCTTTGGAAGCACAGAGTGCTACTGCAATCAAAAAGTCAAACTAATTGGTGGCAGATGACAGCTGCTGATGAACAGCTCAACCTCATGCTTCAGTGAGAAGTTTGGGTAGAATTTCACAGCATAAGGATATTATAGAAATCTTACAGAATTAACTAAATTTGAAGACGGTGTGGTTATAAATCAACATAGGTCCTGTAATAAAACAATTAAAATTCACGTGGTGGTAGGAAGGTCATGATCAGCTCAACAGAGAGGTATGTTATGAAGAGGGCATGGTCTTTGTACTGAAAATGAAAGCACAGAAGAGTAGATGTGACCAAATGTGTCAGAACTCTTCTGATATTTCTGCATGTGTTTCTGAGGAAAGACTTTGAAGATTCCTGTAAATACAGGAAATTAGCAATATTATTATTTCGAAAAAGCAGAACAAGAAAGCTGTGAGATTTTGTCAAAGCCAATGTGAATTAAGGAACAGTTCTTTAAAATGGAAGGATGTGCTAGAAAACTGACTGGAGGACTTGCTCCAGGAATTGTGGTAGGAAATAGCTCCTCATTGCTGGCAGAGGATTATTTTGTTCTGTTACAGTTTCGTTTTTCACTTGCAGATTTATCAGTTCTCTGTCGGGTATTCTTCTGAACTGTTTTGATTAATAATTGTACTTGTGAAGGTTAATGGAGTGTCAGTCCCTTATTTACTCTCAAGTCAAATGTGGTGCATGCTAGTCAGAAGTGTAGCTCATGCTTCATGACCAGCTGACCTTAACACTTTAAAGTGTGGTTATAGTCAGATAAATGACTGTAAAAATGACATTAAAGGGTCCTATGTTTTCTGTCTTGCTGTGGCTTTAGAGGTCAAAATACAGTTGCATAAAAATATAATGTTTTTATTAATTGCCTATAATGCTACAACTTAACACGGCATGTGCAAATAAAGCTGTGTCTTTTTTGCCTCACATCGTTCTAGTAATAAATATTTTGCAAATGGTACTTAACTATTTTGTTGATGATGTCTGTAAATCAGAGTCCAGTTCCTTATTTTGTAGCTGTATTGACTCTTTAGTGCTAATGGCCGTTAAAAAAAATGTAGTCAATAAAGCAAGCTGATAGGCACGACTTGGAAAATACATGCTGAACAAATATCTTGAATAAAGATGACATTTTAAAGCCCCCGTTCTGCTTTTGCCCATACATTGTTGGAGGTTCACCTGATACTGAAGCAGAATGCAAATGCTTCCAGGTAAACTTCTGCTAATCTGTGCTGATCTCAAATTAATAAAACCCTTTCAGTCACAAGAACAGCTACCAAGATCCAAAGATGTTTGTTGCTGTGTGTTTTCCAGTTTATTACCAGCAGTATCTTCACTGGATATTGCAAGAGAGTGTTTCATCAGAGCTGAAGCCAAAGCGTAAAACCTAAGATGAACTACTGACTCCTCTGAGGTATTTTCGCAGCTAATTCTGGGTCCTATTTTATTAAGTGTACATTGTGCATAAAATGACCTTTCTGATACTAAGACTCATTCTGTTACTTCCACGGAAGAAAGTTCTTTTTATTTAAGTGAATAATAGCTGCGATGAAAATTAATAAACGTTCACACAAAGGCTTAAAATTTCTGGAAGTGAGATTTCCAGAAGAGTTTATTCTTCTGAACAAGTGATCCCATTTTCACTGAAAATGACCTGTGGAGATAAATGCAATTTGCTGATGGAGAACTTCTGAAACTCCTGCTAATCGTTCAATATTCTGTCCAGCTTCTTTAGAGAATAAATATGTGCTGAAATCAGGAGAAGCAGGCTGATAGTTAATATCATAATGGAAAAATGTTTACAAAGGATGTTGTTTAGGCAATTCTCAGAAACTCTCTGTTTAGTCACTGAAAATATAGCTGTGCATCCCTGTTCTGTTCTATGGCCTTTCCTAACCTCAGGTTTTCTCATTCAGTGATGATATCTTGGATGATTTGAGTGCCTGTGATTTACATATAATCTAATATTTTTCCCCTCTTATGTGATAACAGTATCTTGATGTGTATAGATTGAGGTGAATTTGAACCTACAGTGTAGAGACTTACGTATTTTATGAATCTGATTCCTAAAATATCAGTGAAAACTGATGTCATGATAAAGTTGTGTAAAACTGGGTTGAAAGACAGGGCAGCTGGCAGAGTATGTATGTGCCCCTTCCAAATTTTTTAATTTACTTTAACATAAGGTCTGGATAGAAGGAAGAAAGTACCTTACATTTCTATGAAAGGTGCTTATCACAGATGTGCGTATCAATTAATGTGTGATCCTGATGAGAGAAATAAATATTGTCATATTGTAACTATTCCTAATATTAATAGCCATGAACATGACTATGATGTGCTACATTAACTACTCAAGAAAGCAGTCTGTGGTCAGGTATATCAGGCATTGCAGCAGATTGTCATCATAACATCTTCTTTTGGCTCTCTATTTTTAAAAGTTTCTTTGAGTCTTTTAATTTATGAGATGGTAGTGGTTTGTGTAACAGAAGTGTAATGCCATAATGCATTGAGAAGAGCTTTATATCAATGTGTAAATGCAACCTCCAGTAATGCCAGGAACGCTGCAAGGAAGATTGGGTTACTTTCAGATGAACTGGTCTTACCTGTCAGAAACTGGCTTTTGTCTACCTGTACCTTGTACAGTATAAATAAGCTCTCAGCATAGTTCCTGTTCATAATGTCATTTGCATGTGATTTTCACTCTTCACATAATTGAATTTTTTCAGGCAATTTATTTTCCAAATACGTAGTCTCTGCATATGTGTACATCTGAAGATTAAAAAAACCTTAAGAAATTTTATGTAACTCTTTTGAGTACATTTAAATATGTATACTGTAAGTATAGGCATTTATAGACCAGAATAGAAGAGAGGAAGAAAATAAGAAAACTCTTCAAAGTGTACTGTATTTTTGTTTAATGTGTATGAATATATCTATATTAAAAAAAATAGATGAAGTGTGACTCCTACAGCCAAATACCCTGTCTTTGTGTTCACCCCCTGTCTGTGCTCAAGGTCTCTAGGTGCTCAACAGGAGCTTTTTAATTATTTTTCCCTGTTTGATGTTGCTAAGTATAATGAATGGATTGCAGAGAATTTTTTGTTAGAAACCTTCTGCACATCAGCTCAGCGCTGGGAGGCACAGTCATACCTGGCTGGATCGCATCCTGAGACTCATGTTTGATAAATTTAAGGTCAGAAGAAGACAGATTTAGTAAAACCATGCTCTATCATTCATCCAATACTTCCTCGTCACAAAGCAGGCTTACATTCTTGCCAATCACAATGGAGAAAATTCAGTCTTTCTTTCTTCGTTTGGGCAGTTCTGTGGGTTTTTCAGCATCATTTCATGATGACTGAAAACTACAGGGAATACCTAGAAAACAGTGATTCAAAGAGGAGCTTGGACAAGAAGGGCTATTTCCAGCCAAAGTTATTCATTCTCTGTTGCTGGTGGGTAGTTGGCTATGACTATAGAAGCATAGATGTTCTTTTGAGTTTTTTATTTGTTTGTGAACATGGCATACAACAGTGCATAAAATTAATTGCTACAGAAAAAACGGGAACATAACAGATACAGGAATATTTCTCTTAAAGATATAATAGAATGAGGATTAACTACCTTTAAGGTAATAAAGATCATTTGTATTACTCAGAATAATTTAGGTAAGTGATGAGAAAGGGGAGGAGGAAATTAGCATTTGTGTATAGTTTGCTTATTGTGTAATTCTTAATTGGGACTGTCACAACATCCCTTGATATCATCTTATCACAAAGGTCTCTTCGTAGTAGGCAGTGTATGCTACTGACTGCAGTTTAAAGCAGCAGGAAGATTAATAACTGATCTGCAGAGTGAGAACAACTGTGAATCTGTCATAAATTAGAATTTAGTGGATTTTTTGCATCACTCAGCCACAGTCTAAACTGGCTTCTGTGTGCAAAGTCTATGTGCATTTTAAATCTTGTTTAAGCTCTGCTTGAATGAGCTTTAGAATGGGACTTAAATGATAAACTGACATCATGCAGCTCCCCTGAGCAGAACATAATGTTACCATTTGAGGTGTATTAAGATCCAGAAGAGTGAACAGAGAATTGGTTCTCAGTAACCCTTGGATGCTGAATGTGCTCTGCCATTACCTTGCTTTGGGACCTGGCAAGTCAGGTCATAGCATTTCCTAATTTTCCCTATATGTGCAATATCACAGAGGGATTTTGTGGGGATTAATTAACCAGTGTTTGACTAGCCATAATGCCTATTACATTTATGTACCACTAGTATGTGGATTGAATTCTGTTATATTAATTTTAATTAATTATTCTGATATATTGGGCATTCTTTGCTCAAATGTCATCCTCTATTTAAAGTTTAAATCCAAATAAGATTGATTCCTACTCTGTAAGCATGTTCTGCAGAACTGACTTCCTGTTAATGTATTTATTCTGTATTCATAAACACAAAACTGATCTATTCCTTTTTTATTATTTCCTGTCCAATCTTTCCTCCAAAGTTGAGAAAACTACTTCAATTTATACTAGAATTTGAAATGCTGTTTTGCTAAAAATTGTGGAACAGCCATTGATAGAAGGAAAATCAAGTTAAGAAAGACATAAAGAGAAGAGCAGGTTGTATAAGTTTTGTTGGGAAAATAGGTCTTTTAATAGCTGTTTAAAAGGATGGAAACAGTTACTGCTTGGAAAAATCCTGTAAGTTATTGCTTGTGTGGCCATTACTCAAGAAGCATAAAGGAGTTAAGTAGTAGACAGAAAGTAAGAGGTGAAGTCTGTAAAAAGCAGGTAAAAGAATAGAGAACTTTGATAAAAGCAGATCTGCAAGTCCCACATGCGAGATGATGGGCATTTCAAAAATAAATGAGACAAACATATTTCTGAACCAAGAAAATTAATTTTGAAGAAAAAAACCCATATTCCAAATGTGCTATCTTGTGCTACAGCCAACTCCAGTGGAGACAATGGGGCTGTCTCAAGTAACTATTCCACTTAATAGTATTTTCTAGCCCTTCTAGAAAATGAGAACTTCCAGAAGATAGCTTTCAGAGAAAGAAATGCAGTGATACTAATCTCTATGGAGGCAAAGATGATTTTGACAGTTACCCTGTAAGTCCAGCTGTAATCTTTTGAAATGCAAGAGAACAAATACGTGGCCTAGGTAGATAAATAAATGTGAAATGAAAAGGCTCATGAACAATATACAACATATATAAAGCATATTGTAGAAGCGTAGTGGATTTAGCCACACACCTTCATGGAGGATAGGTGTGAGATTCCTGGTATTAAATGTGTGGGCTAAGATCCTTGAAAAAGTATGAAGAACAATTAATTCCAAGAGGAGTTGATTATTGGAAGTTGCATGTATTTCAGTCTGTAAGCATACACGCATCACAAATGGCTTCCTTCATACAGTGTTTCACACATCTCATTTCAGTGTTCTGGGTAAAGTAACTATAAAAAAAAATGGATAAAAGAAAAATAGTAATGCATTAAGTTCTTGAGAGAAGGGTAGAATTATGTTGTACAATATGGCTTTATTTAGTAGAAAGAGGCAGATATACTGAATGTCAGAAAAGATGTCTACCTTCTTTGAGAAGCTGCGGTGGCAGGGGCGGTCAGAGGAATTCTTCCAGTAGAAATGAGCAAAAAATCCTTAGGGCAGTATACTCAGCACAAGTGTCCTCCATTACAGTACCTTTTTGCTTACCCTGGCATGTCAGAGCCTCCTAGATAGGGAGCAAAGCCTTGTTTCTTATGTTATTCTAAGGTGCCTGGAAAAAAATGCAGACTGAAAGGAACATGGTTCTGGTGGTCCTTTGCCCTCTGTAAGCTGTCTGGTTCTTGGTATGAGATTCACAGGACAGTGAGAGCCTTTAGCAATGTTTTATAAATACGGAAAAAATAAATACATTGCCATACAAGTTCGAACAAGTGAATTACAACACACTCGTTAAAAGTTGCCGGTGGTGCAGCAGAGGGAATAGAACCAGAGTATCAAAGGAATCAAGGGGAGACCGCATGGCAGGAAATAATGAAATGTACAATTACAAACTGATACAGCTGCATAAAGTAATCCAAAACACAGATAATCAATGGGAGTAAGGCACTTAGAAACCAGTAATGCTGAAAAAGATTTAGGTGTGTTAAAAGAAATTAGATACGAGCTTGTCATGCAGCAAGGCAGCAGAAAAGGCGGTAACAAGGAGGTAATTGTCCTTCTCCTCATAACTCTGCTATTACATGTGAAATAATGTGTTCAATTCTGGCCACTTTAGAGAAGTCAGCAAATTGGAGGGATTTCAGATACAAGCAACAGATGATTAAAGAGTTGTAGGAGCCGATTTGTGAGGGAAGACTGAAAGAGGAAAGCCTAAACATAGGCCAGTAATCACAAAGTAAATGTATGCTAACTACCCAAAAAGGTGTGGATGGTACAGGCTCCAAGATGGAATAGTCCAGAGCACTGGAAGAAGCTGCTGTGCAAGAAGAGTTTCAGGCCAAAAGGAAGTGAATATGAGGGGATGTTTCAAAGCAACAAGGAGTTCTTTACTGTGTAGAGTATTTGTAACGGGAATGGGAAACCTCACCATCCGGGACAATTTACTAGCCCAAGTGAAACAACTGGGACCACACCAGAGGGCTCAGGGTGCTGTTCTGATATGTACTTTAGGTACTTGGCAGAATCACTGCCGTACTGTGAACACAAGCATACACCCTTATGGGTGCAGGATATTTTCATTTCATTTGGAAGGTTGTTCTCTTCAGACAAGATATCCTCCAAATTGTCCTCAACACACAGGATGCAGTTTTGACCAAATCTTCTGTGGCTTCTTGTTACTCCCATCTGCCCAGACAAAGGAGTGAGGTGAAGTATGTCTGTCTGGTATGACTATTTGTAAGCTACCAGAGAACAGATGAGGTGTTCTTACATCCCTTTTCTATCTGAAAAGTGTGGTTAATTGTAATATGAAAGCTAGGTACCTGGGAACAGCCCTGGAGCCGTTGCTAGCCTATGGCATTCCTTTTATTGTATCACTGCATTTTGTTCAATGTTCTTTCCCATTTTGTCAAGGAGTTAGCACTGACAACGCGTTTGTTTCACAGTAAGAAAGCTTGTAATGAAACTGGTTTTGACACTCAACGTAGGTTTTATTACACTTGGAAAAACCGGAGTTATGTTATGTGGTTGGTAAGCTTGTATTTTTACAAAGATAATCGTTTTATGCTGCATGATTTCCAAACTATTAGAAGGATTTAATGTACACTGAAGACTCTACCAAGCTGTTTTGATAAGTAATCTTATTTTTTGTTTAGCAAGGTCTTAAGGGTGATCTTTAGTCCCCCCCAGGGAAGAGATCATAAAAGTCTTAAATGCGCTTTTGCAGTTTTATTTATTATTTTTAAGCATAAAGATTACTAGCATGAAGATAACAAGGCTGTTATAGTACAACGTGTTCTTTGTTTTTGCAGGTTATAGCTAACATATTAGGAGTTCTCAAAATGCCAGTTTTGTTTGTTAAGTATTTTGAGAGCAAATAGATGTAACCCTATAATACATTCTTAAAATGAGTTTTGCTGGAGAAAGCAGCAATAGGAGAGGTCTGGTGTCAGGAATTATGTCGCTAGCCATATTTACCCAATACAAAGTAGTCATTGCTATTTCACTGTATGTAGTAGAAAGAGTTGCAATTTACTTTTATAGATAGGGGAACATTTCATTGCTAACGGTGGGACAGGGGGGTGGGCAAAAAAGCTGCAGCACAAGATAATTTAAATAAACAACCCCACCCTGTTAGACATTCCATATAAAAAGGTTCTACAATCTCACTCAAAACATTTTCCCCTGTATTTTTTACTAGAAACAGATCTAGAGTTTGTATATAGCTCTTTGATTTGTAATAAATCAAGTAAAAATGATGAGATAAGCAGTAAGAAATACTAAACTTGTTCTGTGTGTTTGGGGATGGGCTGGAATGCAGCACAGCCAGAGGAGAAGAAATGTTTGACTTAAAGTGTTGGTTATCAGATTGTGCTCTGTACTATAGATAGTCTGATAATGGTCTGTTGAAGAAGCACAGAGAGTCAGCCAGTTGTACTGTGTTGGTTTCAAATGTTTATTTTCAGGGACCTGTAATGAAATCAGTGAGAATTAAATGAATATATATTATTGTGCATTTTCAAAAATCCCACTAGGCACCTCCTTATATCTTCAGATACTTGAAAACCTTGGAAAATCTGCTCCTATGTTCTGTAAATCTCAGAGGATAAAGTTAGAAATCAATGCAAAACGGATTATGAGTTATTCCTTTTGTGTGAATGTAACTGAACAGTTTCTTAGAAGTCATCTCCAAGTCTTGGAAACACTTAAATTTTTCTGTTGCTCATGCAGTTATGGAAGCCATCTGAGCATCATGGTATTTGGAGAAAACAATCAAAGTAGATTTCAGTGTTATTGTCAGATATTGTGGGGTGGTGCTTGCTCTATGAGAGAGTTCCCAATTTCCAGTTTCAGATGATTGGGCTGTAGTGCACCACAGCGTAATGTTAAGACCTGAGTGTTTATTGCATCAATAAAAAGGAAGATACAACTGCTATGAGGCTTTTGTCCAATAATCTCTAGGCTTTTTACATCAATTATATAAAATACTCTAAGCTGCAGGAATTATTTATTACTGTCTCAGTTTTACGTCTGAAGAGGAAGGGTAAAAGAAAGGAAAGTGTCCAATGTAACAGAGTTCATAGAGCAGATGGTCTTCTTTTTGAGCTTCAAATCATTTTCAGCAGGGTTCATAGATGCCAAACACTGAAAATACCTGTTAGTCTTCCTATTGAAACCTCTGCCAGAATATCTTCTGCTTCATCAAAAAGAGGTCATTAATTAGATACAGCACTTGATGTCAAATAAATACAACCTGAAGGACAAGGGATATTAATGGTTGTCAAAAAAAAAACCAAACTATCCAGTACCAAGCAAAGTATTAACACTTTAGAGGGAAAGCTAGGTGTGATCAGGATTCTCTAAGTCTTGGTAATACTTCCAAAATATGGATGACACAGCCCAAAATACATCATCTCGGCAAAGCCAAAGCTATATTTTACTTCCATATATTTTGCTTAACTGTTGCATGATAGTAGTGTGTGTGTGTGGGGAAGTGTATCTCTATTTATTGTGTATTTCACCTAATTCTGGTAAAATTCTTAGTTCTCTGCCACGATGACCTCTTCAGCTGATTCTTCTGATCCATTCATCAGCTTTTCACTGTCCATTCCATTTTAGTTCCTCATTGTCGTTAAAACCACAGTCATGGGAAAAAAAGGTCTGTATAAGAATATCTGTTGGTTTGCATGGATCTAACTGCAGAACCACAGCCTATGGATGCACATCTTTCTAGGTTTGTTTATGTGACACCCTTCAACATCTCTTTTATCCCTCCTTGGATTATGTGTTCTTGTCAGTTCTTTCTTCCAAACGCTGTATTTCTCCTCTTCCACTTCCAACCTCCTCCCTCCTGCACTTTTACATATTCTCCCTTTTTCTCACTGTATCTTCCACTGTTTCATTTAAGTCTTCCTTGGATCGTTCCTTTCCATCACTGACGAACAGCTTTGGCCTGTGAAGGAGACCTATGTAAATGTAGGATAGAAGCAAACTCTAAAGCGTAAAAAGAACAGTGTCAGTTGGGAACCCTTGTGGAGTGTGTGTTCCACCTTTCTGAAGGTTCCAGGTTGACAGCCACCATGAACCATTCAGGCTTATGGTAATATCTGCCCTATAACCCCTATGACATAGAATGTAAAAGGAGAGAATTTTTCAAATCGCTTAAGTGATTTGAGGATATGATTCCCATGGAACATTCATGGCACTTATGTTCCTGAAGTAAGTTAATTACATTAATTAAGGTAAAGGTTGTAAATGGAAGGTTAAGAATAAGAAAAAAAAAAAAGACTGCTTTGCAAATATGTGTTCGTTCTGTTTCTTTTGAACCTTAAAAAATGTTAAATTTGGTTTTCCTCATAATTGCTAGTGGACCTCCTGTGGGTATTAGAAGTGTTTTTACAGCTTTCAGATTTTCACTTGAAGTAGCTATGATGTTGAATCTCAAGCATAGATGCTCATTCCCTAAATGTTTATTAGGTAAAATAAATAGAAATAAATAGCAAACAGTACTAAACTGCTTTTGAGAATCATTTGTCTTCAGAAGTGTGAAGTATTCTGTTTTTTGATTATGTCTTATGTCACACTGCTATAGGCTTCCTGGTCACTATGGAGACTATAAAATAGATAGGCCTACATGTGTAATGTAGAAAGCAGAGAAAAAAAATTCTCTTTCGTGTCTTCTTTACACATTCTAAAAGAGCAAAGTATGGGCAAAATTCCAGCTTTGAAAAAAAGGATCTGTTAGATTGCTTTTAGGATCACAGGCTTCTTAAAATCAGACAATATCAGTGCTTGTTTTAAAGACACAAGAATTTTATTCCAGGTGTTTTTTGGCTGCAAAGCCAGAAGCTTCTCTCTTAATATTTTTTTCTTTTTTTTTTTTTTTTTTCTGCAGATGTAGCCTCCTTGCATACCATATGGTGGTAATTAACAGTTTCAGACTTACTTCTGAGTTTTCTTCTGCATCAATTACAGTTGGTTTGGGACAAAAAATGTTAATGTCACAGATATGGAGTTTTCTGTCTGAGTTTAACTGCAGATAGGAATAATGTGCATCTCTAGATGAGGAAGAAGGTGATGAGATCTATTTAGAGCACTTAGAGATATTTTGGAAATCTCACCAAGTGCAACCTGTTTCTTTTCATTAAGCATTTCACTGTCCCTCTGTAGAACTGAAATAGGTCTCACTCGGGCCTGGAAAATGGAGAGACAATTTGAAAGATATAGTTGCAATGAATAGTTTCTTTTAACCACAAAATGTTTGCGCTTTTTATGAGAGCAAGGGTAGCATTGTGTAATCTTTAAAAAAGATATTGCTCAGTGAGGATAAGTCCATTGTCCAGTGACATGACTTTTCCTGTCAATCACAAAGGTGACAAGGGGGCTAGATTAAGTAAAGCTTGCCCAAGATTAACAAAGGAAGATTATTGACCTCATCCTGGAAGGACAGAAGCCTGTTTTATCATTAAACCTTGGTATTTCCTCCGTAGGTGGAAAGCTGTTTGGCAATATAGAAGCCACTTTCTTGTAAATGAACAAGTCTTCCTGTAGATCCTGGCTTGGAACAGAAGCAGAAGACACAAAAAGTGGGCCAGTCCTGTGGGGTTTTTTTTCTGTTGCTGTTGTTGGGGAGGAAAGAAGGGCCTAGGGTGTTCGATTCAGCAGACTCTTTGTAGGTCCTTGTCTGCCTTTCTGAAGGGGGAAGAACAAGAAGCAGCAGCATCAGGTGTTGGTGAGTACGATCCCAGCTCAGAGTTGGATGAAATGTTGTGTCAGCACACATTAGCGGAGCAATTCGCAATGCAAATGAACAATAGAACCCCATCCACCAAACAGCTGCTAACTGCATAAAACTATTACCAGGATTAACAGTTCCAGAGGCTGGAATGTAATCAAACTTGAACAGGTGAAATGGTTGGGCAGCGGAGAGAGACTGTTCTCTAGTAAAGGGGTGTCTGTTTTGCCACTGTTTTGGTGACTGAGAGAGAGGTCTTGTGTGTGGCTTGATGGACTTCATTTTAAAATGTAAGTAGTAAATATTTAGGTTCTCTAATACCACTCTTTGCAGTGTTGTTGCTTTTTATCTCAGTTAACTAAAAGAAGTCCTGTGAATTTGTCCTTTCAGAAAAGGAACCTCCTAAGTCTCACTTGTTGGGGGGAACTTCCTTCTCAGGTGATTTATTTTAAACTGTTGCACTGACATATCCCTCTTGCCGTTAAGGATTTCTCTGAGTGTTTTCAGGGGGATTGTTAAACTCTCATGCAATATCAGAGGATTTTCCTTGCTAGAAGTCTTTTACCTTTATACAGTCATTGGCATGAGTAGGTTTGATGTGGAAGTATCCTTTCTTTTTACATGGCAAAAGTAAAAATCCAGAACCACTGAAAGTTCTTTTTCACCTTCTCCGGTAAGGACGTAAGAAAGAGCAAAATAAAACGGAGGGATGTAAAGCAAAAGCCAAGATACCAGTTGAGCATTTCAGGTGGTTGTTCTAAATGATGGACAAGTGGAGAAGACAGCTTCTCGAGCTAGTGTGCTAGAGGATACACGGTGAACTCTCACCAGCAGTGGTAGCCAATGTGTGTGCTCATCTGCTGATATGGAAAGGAGAGGATTCCTCTTAGATTGCAAATCACGCAGTGAATGTGTGATTGCTACAGATCTTTTTGAATGAATAATTCACTGGCGTACTGTAATTTAGCCCACTGAGATGTGATTGCAGCTGTTCCCCTACTGTATATGTGTTTTGATTAAGTGTAGTTTATCTTAAACCACACAAGTGTATAAATAGCCCATGTATGTGATAGGCAAACACTGCATACATACACGCCTAACCAGAGAAGTCTAAGGAAACATTGTGTTTTGGGAATGATCACTTAAATGGATATTTTAATACATAATTTATCTTTCTAAAAAAACCTGTGTAGACCACTTCCCTGTCTTATTTTTATGTCTAGCTATGAAGTCCTCTTCACTGTGGTGCTATATAAATGCTTTTAGCCAACATTGTAGTATCAGGGCATTGCTTATCGTTCCAAGACCTGTACAATATAAGAAATCTCTTCTTTTGTGCCTGTATTACAGGTAGGGAACTGAAATGCAGAAACAAAAGCCACTTTTTCTATGGTTACAGAGAACATTTGAAAGAACTAGGAATTGAGTATCTGGAGTCCTTTCATGATGCTTTATCTACAAACTACTCTCTTGTCCTTTCTGCCTCACAATTACTTTTCCCTAGAGAGGGAGGGAAATTTTAGTTGTTTTGAAAATACTTGAGGGTTCCATTTGAATGCCAAGCAATTTGTGATTTTTGAAAATCGCCTTATATTACTTTACATATCATTCAGTCCTTGCGTTCTTACACTGCTTCTATTGTAACAAACTTGTTTTATACTCAGAATACATATAAAAACATTTCCATGTACCGAAATTGTACATAGAAACAGAAATGATGCTTCCTAAGGTGTAGGCATCTGTTGCAAGTACTTTGTGTGTGTGACCAATGTGTGACATACACAGAAACACGAGTGCCTTTGGGGTCCACTTCAGAATAAAAATCAAAACCTAGTTCCTGCTAAAATTAGCAATGATACTATTCCTATACATCCTATGCATAATTGTTGCAATAGGTGGATTTATGAACTGTAACTAAGGATCATATTCAGCTTATCATATGTCTTCAAAGTGTGAATAAGAAATCAGCCTTTAAGATAGTTCCTCTTTTGATCTTGTCTGTAGGAAAAAAAATGCCAATTGGTGATAAAGGGTTTGAGTGTTAGATAAAATGTGAACTGGTGCTGGAGTTAACTATTTTGCTCACCTAGATCAGTGCTAAAAAAACAGTTTGTTCAGGTCTATATATGTGGAAAAAATTATGTCCGTCTCCGTCTCATTTTTTAAGTCCACTGTCAGCAACTAGTAATTTTCCAAGTGCAGAACAAAAATGGAGAGAGTTACAAGAAAAAAAAAAAAAGGAACATTTCTGTTGACTAGAGTCAGAAATTTTTTTAGGGCTTGGTCAAAAGCTCATTGACGTCAGTAGAAAGTCTCTCATTAACATCCCTGGGTTTGGCTTTTGGGGCATATGATGGCCCAGATTGTAATCTCAGTTAAATCCGATTCTGTTAGGGAATTTATTCACTAGTATAACACATTCAAGCTGCTCAGAACTGTTTGCACTAAAAGTTTTCTTAACCAGAGGTATCTTTTAGCCAAAACAAAGTAGTCTGTGAAAGCAAATAACATTCTTTACCTCATGATGTCTGTGTAAAATTGAGATAATTTTTAGACATTTACGTTCTCTTTATGAAAAGACACAGTTCTTTTCCAAAGTATTTGACAATTTAAAAATCAATACTTTTTCCACCAAGTCTGTTACATCACAGGATGGTTCAGTGTCTTTTTTAGAAGTAATATTCATTAAACACCTGGAATACAAGAATACAATGAAATGGGATAATTGATAGTAACAATAATAATAACATAAAAAACTGGAGAATCAGATACCAATAAAAACTGTTCATGTTTGCAGCATTATATCATGCAGTCTATGTACTCTGCAGCCAGCTTTGCTCAGAAACATTGTTTTTGCAATGTATGGATGGCATGTGTTAGCAGAGGGAAAAAAAGGAGGTTCAGAGATCTGTATAGAAAGGTCGGGTATAAGAGAGACATAAAAGGGGATAGGAATAGATGCAAAGAGCATTGCTTTATGTTGGAGCTGTGAAGGAGAAGGTTCTCACATCAATGGAGGCAAGTTTGAAGATGCTGGAGCCAGTTTTGGTTTCTGTTAAAATTAACATACGGACTCTAGCGTGAGCACGATCATGTGTACACTTCAGGAAGCCACAAGAGTTTTGCTGTTGTGCTGCTAGTGAAAGTCATTAGGACCACCTTTGTGAAATGTATTGTCTCTATAAGAAATGAAGGTATGATAAGGAAGAGGAGAATAGAAAGAGAATTAGAAAGAAGAAAACAATTGTTTCATACTTTATAGGTGGGAGAATACTCAAACTGTGAGTTAAAATAAATCATATGGTGAAGGACATTTAATATTTGATTACTATTTCATTTCTTACAACAACTACCCATCAAGGCATTAAGAACTTTATAAAGTTAGGAAATTAATGGTCCTTGTAAAAATTGAAGATTTTTTCGAAAGAAAGCTGTAAAAGAACAAACAATTAAAGGTAATCAATACCATTGTTATTAGGAAGCCTAGGAGTGCAACACTTCTTCTCAATTAGGGAAAACTGTATTTTATGTTTCTCTCTTGCAAGCTGATCTTTGTTCACTTCAGTCTGTAATCTTGGTTTATGCTTTATGGATAGGCTTTGTTCTGGGTGCTTTTGAAGCATCACATGCCTTTTTAAAGGTTTCAACAGAAGAACAAACAGCAATGAACTCAAAGAACAAAGGATTGTTCGTTCTCTCCATCTTTTTTTCTTTTTTTTTTTTTTTTTTTTTTTTCTTTAGGAAAAGAAAGAAATGTTTCATCTCAATTTTCTCCCCTTTCAGGAAGTTGATGGCAATAAAGTGATGTCTTCATTTGCCCCGCACAACTCATCTACCTCACCCTTGAAGGCAGAAGAAGGTGGGCGTCAGAGTGGAGAATCATTGTCCAGCACATCCCTGGGAACCCCTGAAAGGCGCAAAGGGAGCCTAGCGGATGTTGTAGACACCCTTAAGCAAAGAAAAATGGAAGAGCTCATCAAAAATGAGCCAGAAGGTAAGGCCTGGGAAACTGGCCAAAATTTTCTAGTTTGTTTTCTTTTCTCCAGATTCTTTGGATATGTAGACTTTATAATCTTCCTGTTTTCTGCTCTGTTTGCTAGCAAAAATGAAGAACTCATAGTTCTTGTCTACATTATAGATAAATTTCAACAATACCCCATCACTGCTAACATTCTTAGCTTTTCCCAAATGAGCACCTTTGACATAACAGTCTTTTGTCACACTTGCAATAGCCACAGCAACCTTCTCAACTTGAGTACAATGAATACTGTTATTTTAATAGCTTGAGGGTCATTTACACCACAATTTCTCCCTCCCCCATTTCTAGAGCAAAAAGTGTTACCATCAATGTCAATGTTTTTGTGAAATTATCTAGCAGGCATGTCATTATGTGAAAGGTAAGAAGTTAAATTGGAATTCATTAAAGCTTTTGTTTGGAGCATGTCCTGTCATGTCATCCTCTCTATCTGTAGTGCAGGTACTATGCAAACAGACACAGTACAGGCTTTCTCTGCATTATGTCTGGCCACAAGTTTCAACCTTGCCATACAGGTATCGTCTCTGGAGAATCAGTTTGGTTTTGAGAATGACTGTTGAGTTGATGATGATGCCACTTGTGCTTTGCAGGCTAAGAACTAGCAGCTCACCTCATGACAACCCACAGAACAGTTTTCTTTTAAGAAAGATTGTCAGTTCCTCCTTTTTGGTGCAGTCAAACCCCTGACTGGAAGATGACATTCTCACTATAATCTCCATAGGTGTCCAGCATGCACATTTATAGCCAGCTTTCCAGAGTACTGAGAGCCAGTTGATGTGTGAACTTACTGAGCCTTTCCCTAGTGCACAGTAATAAGTCTTCATTTTCATTTACACCTGCCTATCGTGTTGTAGAAATCTATTTCAAATGTTTCAAAGCATGCCCCTCAGAGCCCCACGTCAGTGTTGAAGCATGAATTGACAACACCCATAGGACAATTTTAGGACAACCTGCATACGGGAATGAAAGTATGGATGCAGACACAGCCAGACTGTCCCATATGTGAGCATTGCAGGATTGTAAATTGGCCTTCTCTTCTTGACTATAGCACACAGTAAGGGTCTGATGGGAAGCAAATTCTTCAAGCATTTTTTTGAATACTACTTACAGTCATAGTATTTAATTTTGTATTTATATTGCCTTAATGGTCAGTGCCATGACCTACCTTGTGCCTTTGTATGGAAAAGATTGTTCCTGTTTATGGTATGGGATGAGGGAGGGAGGAAACCAGACTTCTTCATCTGAGAGAGAAGAAGAACAGAGGGTTCTGGGCAATGTGTGAATACTCTTGTTGAGTATGAGGTTGTAGAAGCTGCACAGACTCCATTAAGGAAAGGCCACAGTTAGACATCAGAATGGTTACAGAGCCTGTGCATTATCTCAACTCTACTAAAATGAAAATAATACAGTACAAACAAAAGATCTACAGCTTTGTGAAGAGATTGGGAGAAAAAGGAGGGGGAGCAACTGAATGTTGGGCTTTGCAAATGCATGCAACAGAAAATCTTTTCTTCCCTCTAGCCATTGTTCTATTGTCTTTCAAAGGCCATTAAAATGAACAGCAGGTTGTGATGAAAATTTCATTAAGCCTTAGTTAAGTCATTATGAGAGTGCCATATTCATGTCTCTGCTTAACTCCCCATCCAGGAAAAAATGAATAGGAAAGGGTTGGGTTTTTTTTCTCTTTCTCCTTAAAAGCGAACTAACAAAAGTTCAGAAGTTAGAAGAGAATGGGAAATGGGACATGAAACAAAAGGAGGCCAGAGAGGTGAGCTGGCTAGGAAGAAAATTAGACTTGCATAAGAGCATTGAAAGGTGGTGAGGGACAAATACATCATTTTGACAAGTCTCCCCTCCCCCTTCCCTTCAGCCAACATGATTGTTTTTAGAGTGGCTAATTAAAAAATATATATTTCTGGGTGCAGATGGCAAGACTGTTTTTAGAGATCCTCCCACAAATGCAAGTCGCTTTCCCTAAAAGAAGTATGTACTACTGCAAGCACAATGTCTTCTCTGTTTGAACTCCAGCAGAAAATCTACTTACTGTTGTGTCTTCTTCGTGTACTGCTAAAGTTTTCAGTCATCACTGGTTGCTAGTTAGGTAATTAGCATATTAATGAATTCCCCATGAATAAGATAAGTGGGAATCTTTGGTAGTACGTGTAGGTAACAATTCAACAGTGCATGATCACTGTGTATTCTGGTAATAATTTTTAGTCTTGCTAGTTTGTGGAGCTGTGTAGCAGAAGACCAACAATCTTGGTTAAGCTTTGCCGCATTATGTCAACAACAATAACATAATACTTTATTTCTGTTTGGGTAGGAAAGGAAACATTTGCACCAGTAGCGGAGGTTTAATTAAATCAATCTCTTGTGAATCTTTCAAAGACCATATATGAGCCAGATTCCCATTTCTCTATGTACTCAAAAGTTTATATATTATTTAACTTGTACAATGGCCTGTTTGTTCTGGTTTTATTGTTTGAAATTGTCTTCTGAATTACTGTGGGAAATGTGCTTTTGAAGCATCCTTTCAAATGGCCTGCTTCTTAAAAACTGGCAAAAAGAGAAGGGCTGGGTAGACAAGTTTAGGTCTGCATACAAACCTCATTATCAGTCAGTTTTGAGGACAAGTTATTCCAAAATATTGATAACAAGTCTGACTATTTTTATTGATAAGGTAAATGTTTTTCTTACATTATTTTTGTTAGAAAGTAAGAGTTAATAAATTTTATCAGTAAAGGACAAGGATTTTCACAGTGTTATGAAACATACCGCTCAGCACGCATGAATGCACCCCTGTATGTATGCATATATATAAGCACATACATGTACCAACACATGAGCTGACAAGGGAAGCATCACTGTTCATATAAATGGTTTCCACATTGTTTTGTTGTATATATGCCTTTGGTTGGTGCCCACTCTAGGAAGTCATGCTATGTACTCATTCCTAGGAACTCTCCAAAAAGCTTACCACTTCCTTTTCCTCCTTGGCATGTGTGTATGGTTTTGGTTTTAGTAGGGACTTATACATAACTCTAAAGCACCGTGTCTATTTTGGTAGGTGGTTTTTTCCCTTTCTTGCCATTTGTATGTGACTGATAATGAGTCATGCTGATACAGAGACATGGAGTGCTCCAGTGAATCTAAAACTTGTGCAATTTTGCTCATTGCTAATACAGTGCTCATTTTTCTTCTTTCAAATTCTGCAGAAAATCCTTATACGCAGCTTCAGTATTAGCCCCCAAAGGCATAAACCTATTACTGAAGTCCCACAATGTTATTTTACATGAAACATTCTGTCCTTTCTAAGTTGAACTTCAGAAGAGGAGTCAGTCCCCTTTTATTCCTGGTATACAATAATGAAGATAATGGAGTGGGTTTGGAGAAGCCTTATATACTGTGACAGACCTCAAGCCCTTGCCCTGAGGGTCGTCTGCCGACCATGAGATTCCTTTTGCAGCTAAAATCATTAGGCGAATGAGATACGGGCATGTTTTTCTTCTGTTTTCTTAAGGCATAGAGGATGGCAGAGAGACTCTGTCTGTCTGTTCTCTTCATTTGTAGAAATCAAATAGAAATCTCTTTGAAGTCACTGAGCTTGACACAGGTTCGTGAAAGCAAAGACCAAAGCAGCCACTTAGCTTTTTCTTGCACTATTAATGGGATTGGATTGCTGTATTTTAATTTATGGCCTGTGCTTGTGAAAAATGAAATCTCTGAAATCTGTCTGCTTTTCCTCTAAATGTATGGCTTGGCTTCTGGAAAAAAAATAAAATAGGCAAACAAGTAATTTCTCCCCTATTTTTAGAATAAGCCAGAGTACTCACTGGCTCTTTGCATCACCTAACTTTTAATTAAGAAACAATCTTTTCCATTTTGGCAGTACATGTTTGTAACAGGTTATGCACCTGTCTGTTTATATTTAAATCTTCCATACTCTATCTTCTGAGGCCAGATCTCTGTTACTGTACAGAATTTGTAGGAATCTCTGATAAAAGGGATTATGTGGCCACCTACCTGACCATAGAGACTGTGTGTATGAGCATGTGCATGTGTGGGTACACTCATTCATCTGCATGGCTCATTCTTCTCTAATAAGGACCTCTGAACTCAATGCTGTTGGGCTGTTTTAAGTGAATACTTTAAATTTCATATAAATATGTGTACCCAGATATGTATACATATAAAGTGCATGTAAATCTATATAAATATGCACACACAAGAATGATGTATATGTAGTGTTTTATATTGTTCCTACTTCAAAATTTCATTCTACTAGTCCTTAGGTCTTCTGAGCAGAAACAATTGATCTCAAGTGTTTAGTAAGTAGGTAATACATATGTTTGCAGGGCTTTAACAGTCAGTGGGAATACTAGAGCCTCATGTATTACAGTATGCTGCAATACTATAGTAATTACTTTGTTGAAAAGAAAGGGATGAGAAAGGCCTCTTGGGCATAATTTTTGTCTTCTGAACATCCCCCAAAGGCTATTTGTGTTTGATGTTTAAGTTTACATTATAAATCACAACACCTGTTCGTGTGGTAATTTTAAGGGCTGTTGTTTAAGCAGTTCTGTAGTCTATAAAAGTGAACCATATTGAATTCAGGCTCTCCAGTTTAAATAAGATCCCAGAATATCTCCTAATATTATCAAACTTTTAATCAACAGATCTTGTAAAGAAATCAAGAGGTCTCCCTCTTCATAAGCCATAAATTCCAGAGGAGACCATTAATGGACACAAGGAGGGAAACCTTTGAAATACAGAATCACATTTTTAAAACATATCTGATGAAATGGGAAGAAATAAAGTGAGCAGATCCAGGAAAAGCCTGGGGATACTCCATTTGGTTTGAATTTCTCTTATTTGGTTCTTCACTGCCCCTTTTACAATGTACATGCTGAAGAGGCTTTGGAATGCTGTGTTACTGAAGGACAAGGGATAGTTTGCAGTTGAGGACTTTTTAAGTTTTGTTCATACACTCCTGCTGCTGTGGAAGGAAGGATGCTTCAGCTGCGTTGTGGTTCCACATTCGATGCAGTCTGTCACCAAAAACCATGTCTTTTCTTGTGGAGCAAGTCAGCACCAAACTTCCATGCAGTTCTTTCAAAGACCCTAACATATGGAAATGTGCATTCATATAGTGCTGATAAAAATAATAATTAAAAAAAAAGTTTTTTAAAAAATGTAAAAGATTGAGACGTTCATGAAATAGACCTGTATGAAGAGAAGGCACTGTTAAATTCTTCAGTGGCTTCAATCTTTATTAATGAGTGCTTTAACTCTAGAACAGAGGTAGCCTAGTTTGAAGCCCTGCCAACTCTTACTTGCTCAAAGTGAAGTCTATTCGTCATCTTCAGTTTTCAAGTGTCTTCCTTCCTAATAATTTAGCCCGATAGTAACGGTTTCTTTCAATGGATGTTTTCAGAATTTTCTTAGATTCCCATCCAAGTCTCTTTCACTTACATCCTCAAAGGTTTGTAGCTTTTGGATTTTTCTTTTCTCTTTTGATAAAGGCATCCGAGGTGCCAATACAGCATCTTACATGTAGAAGAAAGCGTTATGGTCAAGTGAGATTCAGGAAACTTGTGCTTTTGGAGAGAAGATGAAGTCCCTCTCCCCCTCCCTGTTTTAGAATTAAAGTCTTCTCTAATGGATCTCCATAATTAAAATTTCTTTCCAGTGTACATTCACTCCATAATATTGGACAAGCAGCAGCTGTAGCAAAATGCCTGATCTCTCACTTCCCATCTTTTACAGTGAAGCATGTAAGCAGTTCACCAAAATAATCACTGGGGCTCCTGTCTGCCCCTAGTTGCCCAGGCAGCCAGACTCAATAGTTGTGATTTGTTTAAACAGAGGTTTTCAAAACTTGCTGCTGCTCTTAACCCCAGATACTTGGATATGCTTTGTTACCCCTGGTGTATTCCAGCTAGATCACTTTGCAGTTTGCTTTTTTGTTGTTGTTTGTGTGTGTTTTGTTGTTGTTTTGATTTGTTTGTTTTTTTTTGAGGGGGGGGGGTTTTTGTTGTTGTGATTTGGGGTTGGTTTGTTTGGTTTTTTGTTTGTTTTTTGTTTGTTCATTTCTCTTCCTCTCCCAGTAAAGCCATTAGCTCTCAGAGCTTCATTTCACTCCTTGGATGACTGCTACAGAAACCTCTGACCCAGACTGGTACTATGCAAATATACATGAGGGAGTGTGCCAGCTCTTTCTGTATGCTTATGAGCCACAGCTTTTTGGGGATCTCATTTATTCAGGAGTGAAGAGTGAGCCACCTGTTTCTCAGGCCTCTTGTCCATCATATTAAAGGTTCAAGCCCTTGCTGAATAGTAACATTTTAATCTGGGCAATGTACACAACATTTAGCTGAAGCCTGTTTGGCGAGCTAGCGGGAGTTTGTGAGATTTGTTGGTTTTTTTTTCCCCTCTCTCTTACCCCCGAGGCGCTTGTCACGACCGTGCATATTAAAATTAATCAGACCTCCCAGGCTTCTGTGACTGTGTGGTTTAACATGAAGAAGTGGATATCAAGCATTTGCCCTAATTAAATAGGCCTGCTTGGTTTTGTTCTAGTGGATACTTGGTCTTGTTTTTTAATAAGAGCTGCTTATGGAGAAGGCACGGCCAGCTCTAGAGTTAGTGGAGAGCTCACTTCAAAGTTTTCCCCACCACCTGCGCCCAGGATGCTGAGACCTGAAGGGCTCCCTGCGTTCTTTCTTAACAGCACAATTTGCAGGAAATAAGTGGAGGGGGAAGGGGGAAATATGGCCAAATGAGCGAGAGCGCGATGAGGAAGGAGATGCGAGGAGCTGGGACGAGCATGTGGATTGGCTTTTTGAAGTTGATTAAGATGACCTATCATGCTGTCTGATTAGCTTTAGATCTCAGCCTGTGCCATGAGCTATTCACAAGGCTGTCTTCTGTCTTCTGTTTACCAGAAGCAAGGGAAAGCCTCTACTATGTCAAGAAGCAACATTTGCAGCAACTCCCACTTGCTTGTTTAGCTAATGAAGGAGCCTTGTAAAAACACTCTTAAGTTTGAAGCTGTTGCTTACTTTTATTAGTTATGTGTCTGTTAAACATTAGTATTTTTAAGGTGGTTTGAATGTTGCCAGTTTTACACAACTGTATTTATCTCCTGCATTGTAAATAAGCTTTGCTGGAAAAGAGAACTCCTTTCATCATCCTTTCTTCTCATACAGCTTAATTGTATTGTGGTTTCTGCATTGCCTCAGGAGAAAACATGCTATATGTGTGTGATTTCTGCACAGTAACATATAAATTCAAAAAGCCCTCAAAACAGAGTAAAGGAGAGTTGGGGGGACACACCCCCCCTAAAAACTGTTAAATAATAATTAAGGACTGATCACATTTAGGAATTCAACATGTTAATTTTAGCTAAAAATAGTGGAAAATTTGGAATGGTCAACATTTTTAAACAAAATGTTTCATTGGGATAGATTTTTTTTGTTGTTTTTAGATGTTTAAGATGATTAATCTGAAAGAGAAATGAAAACATTTCAATTAGGATTAAATAAAAACATTTTGGGTCAGGTGGAACCAGCTTTTCCCCTGACTTGGTTTGGCAGCTGAAATGAAAAAATCCAAACTAGTCAAACGAAAATGAGTTTCAAAACCTGGAGAGGTTTCAGGACTATTTTTCTATCTAATGACCTGAGGATAAATGAGCAGTTGTTACAAAGACAGTTGCAGGCTGTGGTTTTAAGGGTAAACTGTAATATTTTAGTTAGAAAAGCTTTCAGATTTGATTTCCTCCAAATATGCAAATTTGTCTCATCTGAAGCCTCAGTCAGAAAAGTTTTGGAGCACCTAGGGCATTGTATTGTGAAACAGATTTGGGAAGTTTATCAGACTTTGTTTGCTAGACGTAGTTGATGCATCTTTGCAACAGAAAGCTATGAGTCTGTTCTGGAGGGCTTAAAGATCTACAGTCATTACACCCCTAGAATTTTATTTTTCTTTCTATTAAAATTCTTGCAATCCAGTATGTGGGCAAAGAAGCAAAACTTTGTTTCTCTAACAGTTCAAATGGCTGAAGTAAAACCCAGTAGGTAAATGATATTCCATTGATAAAAAACTTTATCGTGCCTCCGTGCGCTAACTCACTGCCGTCTTTCTCTCTCTCTTGAAGTATTATCATTGTTCCTGTTTTATTTTTCATGTGAAACCTTGGCACAACCCAAATATAAAGAACCATGTTGACACTGCCAAGCATCTGTCTGGTGCTTGACAGCATCATAGAAACCCTTCCACTGTTTCCTCTGGGTTGCTATTGGTTATTCAACAACACAATGCGAACGGTGCAGTGTGGGTGTATATGAAATGGAAAGAAAGGTTGAGGTGGGGGGAAGGAACCCTGTACAAGTAAATACGTCTTTCATCATATCTTTTGTTTAGTCTGTTTGCCGTGTGCTATTCAGTAATCAATAGAAGTTGCTTGATGGTTCTGCAAAAGGGTAAGAAACCTTTTCTTAAACTTTTAGTCTCCTGTGTTTGTCTCAGTCCAGAAAGTTTTCTGCTTTTGTTTTTCGTGCCTCGCTGTGTTGTCACCTGTCTGTTACCAAAAGCTTTTTGTCATTGCTGTTTAGCCGATGTGGCGTAAGCTGTTACTTTTGAAACACTCCTTATTGAGCAGTGATCTCGTACAGGTGAAGTGGACATTTAGAGAGTTTATGAAAGGTTTACTGTGGCGCTCTTTGGGGCAATAGAGTTCTTTCAAGCTTCTGGTTTAATTTATTTATTTAGCCAGGGGATGGAAGTGAAAAGTGAAGGAAGAGAAAAATCAGTCTGTGCTTTGTGCTGAAGAATGCCCTGTTGGCACTTGTGTGACTTGGTAAAGGCTTTCTGAGATGTTTAGCCTTGATTTAATTTGTATTTAAGATCTCTCCTCCCAGCACATTAATATAATGTCAATGTAGAATGCATTGCATGGTGTAATTACTGAAGAGAGCAGTAGTTGGGAAAACAGACGGTAATTGAACACATGGCTGTTTATTACAACAGGACAGTGCTCCTACACTGGTATTTAGGGCATTAATAGGGAAGAATTGATTTGTTGTTTTAAGATGAATTCAATCACTGTTGCTTAGGCCTTTGTTTGTCCAGGCCGAGTTATGCTTTGTTTGTGTTATGTGCCCAAGAGGTTTACACACCACGGCGTGGCATTAGTCATGCAGAGGACTTGAGAGCAGAGAGCCATTTAAATGAACAAAGGACATTTTTCTTTTTGGCTCTGTTTATCTCCCTCTCTAGTTTTGTTACCCTCTAATCTATCTTCATCTCTCTCTTGCTCTTTCTCCCCTCTCCTTTCTGCCCCAAACATTTTTGATCAATTCAGATGTCCTCTTACTTTCTTCCTTCCTCCCTCCTCCTCTTTATTCCCCCTCCTGAAGACGAATAGAGCTCTGACTGACAGGTGGCAACATGGGTTTGCCAGCACAATGTAAATGGGAGTGGTTGCTCCCAAGTTTGTGCAGGGCAGAACTGGGGTTGGGGGCTGGGAGTAATAATTTTCCTTGGAGGAAAATTATTAATCACAAAGCAAATACAGAGGGAATGAGATGTACCACTGCACCTCTCAAGTGTGGTGTTGCTGCAGAAAGGAACGTGCACACCTTTTGTGGCTCCTGCTTGGGCTCTGGGCAGTCCACGTCCTGGGATTTAATGAGCCTTCTGCCCTCTTCTCCTTTTTACTGACATAAGTCAAAGGGAGGAAGAGAGAACCATATGACCAATGTTGAATTCCTGGTCTTGCCATTGTGAGCAGTATGGTTTATATTTTAGGTTCATTGTGCTTGAGAGGAATCTCGTCTTGATTTATTTCTGAGTGTAGGAGAGTTAATTGACACTTAAAAACGCCAAGGGCCAAATTCTGCTCTCAGATGTAAGTTCATAACTCCCACTGAATACGCAAGAGCTTTAAGAAGACAGCATTTGACCCAATACAGGATTTGTAAAGAACACAGTGTGTACTGGGTTTTTTTATCCCTATACAGAGAGGGATTAGGACAGTTCCTAGAAAGAGCATTATTAAGAGAGCTGAAAGGTAACAACAACAAAGTCTGTGTAGGCATTAATTGCTAGAAACTTTTTATTTCCTAGATGGTGAGATGCTTGTATCAAAGTAATGCACCCAGACTTGCCTTTTGGAGTACTGGCTTATATAGCACAAGGATAGAGAGCCACAGATGTGTGATGTGGGGGAGACAGATTCTTCCTTTCAGGGAGGAGTAGCAGTTTAGCACACATGGCCATACACTGTAACACACAGGGAAGGATATGAACATTGGTTGTTCATCTGAGTCATAATTAATTAAATTACTGAATCTGAATAAATAATAGAAGCACAGATGACAGCCAGAAGAGGATCTGAAGTCCAGCAGTGGTTTTGTCCATACCTGAACTCATAGGCAATTGGTTGTGTATGGAACATGCTACTTGGCCATTACTTATAAATCTTTTCTAGATATCTAGGATGTGTAGTTGCAAAGGCCCAGCCCGTATGCCCAAGAGGGAATTTTCTTCCCACCTCAAAAAAATCCCAGTTACTGTATTGCACTGCCAATAAGCAAGGTTGATCATGGCTAAAGATTTATACAGCTCCGAAATCGCAACTGGTGTCCAAGTGCTTTATCAGAAAGGAAGGTGTCTCTCCTGACTTGGAAGTGGTTATCCAAGTGTCCTGTTTTTCCAGTACAGTTTGGAATGTTGCATTAGTTTTGTACTGTAGATTAGCCCACACAATCTCAAGGTAAATAGTCTAGAGACAAAGATCACATGGAAGAAGTGAGCCTCTCCGCTTTGTATGCATCCTGGATCACTTTTTACGAAACCTTTTCTTTTTTTTTTTTCTTTCTTTCTCCTTTTCTTGTTTTGTCCATAACACATATCCCATTTCAGTAACCAAGCATCTTGTCTCCCACAGACTCAGGCACTAGGGCAGGGAGGGAAGGCAAAAAAGTCAACAACTAGCCAGAAAAACGGTTTTAACGGTAGTCATTACTGTGTATTCACTCAGTCTTGTAAGATCACTGTCTTGTTGCAAAGTGTGAAGCACATTAATGTATTTTTGCTGGGATGTCTTTATACTAGGCTTAAATAAAGCAATGTATTTCCAAATAGTTGCCTTTCCTTGTATGTGAAATTAATGTACAAGATGAAACTAGAGGACAGCAGGCTTTTGCTAATGATTTTCAGCTGCAACAATTCTGGATTCCACACTGAGCTCATGTACAGCCTTAATCAGCAATGCTGTTTAACTAAATATGGAGACATTTCACTGAAGATTATTTTATTTTAAGTCTTTTTTTATGCATTTCCTCTTGCTGTGTCATCTAATTGATTCACAGCTCCTGTGAAGCTTTGGGGTATGGGATGCATATTCAGGCAAAATGCATTCTTCCTTTACAAGTTGGGCCAAGTCAATCTTATCTGGGTTCAGGGGAATTAAGAAGCTGTCATTGGGAATCATTCTGTAACTAACCATAAAATTATTAGATGAATGATACACATGATGTAGAAGTTTAGGCTATAACCTGTTATTTATGCAGAAAAAAACCCAAAACAAAACAGTCCTTTGAGATGCTCATGTTATTACACTGCCATTTTTACCAGTGTTTTATTGCTAGACAGATCACTGAATGGGGGAACACAGTACCCAGCGAATGTTACATTGTACATATGACCCAATATTTTAAAGTAATGGGGCCTGCAGAAGACAAGAAGACAACATAATAAGAGGTGCTTTCTTACATTGCTAGACTACAAAATTCTCCTGTTTTTTCTCATGTAAACTCTTTTTGTTGGTTGTTGGTTTTGTCCTGGCCTTATGCCCTACATATAGCATGGAGCAAGCTGCCATTAAAGTACTAGAGAGACAGTTCAGCTGCCAGTTCCATTTCATCCTTGGTTTCTCACGTGTCACTGCTAACAACTGATTTGCTTATACTGGACACTATAAGTGATCACCAGAAATCAGACTAAATCTACCAACCACCACACTCATAAGTATTTTCAGGAGCAAACAAGATGCAGTGTATGGCCATTTTTAGTAGACAGATCCATGGAGACATAAAGACAGATGAAAAAACATCAAGAAGAGAAGAAAGAAGATGCCTTCTGCATTTGCATAAACAGGCATCACTGTGGAAAAATGAAACAGGGAGTTTTTTTGTAAACTTCTTGGTATAACTTTTTAAGGGAGCTTAAGAAACGTGCTGACTTCTTTAGGATGCACCTTTGCAATCTCATTGATCTTGGGATACTGAAAATACTCATGGGGATTTCTTTGATGATCGATTTTTTTTATTTTTTTTTTTCCACAATCTTGTTCCTACTAGAAAAGGGTATTGGGATTGTTTAGGCAATCCCAGGTAGTTTTCCTCCCAGGGTGAATGCATTCCATAAAGCTGTCGGTTCTTTAGCTTAATGCTAGGTCTTAGTGTATTAATGCAAGGCTTTCAGTGATCTAGGACACAACATGTGCCAGGAGTAGGAACTAAAATTAGAGGCAGACTTTTGGCTGTGAGAGCTTCTTGAGGCTACTTGGGGTGAAAGAGGAGGGAAGAGGCCTGACGTCAGTCACAGCCCAAGGACTGCAAGATGTCCAAAGTATCCCCTCAGATATAGGTTTTTCTGCAACACATAGTGCAGTGAATGACTGGTTTTTGTCTTATCCCACTCACTGATCCAGCACTCAGTGGTTCATTTCACACACCAGCTCGGTGTTGAAAGCTCTCGTAGTTCACTTCTTACAGCAAAGTCCAGTTCTTGATATACCGGGATTGTGATTTTTATTTTTTTTTTTTTTTTTTCCCCCCCTAGTTCTAAAAGAGGAGTAAAAAACTTAAATAGTAGCTAATCTTCTGTTACATGCACCTAAAAAAGTGAAAGCCCTGTGAAACGCTTCTGAAGGTTTCTAATTTTCTATTCACAGAAAACAACTCTTGATGTTGTAACCTAATGATAAAAAAAATAGGTGAAATAGGGCTGAGCATCAGTAAAATTCCTTCTTCCTCCTTTACTTAAGTGAATATATTTTATTGTGTAAAGTTTTATGCTCCTGGCTGTATTCAAGAATCATTTCCCTGTATTTTTTTTATATCTATCATATCTGTTAAGGAGTATGAATGAGGACTAATTAGGCATTATTGTTTGGCTGTGTAGATTCTCTTGTGATCCCTTCTTGTTTACTTCATTTAAATTGTCGATACTGTTCTTGCCATGTAGAAATAAAGACTGTTACTTCATGAATATGAGATTACAGAGACCTTGGTTTAAATTACCATGACACTTGTTCTTCCTCTGTGATCATTTCAGGCCATCGCAAATGTATTCTTTCTTTGTGGAAAGGTAAATATTCAGAAACACAAGTTGATAGACATTTAGTTTACTGAAAGATATTCAGTCTACCTTAACCTGGCTTGTCTCTTTCTAATAAGGTCATAGGCTGCACAAGGGCACTGGTGGGGGATTCACATAAACAGGGTCCTGGTCTAAATAAGATACGTAGAGGCCGTGCTGCAATATGAGAATTTTGTCTTATATTGAAACAGAAATATTTCTAAGTTTTTATTGTTAGGGAAAAAACCCTTCTCCTCTGAAATCTGTACTGTGAATCTAAACTCTGATATTTTGCTCCTATTCATGTACAGTACTTTCTTTGATGACTGTTGGAGTTCTGATCTCACAGGGAGAAGAGAATATTTGAGCTGAGATTTCTTGAACAGAGCTTAGGGGATAATACTGTGTTTAGTTTGTTTCACTAGATGCAAGCTCATCAGAGAATAATTAACAGTCAAAGTGCCAAGGTCCTTAAGCATCTAAAGGATCTGGTATTGAAGTCCTCAATAAAGTAACACTCACATTGAATTCAATGAGACTTTAAACTGAACAAATGCTTCAGGATTTGTCCCCAGCTATTTTTTCCTTGTCAGATTTTAATGAGCATCCCATGAAAGTGTTTAACAATTGTACTGACTTTGATTTGTCAAGGTTTGGGAGAAAATTGCTTTCTCAGGTTGTGGAAGAAAATATTGAAACAGAAAAAGCACGTTTTTCCATTGTGATGCCTAATGTACTGTAAGCAGATTCAAAGGCTGCACCTCATACTTTCTTCGAGGCAATACACTAAGGACATTATAAAGTGTATTGTATAGAAATTGCCAGGAGGAAGAATTACAGCTAGTAGATGGAGGTGCTTTAGGCCTCAGATTAAGTTCTTGAGATTGAGAAAAAAAAATTTAGAATTTTAAACAGAGGTAGTTACAGATGTCAGTACTTTGTTTGCTTTATTAATGAAAGGGGGGGAAAAAAAGCCACTGATAAGATCACCATACAGAACCTGGTGTTCAAATGCCATGATTTTGTGTCAGAAGCAGCAGCTAGTGTATCTGGATTCATCCTTTCCCTTGCTTTCCTCGGTTGTCACTGAGAGCTCCCAGGCTGAGACAGATGGCTGCTGGTTTAGTTGTGTGCGTGGGAGACAGGAACTTCCACATGTGATTTTTTACCATTTGGTAGTAATTAGTTTGTTGTATAAATTAACATTAACTGAACCATTCTTCAGGCATTGTTTGTAATTATCTTCTTTGAGCCTCTGAGTTGTGTAAAGAAATAAAAAGCGAGGAAGAAACTGCTTCTTATTTTGTACAGGGAAAAGACTCTATCATTAAGCAGAACAGAGAGGCAATTATCATTGCGTGCCCAGTAGACTGAAAACTTGGTAAAAAAACCTCTGAAAAGCAAGATTATTTTTTTCTGTAACTACGAATAGAAATTAATTATTTAGATGTGCAGATAGTTTTTATAAAAATTTTAAGAATGAAGTATGAATACAAGCAATGGTGATCATGCCTTCCTGACATCATCATCATCATCGTCATTATTACTGCTAATACAACTACCACTGCTACAACTCGATGTGTGCTTTGAAGGAGTAGAGTGTTTCTTCATGTTTTAAAATATATATTCTCTCAACTTTATTCCAGGTTTGTTGGGTTTTTTCCTCATCTTTGAAATATTTCCTGATTTATTTTTTTTTTTGTGTTGAACAGTAAGGCTTTTGTGTCTGCATATCAGGCAATGAACTATCGTTAGCGCTGGTTTTCTCGGGGGATTTCTGTCACTTCCAGCAACCAGCCAAATTGGAATTGTCAGGAGAACAGCCTCTCGCATGTTCCTTGGCACTTCTGTTTCCAGACTTGGCCAGAATCCAGACATGCAGAGGTTCGTGGACATGAAAAATAACAGGAAAAATGCCCTCTGGTATTAACCCAATATTTTAGTAATGTATAGGGAATCTGTGGGTTCATTTGCTGGAAAAGTTCAATGCTTCAGCAAGTAAGAAAGTTTTTTATTTCATTAGACTTAAGTTCTTCCCTTTCCTAGCCAGGAGGAGGTGAGAGCTGGTGTCAGTGTCCATCTCCTAGTATAGTATACTCCTATATAGTCCACCACCTGTCTGGGCTACAAAGCTGGCACAGTGGGCAACACAGCAGCATGCAGTAAATCCTCTGGTATGTAGGCTAGGTTGCAGCAGTAAAACTCAGGTATAGTCCATCACGAGGCACTCCACAGCTTCATTAAAATTAATTTAGTATCCAAATTGTACCCTCTAGAGAAAGGTTCACGTAGCTTGAGTTTTAAACTGTCTTGGCATTTTCTTGTGAAGTAAAACGAAGACAATTTTAGACCCAGACTTGAACTTGTCTAGGTAAATTAAGTGCTGATAGTGGTTTTACCTAAGTTCGTTGCATACGGGGCCCACACCTGAGAGTTGTGTTTGGGCTGTCTTTTTCAAAATCGCCTTTACTATCTACATTTGCCCAGATAAATAGGTTTACCTGGACAATAAATGCTGAAAGAGGACTTGAAATTCTGAAGAGAGTAAATATAGATGCAGCTTAGTTAAGAATTGTTCTGTTTGTCTTGGCACAGTGAATTAGCCTATATGAAGCTCCATGCTGTTTGGGGAAGAGGAAGGTGGGAGGATGCATGTGGGAGCTTTAGTGGCTGGAAATGCAAAGAGAATACAAGCTGAGTACGCTGAAACCTGTAGTGAAGAGAAAGCTACTGTGGATGGTTTTCCTTCTGTTTTTGTTTCTCGCAAGGGTTAATGCAGTAACTGAGAATATCTGTGATTCGCCAGGTTTTGATATCAATGAATCAAACATTTTCTGAACCACTCTTCTGAACACTTTTTTTCTTTTTTTTCGACTGTGAAAACTGAAGGTGCCCACCATGCTTTGATATTGATGTGACAGTGCAGCGGATAGGCTTGCAGTTAGCTGGAGTGAGCACATGAGCTTTTCAGTTCACCTTCGTCCTGCTGAAGGGTTGCGGAACAAGAAGGGAGAACTGAACATAGCCTTTTGTTGTATCAAGTGTACAGCTGCAGCATCATTGTACCAACTGTAGGGCTATTTTTTTTTATCCCTGGAGAAATACAAGGAGGAAAGATTGATCCCGTGGCTAAAAGCACAGAGTCAGAAAATACAGTTTCTTCTGTTTTTTTTTTTNNNNGTGTTTTTTTTTTTTCACAGATTTTCCTCATGAACTCAATTCTTTGTGTCCAAGTTCTGCATTTTTAAAGCATGGTTGATATTAGTGACTGTGTATTTCTTCACAGTGGTGAAGAAATGCTGCTTGGGAGATGGAGCCTGACAGTGGTCCCACTTACAAGAAAGGACTAGACGTAGTTTTGAGGAAACAAGTTGTCTGGAAATAACGTGCCTGTTACAGCTCAGCCCCATCTGTCTTCCTAACCAGAAATGAGATTGCAGGTTGAGTTTGGAAACTTTTGGCCTCAATTCAGTAGCTTCCTCACAGGCAGAGCTCACTTTTGTCTCAATGGGATTTCTGCAAGTGGAGCACCTGCAAAGTTGGGCTTGTAGGGTCGTTGTGCAATGTAAAATTGGCACTGCAGCTTTGTGCTGTAGTTACACTGCTAGGAGAAGATCTGGTTTCCATACCTCCTCCTAGATTCTCCTGGGACAGTCAGTTCTCCTCAGATGTCTTGGTGCTCTAACCTGGAACAAGGGCTGTGCTGGGACATCAAGCTGTGGTCCTCTGGGTTTGCAGTCCTCACGGCACAGGACACCATGCACACATGCTGGCGTTAGAGGATTGTAACTGTAGAGGCAGACAGAAAATCATCCCCTCTTTGCCTGCCACAGAGAAAATTTCTTTCTGCTTCACATGCTTTTCCTCACGTGCCTTGGAAAAGTTATTTATTTATTTTATGGACATGTGAGTTACAAGCTCTGGCATGGCAAGAAGGTGAGGAATTTTTTGTTTTGTTTTTAGTTGGGGGAAGAGGCGGGTGGGAGGGAGCTTGTGGAAGCTTTAGTGGCTCAGAGCTCCACGAGAATGCATTAATTAACCCAGGAGGGATCGCAGGGATGCGGGAGTGAGAAACTGCAGCTTTCAAATCCAGTGATCTTTATCCATTGTTGGGTTTGGGTCAAAGACCTTGGATAAGAGAAGGGGGAAGAAGGGTGAGCAGGAGGGTGGGCACAATGGGAACCAGATGTTTCAAGCTGACGGGGGGCGGCCTCTCTGTTATTGTGTGACAAGCCACCAATCTCCCCCGCACAACCAGCCTTCAAAAGTATGTCCTTCTTTTCTGAAGTCCTTCCGTCCTCCACAGAAGGAGTGGGAGAAAAAAAAGGAGGAGGCACCCACATGCACGCAGTTACACGCGTGCATACACACATCCACACATGCACGCACACACGCTCACACAGACAGCCCTGGCTCTGCTTTTTTCCTTTGGCCTACCTTGTCGAATGGCCCTGGAAGACTAAACAGGTGTTATCTACTTTTGATTTCAGTGCATTTAAATTAATCCTGTCAGCTCAGCTGTTAAAACAACTGTCATCTCCAGCTGTTAGTAATTTTCGACTGGGCACTTTTACAGGTTGCCAAGTTCTGAGCCTGCATTGTGAATCTCTCGCTCCCTTTCTCTCAAAGCACTATAGTAACAATTTGTAATTTTTTTTTTTTAAAGGGGGCTTGCATTGCACTGGTTTTTATATTGAACCCTGTTTATTATATATTGAAATAATAATATCACAAAACCCAACATCAGCATGCCAGACTTTGGAATAAAGAGCTAAACCATGTGTGGAGTGCAGTGCATATCAATCTTCTGTGGGTTTGTTGCAGCCTCTCTGTGCATTTTAAATTTGAATGAGAGATGAATCAACCTGAGGGTTTGGGAGGGAGGAAGAGGGGGAGCTCTAGATTTTTATTGCCAAAACCAAAGCCTTTTTAGAAGTGCTGCTCTCTTTTTTCCCCTTTCGCCTCAACGTACATTTAATTTTCATAACTAGTTTTAACAGGAGCTGCCTCATAATGAAAACATTTAAAATAGCTTTCAATTGTTAGATTAATGATATGCACATGGTAGCCTTAAGAACTGTAGGGAAAACAATCATAAATTGGATAGATGTTATTGATTTCAGTAGACACTCTCTAATGTGACTTATTCCTATGTGGTCAGGATCTATAGTCCATTACCAGTGCTCCAGAGTCAGATAGCACTTGTGGATTACACTGACCTGAGT
Organism: Chloroceryle aenea; assembly: GCA_013399075.1. NCBI lineage: Eukaryota > Metazoa > Chordata > Aves > Coraciiformes > Cerylidae > Chloroceryle > Chloroceryle aenea. The sequence goes on from VWZY01007817.1 coordinate 678,720, forward strand.
CCCAACAAGGAAAGCTTTCCATACCTTTAAGGTTTCCACTCATGCCAATTGTCTGGCCAGATTTTCAGCTGGTAGAGAACTGAGGGTGCTCCCTTGACTTACGTTACAAGCCATTCTTAAGACACTGAAAAGGATCATTCAGGCATCCTTTTGCATGTTCCTAGGAAAAGGATGTACTTAAAAAGTGGCTATAGCTGATTTTTTTCTCAGCAGTGCCAGGTAGACAAAGAAAAGGGATCCTTTAAAAAAAAATCATGCTTTGTATTGTCTGTCTCCTACATAAATAAGGGCACTGTTTCTATGTGTTGCAAAATAAAGACCTCCATTTGAAACCTAATTTCTTAGGATTTTCATTATGTTTTAGTTTTGAATTTCTTCAGGAACACTCTGTTAAAATAGGAAGTATTCCCCAAATAATACCAGTATAATTCTTTTCCTTTCTCTCTTCATTCTTACACTTGGATGAAGAATTTTACTATTTAAGAAAAGAAGCCCAAAACTTTAGTAATTATATGAAAGACAAAAAGGAAATGTCAGGTGCTGAAGCACCACCTAATTCATCAGGGCAAGTGCTGATCTCATTTCCACCTTTAAAATATATTTCTGCTTTTTGGCGTGTTCAGCCTGTAATACAGAACTGCACCTACCTGAGCAGCATCCTAAATTCCAGTACAGTTGTGGCTGTTTTCAAAGCCCCCCCATGTTAATGTCTTCCTAGAGAAGCTTTGAATTCTGTATGAAATAACAGTATTCTTATGCATCAGCCTTTGGGTGAGCCATCATTATTGTCCTTCTCAAACGGTGCTACTGTTGAAGTAGGACATGAAGTGCCTTCTTCAAATTTCCCATCCCTTACTAAACAGTTGAAGTATTTTTCAGCTGAATGTGAAATGATTACTGAAGGTCCCGTTTAGCAGTAAAAGATGGAATACTAGTTATGAAGTGCATCTGTGCACAGGAGGCTGTGGGATACGTAGGACCAAATTACGTATATACACACACTCACAACTACTAATGCTACTAACATTAGCAGGAGCTGGGGTTGTTTATCTTGAATTCCGCCGTGTTGCTCATACTGTGTGGATAAATACTGGAGCTACAGTGGTATACCAGACACATTTTAGTAGAGAGGTTGACATAATTTCCTTAATGTAAGAATTTAATCAATAATACATTAATCTAAAATTCTGATTTCACAGAAGCTGCTACTGGGCAGGAGTGTGGTTAGATCAAAGCAAGAACTTCCTATAAAATACTGCCTTTTGGAAAGCAAACTAAAGTGACTGAAAATTCAAATAAAGAAATGATACGCTGTGGTGGAAACCTTTTCTACCCAAACCCTAAGCATTTTGTTTTGTGCACAAAATGTTCAGATTCTGATGCAGTTTCATTTGGTCATTTATAGAATCATAGAATACCAGGTTGGAAGAGACCTCAAGGATCATCTAGTCCAACCTTTTAAGGTAAACTGTATATATATCATTTAAATGAGCTGGCCCAGCACCTGGTGAAGCTGAGTCTTAAAACTGTCTAGTGTATGGGAATCCACCGCTTCCCTTAGGAGTTTATTCCAATGTCTAATTGATCTCAGGGTGAAAAATTTTATTCTGGAGTCCAATTGTAATCTCCTCAGGAGTAACTTGTACCCATTATCCCTTGTCTTTTCTGTGCGACTCCTTTCAGAGAGGGACTCTCCATCTTCTTTGTAGCCACCTTTTATGTACTGGTGTTATAGTCTACGTGATACTTCATCATCTAAAACAGCATCAGGCCCTGCTAGAAGATGAACTGACAAATGTTCTAGCTTGCAAGGATTTATCAATATAGGTATAGTTTCTGCTTTGCAAGATGCCCCTAGTTGTTTGAAAAAAACAACTGAGCTTTGAAGCCAAATACGCTTATGGTTCCTGAGGTGGACTTCTGCTTCATTACTCCTTCCATCTCCACATCTGTGAAGAAAGGCTTAGAGAGTAGGGGTTGCTCAGCCTGGAGGAGGCTCCAGGGAGACCTTATTGTGGCCTTTCAGTACTTAAAGGAGCCTATAAGAAAGATGGGAACTGTTTTTATCAGGATCTGTTGTGACAGGACAAGAGGTAACACTTAAACTATAGGAGGATATATTCAGACGAGAGATAAGGAAGAAGTTTTTTACAATGAGGGTGGTGAGACACTGGAACAGGTTGCCAAGGGAAGATGCCCCATACCTGGAAACATTCAAGATCAGGTTGGACGGGGCTCAGAGCAGCCTGCTTTAGTTAAAGATGTCCCTGCTCACTGCAGGGAGGTTGGACAAGATGACTTTTAAAGGTCATTTCCAAGCCAAACCATTCTATGATCTCATCCACACTGCCTCTCACACCAGAACTGATGTTTGACTCATGGCTTCTGCAACAAGCTGCCACCATCTCCTTGATGAATACACTGAATACTGTTACAGGTACAGCATTTCTTAAAATTAGCTGTTGGTTAACTTAATGCTGCAAAGGCTAATTTACACATATTTTTCTTGATTTCTCTTTTGCAAGACACGTAGCTTGAATCTCCTTTAGTATGACAACATTGGAAAAGACGGGTAATTCCAGTGACATAAGTGAAATTATGTGTAAAATTGAAGTAAGTGAGACTGTCAGAGCTCAGTGTCTGCAGCATACAAAATGTGTGTCTTTTAGGCTTACTAAAATTAAAAGGTACTTCCAAACTTTTGAGTGTTTTGTGCAACTTGAAAGATTCCATTAATCTTATCTGTATGTAGTAAAAACTTGTCAATTCACACTAATGATTCTGGGAGTTAACAGGTAAGCACATTTTTCAGCTGGCTTCCTGCTGGGTGAGGGACCGAACCTAAACTCTTGACCTTACAAATCTGAATTTAGGGGTATTCAAAATCTGAATTTTGCAACTTGAGTCAATATTTAAATTTCTTTGACTTTGTATTTAGTAGTTTTGGCCCACTGATTTATGTTTGACAATCCAAAGGTGTAAGAGATATCTACATACGCTATTATCTCTCAGAAGATAGACAGAGCACACATATGAAGGGTGGGGGTTGTGGAATGCTCTAGCTCGGCTCAGGAGGAGTCTGCAGCCACATAACCTTGCATGCTTCTGAATTCCTAAAACCTGTCCCCGTTCTCAGGGACAAGCCAAGGAGGCCCTTTAGCGGCCAAGAACTCAATGGACCTGTGATACTTCAGAGCGTTTACCCATCTATTTGTTTCTTTCTTGTGTGATTGGAGTAAGTAGAGGAAGAATTACCTGAAGTCTGTTTTTTGAGAGGAGAAGAAAGATTGCTGCATTGCTTTTTTTCACTACTGACAGAAAAAAAAAAAGTGTAACATGAGGAAAAACAGGCTCTGCTTAGTTATTCCTCTTTTCTTTTAGTTTTCACCTTGCAGTTCCATATCTTGTTTCCCCTTTCTTCTTTACCTTGTTTTCAATCTTGCCACTTGTATTCTTGAAAGAGCTCATTAACATCCATTAACTAGATTTGACAAGCATGAACAAGCATCTCCAAGGCATGCGAGAAAAGCAACAGTAATAGCAAAAATAATAGTGAAAATTTGATATCAACAGGAACTGACTATGTAAAGTGCACTGCAATGCCAATATAGCGTAGAATATTGCTAGGCTTTTAATTAAGCAGCAGTTTCTCTTAGATGAGATATTAAATGCAGTTCTTGACCATTCTTATGGCTGTCTAACCTCAGTATGTAGTAAACTATGATTCCGATGCTCCTATAAGAATTGCAATGTGCAAGGTTAAAATTTTCAGTATATTGCCGCAACCCACTGTGTGGTTGTTCTTATTGTGGTGGGAGAGTGACATTTTCAGTTTAGTTTGTTGTCTAGGAAAGACTATAAGCTGATCTGAAAAAATATTAATTTGCACTCAAAACTAGAATGGTAAATGTACTGCTTAAATTGATAAAACTTCTCCAAGTAAATAAGCAAAAAATTCCGCGTCCTGCTAACTACTGCCAACTGTCTTTGATACCTCAAAGTAATCCTATTCACATAGCTGCACCTGTTCTCAGTGGTACCATTGTGATTTGCTTCCAACAGGAGAAAAGAAGTGGGGTTTTTGCTTTCCATAATAAAGTGGTTGTTTTGGTACCTTTGAACAGAACTTCCTTGATCTCCTGTTGATGATACAGTTAAATATTTCTCTCCTGTCCAGCTGGACTACTTGTCAGTGGTCATGTGTCTAGATTTTTCTGATTCCATCTAGGTCATGGAAGATGACATTTTTTCAGTGCTTTCAGAGAAACACGGGAAATAAGCTCATTTATGTGGCATTGGTGGGCTGTCACCGACAAAGTCAACAAAGCTAAGATTAAGACCGTATATTTCCCTGTGTGTATCTGTTTCTGTTCCTGGGAGAAGCTAGCGTAAACTGATGCCTATTTCTGCTTTTCTCTGGAGGACAAGATGACAAAGCCCGACATTTACACTATTTTTAAAACATGTTATGTTTTAAACTCATTGAGCCAGAGACCATGCTTTGTGTTTTCTTTACCACTAACTATAAAAGTAATAGCGTAAAAAAGATAGCTCACTTACATAATGCTCACTAGTGAGGGTAATATTTCTTTGTAACATTTGTAATATTTTCTTCAGAATTTTGCTTTAGGATTTTCAAAATCTTAACATTTTCTGACCATTTGAAGTGACGAAGAAGAAATGTTTTTATACTTTAGGTATTGTCTTTTTAAGAGAATTTTATTTTCAAGTTGTGATGAAGCCACAAAATACATAATTGTAAGTGACTTCTCTTCCACCTCATTTCTCTCCCATCTTTTTCCACAGCCAGAAGCTCTGGACTCACCCATAAGATATTTTTCAATAAGAGAAGTACTTAATGTCAAGTTAAAACAATTAGAACAGACACCTTTATGCTAAGCTAGAAGTGCGGCAGTGCTGAACAAAACCACTTTAAAACAAGTTTTATGTGTAATTATTGCATTTTTCTGCAGATTCAGAGCATGGTCATGAGGTAAACTAAAGATAAGAATTTGGAACTTGTCAGCTACTTCTAGTTCTGCCCTGCATGATTTGTCTTTGCCTATTGTAAATTGATGTAGCGTTGTCTTCTGCCATCGATTGTAAGTTAGCATGTACACTGGGGAGTAAGAGTGTGTGTACAGGCAGTTACCAATGAGTGGCCAGTGTTCTGCAAGCTCATTTTACAATCTCTTACCAGAAGGTGTTTAGATTTTTTTAATTTGCACAAGGTCCATGGCAGCTCCAGGGGTGTGCCGTGATAACTGTTTGAGGCTGCTGTGTCATACTAATACAAGCTGATGTCCTGGCAAGTCAACCACATGATCATAGAGTTTATGCTTTTTAGAATTAATGCTGCTCTTCTGTAATGCACATTATTCAGTTCTTTTTTTTTTCCTGCTAGCAAAACAGTTGATTAGTTTAGTTCTCTTCGATAAATTATTTTCTTTCATTGATACTTTTTACAACTGTCACGTCTTTGTTTTTTAAAAGTGTACATTGAACATTCTGAGAACATTTTGATGTTCTTACAACTGTAAGGAGTGTGGCTGGAACAGAGTGTTAGGAGGCTTAGTTAAGTGCCCTCATTAGAGATCTCCACTGGTGCTTTTGAGGAGTGTCAGTAGAAGGAAAACTCATGCAGACAAGAATGCTTATGTGCAACTGTGAAATACAGGAATTATAAGCAGTAAACTAAAGAAATTAACTTTGATTGTATTCCCAGAACTGTGTAACAGTTTGCAAACTATCTAGTCAGAACCCTCTCCCTGCTTTCTTCAACTTAGCTGAAAGAAATTTAACGGCAAACAAAAAAAGGTAGTTGTGAGCCTTTTTTTAGCCCTAAGTTCCTTTCTGTATAACTGCCCCTGTCCTGTACTTTCTCTCTTTTTCCCCACTTCCATTAGGTTGAATTAAATTATTGGTAATGGCTTCTGTGGTTTAGGAGAAGCCATTTAATGCCGTTCCTGAAGCATAAAAGTCTGTATTACACGATGAAGATACTTCATGGAAAAATTCTGAATTATTATTTTCCTTCAATATTTTAAGAAGGATATTTTTAATGTTAGGTGGGCTAATTCAAGCTCTGACAACAGCTCTCCCACTTCATCAGCTACATGGGAAAAAAACCTTAACCACCTTGAAACCAGCTTAGACACATGGAGTCTAAAGTAAATAGCCTAAACACACTTCTCCACATCCAGCCAACCAGTATGTATCATAGCTGTAATTCCAAACTTTAAATTTGCCCTACGTATGCACGGCTAACACGGATTGTATCAGGCAGACTAAATAATCTTGGCCAATGAAAGATCTTGAAGCATTTTCAGAGCGGGCGTAATGCATTGTGCCATGACATTTCATTGTGATATGATGAGAAAATACTACGATGCAGGCAGCTTGACTTTCAAGATGTGCCTGCAGGGCAAATTCAAAATGGTACAACTTCTCCTCCCACATGTCTGACAGCAGTTGCAGGACACAGTCACCCAGACTCCTTAAAGCCAAAGGCTATGCTGGCAGTGCTTCAGAAACCAGAGCACTGCAGCTAATGCTTTTATCTGCAGACTCACCATGGGTGCTAGAGCATCTCACTTTTGGGTTGTATTCCTAGGTTTTCTTCTTCCCCAGCCCTACCTTTCCATGGAGGTTGTGATGCAAAGTTAATATTTGAGGGACCTGTTGAAACTGCTTCATAGAAAATAAACAGCTGAGAGTACAAAATTTTTCTTATTTTTCAGTATATGTGTGAACATGAAAACTGCTGTCTTTTATCTTCTCTGATAGCTGACTTCAGCTAATTTGTTGACTATTCAGAGGATTAAAAGAACCACAGAAGATTAAATAGACCTGTCCTTGAGTTACCAGAGGGCATAGGAAGTTGGCTGGATTGGCTTTCTCTGGATCCTTTCTTCTATTTTTTTTATTATAGTGGTAATTTTTAGGAGGTTGGTTGGTTTGTTTGTGTTTGGTTGTTTTTGTATTTTCTGATAGAGTCAATGAGCTGTAGTCTGATTGTATCCCATTGAAAGATGGCATCATGCCGGCTCAGGGCTCTAGAAGAAGCAACCATATTAAATAAAACATTAACAGTCCAGCCTATTTGGCACATTTATTGGCAAACTTGGCAGAAGAGAGAAGGAAGAAATTGAACTAGGGATACTGCGTTGTGTTCTCCCCGTAGCTGCTCTCCTGCAAAGATGCTCACTGCCTGAAATTACAGTGGTTTAGGTCAGTTCTTCTGAGTGAATTAAGAGGAGAATTTACTTCTTTAACACTTTCAATAATTCATCAAAAACAAATTTACAAAGTTATTTTTAGTGATTGACTGAGCCTACTGAAGTCAATGGAAGTCAGTGAACTTTGGATCAGAAGCCCAGAATATCTCCTGCTAAAACTCTCTTGTGTTGCTTGAAGGGCTCCAATGTAATCTAAACCTTAGAAAGTTTTTTTTCCCCTCTTTGTAAGCATCTTCTCTTCATCAGATGTAGAGCCTTCAGCCAGTGCATAGCTTATGGTGTTACTGTATTATACTTGTGTAAAGTCTGCTGTGTTCTTGTTTGGTGAGGGGGAGAGATTTGAAAGGTGATGCCAGGACATAATGTGAATAGTAAAAATATTGTTAGGCATAAATTTCAAACCTGGACAGTTCCAGCCAGTAGAATTCTGAGGCAATTTCTGGACAAATGCACTTTGGAAATAATACAGAAATGCAAATAATGCAAGACATTGAACAAGAAATCTTTGAATAGGAATGGTAGTGTGTAAGTTGTGAACAATAGGGGCTTATTTTGCTTTGACAGGATTCAGTATGAATGATCTTTAAAGGATTTGGTGTGCTGCTTGGTACAGGTAACTAACAGTTTGATGGTTTGCAAGGTTTCCTTCAATGTGGTTATGCTCAGACTGTATATCAGACATCTTCAGACTATTCAGTGACACTCTTCTTGGTAGCACTCCTCAGCTTCTATAATATTTTCCTTTCTGTTTATTAGTTAAACACCATCTCTGCAACTCAGATGCCAAAGAGAACCTTTTTCAGAATAATTTCAGAAGTAAATTTTAATCAGTGTTTTATCACAGGTCATTCAATATTTCATTTTGATTTTTCTTGAGGATTTGCGTTCTGTTTGGTCTCTCTCCATCTGTGCAGTGCAGAAAGCCCTAATGGTGTATGTGGTGAGGCTCATACATTCTTGGACCAGCATCTGCCACTAGCAAAACTTCCAGGTCTGATGCACTTGATACTGCCCATACTGGAAGCACTGGAGCCCCCAGGCTGAACGGCCACCTTCTCGAGACTTTCATGTAATTCTGGGAAAGAAAATTGGACAGTGCTGTTTTTCCTGAAAGACTGTTCTCTTGTTTGAACACTAAATCATCAGGACAGCTTATAAAGCCCTGTGTTCTCCTGGCACTGTTGTGCAGACGTGTGCATGTTGTGGGATGGTGTTGACATAGTGCTGCTGCAAGCAGGCACAGAAAGACTCATCATCAGTTTGCAGCAGAGTAACATTTCCACCTGAAAACACAAAGAATGTAATGCAAATAGCTTGTTTTCACCCTCAGAGAAAAAAACTAAACAAAATGCCCAAAAACCCCACCTAGAGCCTCAGAAGTAAGGAAAAAAAGGCAAACTAAAGTGATGTTGATTAAGTTTTTTGAAAGGGGTTAATGATTTAAAAGGCCATGTCTGGTTTTCAGATGAGTCTGTTGGGCATAGTAAAGCCATTTCAACTTTCAGTGTAACTCAGAACCAGAGTATCTACTTTACCATAAAATTGGTGTCTCATGTGATTTAAATGTTCTAATAGTTCTTTATTTATTCCATGCAAAGTGCAATGCTGTGTGTCACTTACATTAGAAAAATAAACAAGACTAAGATTTTTAAATGTCAATGAAAATTTTTTTCAAATCAGCACTGTTCTAGAAAAGAGGTTGTGTCACTTTACTGATTAGCCAGTAATGGCATACATTCTGGACTACTGAAGTGTTTCATGTCTACAAGATTCCTCCTTCCTTGTGGAAGACACAACTGATAGGTAAGCCCAGTATTGTCAGTATTTTTATGTAATGCTGGGTCCTGTAACCCTGTGAGGTGCAAACTCAGACTGGGATCATGTCTCCTAAATTTTGTATTGGCAAGCTCTAAAAGCATTTCTTGCTTCAGAGACCACGGACTACAGGTCATCTGATCGTAAAAGTGAACTGGGGGACAGAGCAGAATGAGGACCTGAATTTGGATTACCTCAACCTGTAGCATTTCCAGATACAGATTTGAACCTTGCAGCTTGGGCCCACACCTAATTGTTAGAACAGGGCAGAGCAAATTAGTGTGTGGGTCTATATTGTCTCGTGTGTACCAGGGACATTGCTTCATGCAATGGTGGATTTAAGCAAATATTTTAAATTAAGCACGTACTAAATGAATTTCTGAATTAGGGCTACATATACTCAGTTGTATGAAGAGTGGTGGTAGCTATTTTCATATGGTGTAGATAATGCTGAAAAATTAAAAGCTGAGCTGTATTAACTTGGGAGTTACACAATATCCCTATTTTAGCTGCTATGTTAAAAGAAGGACTTTGTTGGATTGAGTTTAATTTTGAAAACAATAGATTTGCTATATTCAAATTGGTTATCTTTTCCCTCTAGTATTATCCAATATCTACAGATGAGCAGGAAGATTTTCCAAAGAATGAAAACAGAAGGGAAAAGAAGATAATTAAATAAATGCTTAATGCACCTTCATAGGTATTATATGCATCATTTGGTGAATTCCTTGAAATGAATGATTTTGTGTCCAAAACATATGACTTAGTATCATAGAATAGACTCATAGAATCATCTAGGTTGGAAAAGACACATGGTATCATCATGTCCAACCTTTCACCCTATTCTGTAAATTCACCCCTAGACCATATCCCCCAACACTACGTCTAAGCCATTCTTAAACACATCCAGGGATGGCAACTCAACCACCTCCAGGGGCAGCCTATTCCAATATCCACCACTCTTTCCGTGACAAATTTTTTCCTAGTGTCCAGTCTAAACCTACCTTGTTTCAGCTAGGGTTAGGATTAGGATGATCATTTTTAGTTTAGCACATATACTCCTGAATATTATTCTTGGCCATAAAAGTTTCTAGATCCTTTGGGTAGCTTCACAGCTGCAGTGTTTTACTTTGTAATATCTTGTCAGTAGAAATAAAGTTGTAGTGCCCAACAACCTGGACAAGGAAGTGAAAAGCTGATGTTGAAATCCATATGCAAAATTAAAAGGTGCACTCAAGATGCATGCCCTCTACAAATTTTGCTGTTTTGAGTTTATAAAACAGATTAAGGCCCATGTGTCAAGTTTAAATTTGCCAACTTTTGGTGGTTTGTATGTAAACACGAAAGTAACATTAGTGTTGCTTTGAACATGGGTTTGTTTGCTTTAATATCCTATAAATTTAACTCTGACATTGAATGTGTTCTTGAGTGTGATGAAGCTGGAGGGTAATATCTCACTGAAGTGCAATTTTTGTCATCGCTCAAAACTATGGTAGTGCATTTGATGATTCTTACCTGTTCTTCAGTGTATGTGGTTATCTTTCTTATTTTCTTTCTCATACATATCTGTAGCACTGTCTAGATCTGGAAGATTTGATTTGCTGTCTGTGTTGAAAGAACAGAAAAACTGATCCTCTGTTTTTATTATATTTTTCTGCAATCTTGTAGACCTTGAAATTGAAGCTGGCACATTTGTAAATACGATTTTCTTTCTTGGATCTTTTGAAAGTTAATTTTCTCCATGGGTAAATTAACCCGTGATTCTAACAGTGACTTTGGCAAAATCAGCACAGTGGGGTATGGATGCAAGAATTCTTCAGAGTTCTGTGTTAATAATGTCACTCAGCTCCTGTACAAGAGTCTATCTCTCAGCTAATTGTATTTAATGGAGCTGACAAAGAGCAAGCTTTGCTTGCTAGGAGAAATTATGATAGAGGATTCAGTGTTTGGGTGGGAATTGAATGAATACTCATCCCATTCCTGATAGGCAAGTTCAATTACCACCTTCCTGTCTATATCTAAGAGTTTTTTACTCCATTACAGAGTCGTTCCACAAAGCCACAAAAGAATATTTTCAGTCATATTTCTTTTTTTTTTTTTTAATTGGTAAATGCTTCCTTATTCAAAGCAATATGCTCTTATTTGTTCTGCTTGAATTTTGATGTCATTGTAAGAGTAGAAAGTTTTTTCCATAGGGATAGACATATACATAGTGATGCCCACTAAAGTCTCAGTTTATGAGGAAAGATATAAAAGAAAATGTTTCTTCAGTAAAAGAAACCAAACAATTTTCCCTCCTGTGCACATGGGATGGTTATTACAGCACTGCAAGGGTTGGGTGTGTCACATTTATTAAAACTTTTAATCTTGGTATAGAAGTACAGATTAGCATTATTTATCATACTTATACTTATTCCTGGTAGTAAATATTAATAAACTGTTGAAAGTGTGTATGCAAATTTTGGACAGAAGAACAGTGTGAATCCTTGTGAAAGTGAATGAATTTAGGAGGGGATGGTAAAAAACTTCTGCATTAGACTGTGCATTGATTTTGTTGCTGCTTGTGTCCTGAGAGCATAACCACATGTTAGATGAAAGCCAGGGGTAGCAACATTTTCTAGGTGAAAATTTATTTCTGTCCCTCAGGTTTTTTCACATGCAGATTGTTCCAGTTGAGCCATGCTGTGCAGTCACGGGATGGTCATCAGGCATTTGGGCTATTTAAATTCCAAATCTGAGGTACATATATCCTGCCAGGTTAGTTCATGGCTTAAGATAATGCTTGAGCAAAACTCTCTAGTTGTCTGCATTAGCTGATTGCTGTTTCTCCCTTTCATTCTGCTATGGAGCAAATAACTTCCTCTCCAAGACTGTCTTAAGATTGGGCAAGCTCACTCTGAAATGTTTCTGCTGACAGATCACATAAACTGGGTCTAAGTTCTGTAAGACCTGAGCCTAGATTGGAGCGCTAAAGAAAAGACAGTATGAAGAAGCCTCAGATAACCATACTGTTTGCTGGGCAGATTTCTGCGTGGTTTCAATGGAATTATGTAAAAGTGCTACAGAAATAGGGACTCGTCATGAAAACCTAGTGACCACCTTTCTTCCAACCTCAACTCAGTTCACTGCACCTAAGTTTTGCTTGCCCTTCATCCTTGTATGCAGAACATTTTACTAGTTGTCCCACCGTCCCCCAACAGATTCCTAGTACCTGTCTGATCCCCCACCAGCAGCTTTGGCCTGACAGCCCTGTATGTTTCTTTTGTAGCTTATACCTTGTGGTTTAGGATCTGGAATGCATCTTCATTTGTTTTGGGAAAGCATCCAACCTTATCTTTGTGTTACCACTGTAAAAAATACTGGATGAAAACAAATGCTCTACATAACTGCCTATCTGTTGTTAGACAGCTGTACACCAGATCCAAAGTTCTCCAAGGCGACAGAGACTGGAAACTAACCTTTTACTAACCTTTTACCCTGATAACATGAATAGTTATTGGTAGTGATGCAGTTCATGAAACTACATTTTATAGTTTAGAAGACAAATGGCAGTGAAAGGCTTATTCTGAAAGGTTTTGTGACCTAGATGAGTCTTCGCTTTATTAATAACTTTCAATTGCTGCATCATCTTTTTTTTTTTTTTCTACATGTTCCCTGTGTAAGGGATAATAACATGTCTGGTGAACTTAATTTCAGGAAGAGCTGTTTGTCGGCTACAGGAAGTGCACTCCGAAGCAAATATAGGACAAATTCTGTCTGTGGTCTCAGCTGTTGGTCATCCAGTGAGCCAAATTCATCACTAGAGTAACTTAGAAATTAGGAAGCACCATCCCAAATTCTGCCTGCTTTTAGGAGACGTAGGCAAGCATCAGCTTTTGTTGGACATGGCAGTGACCCTAAAACAAGAAAGACCCGCTATGAATAAAAGTAATCTGGAAATTAGAAGCTTTTTAATAATTAGAACAGTGGGGTTCTAGAGCAGCATATTGGAGGGAAACCCCCCTGTTTTTGAAGAAGTCTGTAAGATAATGATAAGCATCACATGACATGTTGACTGTAGTATCAGAGGGAGAAACTTGATGACCAGAAGAGCCCTTGCAGTGCTGTAGTGCTATGTAATATTTGTATGCAGTTATGAAGAGAAAAAAGTCCACAAATCGTAAGATTTCCTGTGTGTGCTTCCAAAGGGCTGTTACAAGTCCCAGGGATGAATAAGAATATAGAATATTAAAATGCATATTACAAATAAGTCTGAGGTATCGAAGTGTGTCACAGCTTTCTGACTTCTCTGAAGACAAGACTGAAAGAGGTCTGTACTCATTTAATACTCACTTGACAAAATTTTGTGTTCTTGTGTAGTAGAGTCATGCTTTATAAAACAGTTGAAGTTAAGACTCTAAAATCCCATGCAAATTGTGCTTCGAAATGGCAGCTTAAACTGTCAGATAGCAAGAAAGTAATATTGCCCTTGTTACTCCTATGTTTTCATTTTTTCTCTAGCTCGGAGGCTAAGCATTTAGTGTGGACAGTCGAAGTTTGTGAAGTTAAAAGCAATCACAAACATAAGCACAGAAGGGGAATTTCAGGCAGTCTAATTAGTATAAATTATTTTCAGCATCTTGTGTGGCATAAATTATGTTTTTCTTTTGTTGGCACTTGTGAAAAAATAACAGCTATTGATTAGGCCTGTCAAGCCCTTGTGGCCTGATGAGATATCTTTGCTGGAGTCACATGGGAACAAGCTAGAAATGATGCTTAGAGAGTGAGATCCTCTACAATCATCTCCTCTCATTGTTATTTTTAGTGGGCTTTTTTTTAGATGTACCGTATACAGTAGAACCTTATTAAAGCCTCACTTAAGATCCTCAGATAATCACCCTCACCAGGCTGTTTCTGAGAAGTTTTCAGCAAACCATTTTTAAACACAGCAATATATTGATTGGGGGGGGCAAGTAGGAGGTTTCTAATCTGGGCACTTGGGTCAAAGCTGGTGTTCATGTCCCCGATTCCTTATTTTAGTGGGAGTGGGCAGCAAGTGTAGGCGCATCTCTGTCACTGATTAGAAGTTGGTTGTTAGTTTTTGGTGCTGGCAGTCTGAAAAACTGTGACTGTTGTCTCTTAAATGTAGAACAGATGTAGATTTTTACTCTGATGAAATGAAATGAAATGAGGGACCAACAATCACAGTGGTATGAAGAAGAATTTCAGAGGTGTTAGTGACTGCATATAGTGGTTTGTTTTCATTTTCAGAGCTGAGTTGAGGAGTAAGTATTGTAATGCTTGCAAAGATCCTGTATTTTGGCGGTGAGTAGCATATTAAGATGATATGAGCAACTCTAAAGACTTCATGTTGTTGGGTGAAGCAGGTGGGAGGGACAAGCTTTTGAGCAGTTTGGTAACCTGAAATTTCTTGTCCCTATTAGTTTAGTATCAAGAAGTGGGATGAGAGGGAATGTTCTTTGTCTTACTTTTTGTGAATCTTTTTACCAGCCTAGTCCATGTTTAGAACATAGCAGCAGCTTTTGATACTTGAGCAGCAAACATTGTTAAATCATCTGTGATCCCTTCCTGAGGTGGATGGTATCGCTTTTGGGTGCTCCTCTATTTTCTCTTCTAAAGAATCCCAGACAGCTGTGGTCACTTGTTCATTTGCAAGAGAGGCCACGAATTTCCTCCTTGTTATCTATTCAAAATTCCTGGGAAGCCATCTGGAGATAGGTAGTGTGTGATAAAAGACCACAATATGCAGACAGTGTTCATCAGCCTATTGATGGATGGGAGAATTCATTGTAGTTTTCCTGCTTTTCTTCATTGGAGTTCAAAATCATCAGGATTGAGTGAGAGCTTGAGTTCCAGTGAAAGGACAGCTAGCTCTGTCTTCTGTGACATGTTTGTCTTTGGTTAAGTACCATATGGAATTAAGAACAAATCCCCTCAGAACAGTTCACATGAGAGAGTAGTGTCAGACATTAGGAAAGCATTTAGGTGTGATGAAGGGTGATTCCATTACCTGTCCCTCATTCATGATGGTCTTTTTCTCTCCTTTGACAAGAAATTCATGATGGGGACTGCCTCTGATCTGTCAGCTGTTCCTGGAGTTTCAGGTGTCTTTTGTAGCTAAAAATTCCCTTTGCTTGTTTGTGCTTGGCTGGAAGGTTGCAGCCCTGCCTTTCATTTCTGGACCCTACCACTGTAATCCTTGTCACTGTGATTTGTAACTGAGATTATTAAAACACATTTTGCCGAGAGCTGATATTTAGACACTGCAAAGAACATAATCACTCCTGCAGAGTGTCTTTCTGATTTCTTATGGGTGACATTAGCCACAGGGAACACTCTGGACCTGCTTTTTGATACCTTCATTGGCTTCTCATTCATTTCCAGGTGCAGCTCAAGCAGGTGTAGAGAGTGACAGAAAGCCCTGATTGTTTTGGCACCTGGCTCAGCTTTAGAATAAAAGACCTTGTCTCTGCCACTGGGCCTTCTTGGGTGACCTTGGGCAAGTTATTTCTTTTTCTACCTTATCTTCCTCTGCTTGGGAATAAAGATGTCTTTCCAACTAAAACTGGAAAATTACACAGCCATTAGGATGTACAAAGTCATCATCGGATTTGACGGGGTGAGCAAACATTGTCTGTATCAGCTGATCAGAAGTTCTCTGCTTTTCCCCACAAATCTTACTTCAGCCATATACTCATAGACTGGGCAGCTTCAATACTACTACTGTAATGATAATGACCTCTTTTGTAAAGCACTGAGATGTAGTGATGAAAAGCACTATACTAGACTGCCTGATCAGTTCTAATTGGGACCTTCAGAGTAACAGCCCACAAAGTAGTTGTCTTGGACCTGCCAGGAGGGAATTTTGACATGTGCTGGTTTACGCTTCCCAGATTCCCTAAGTCTGAGTTTGCTGATTATTCAAGGTATGGAACAAGACGTAATTCTTAAGTTTTCATACAAAGAGAGTGATTGGAGTGTATCGTTTTGCTTTATAAGATTTTAGAGGTATAGTACGATCCTGAGCTGGAATCCTAGGAGTTAAATAGTGCAACAGTTAAAATACATTTATCACTAACACTTTCAGTTTAATTGCTGTTGCTATTGCATAGAAGACTTGTATCCTTTCTATCCTGACAACCACTTCCTTAAAATACTGTATCCATAATTCTCCTGCTGAGGCTTTTTTGGTATGCCTCCTTTATTCCTCTCCCCTGTTGATTTTCAGACTCTTTCAAGGACTAGATTTAAATCAAAGAGCCTGTCTTTGACTTTAATAAGCTTTTAATAAAATCTGAAAAAAAGAAATAATAAAAATAAATGCCACCAACACCCCTCCAAGAGCAGTTTTTATGAGGGTTTGCCTCCCTGCTCTAACCCCACAAGACCCCATATTCGGCAAGTACTGATTCCTTATACACCTGGCCATAATTAAGTAGTCTTTGTTTTTCTTTTAGTCCTAACCTTGTTCTACCAAACAGAGTGTAATGTAGTGGGGGGGGTGCTTATAAAAGAATTAACTTCAAGTTGAGTAAAGCCTGACTGCCTGGTAAACATGCCACCCAGTAAGAGACATTTATTTCAAGGCGAGTTTTAAACTGTTGACTGTTTTGAAGCCTTGGATATCTCCCTTTACAGTAGAATCAGGAAATGTCTTTACCTTTTTTTTTAAACATTTTTTTTCCCTATCGTGATATTTTTGTTTGTTTAATGGAAAGTAACAAGTAAGTGAGGATTTTCTCAGAGTCGTAGAAACTTGCTCAGCGGATAAACCAGTTAATAAGAACAGATCCCCCAAATTAAATCACTTCAGTGAGGTCTGGATTGAAAAGGAGAATATGAAAGAGAAAAATGAAGGCAATGCAATATGGACACCATGCGTGATCTTACTCTCTTTTCAGGTAGGAGCTAGCCCAGCAGTTTTTAACAATCAGCCCTTGTGTATTTGTGTGTTTTTCTTCCCTCCATGTTGTTTCACAGTTATCTGTTAGTAACAGCAGTATTATTACACACAGATTAAAAGACAGGCAGCTTTTAGGCTCCCTGACAGTTGGCCAGAGCAGAGATTAGAGATAAAAGTTAATCCCATGAGGTAATAGCAAAAAAAGAGTACAAAGACATGAGATGAGCCGATAATGGTTTGTTTAGGTAAGAAGGCTTCCCTTGCCTTGGTGATTGGCTCTTCCTCGGTGGTGCTCTGAGTGATAGCTTCCCAAATCCTTTCTAAGGTTTATAACAGTTAGCAGTGGGCTGAGGAGAGAGCTAGGGGAAAAATATGGCAGCCAGCAGTGGTAAAATATAATGAAATCATTCTAACCATAAATGGAAGGTGCCAGACCATGGGGGAGATGAGAGATGTTTTCTTCCACAGCTGCAGAGCTATTAGTCAGTTAACACTTGGACGGAGGGAGGTTAAAACAGTCTCAAAGTCAGGGTTTAAAATATCAAAGAAACTTGTGTTTATGTTTCTTGTAAAGGGAAAATAACTTGAAAATGAAACAACACGAATATGACAGAGTAGTTAAAATGTTAATAGTCTGTCAGATTTTAAGTTACGTTTCTCTGAAGTTTCCCCATTCATGGCTGTTTCATTATACCTATTGCAGAGATAAAAGTTTTCAAAGATTTCCCTATAATTTGTGTATTTAGGAATACTCTTAAATCTGCATGACATCACAACTGAAATTCAAATAAATCCATACTTTTACAGCATGGATATTCAGCGGAAGATTAGGAACATGAAACAAGCGAATCTTTACTTCTGTACTGCCCTATCATTTTGCAGCTAACACAGATAAATACGTGTTTGAAATGGAAGCTATCTACCAACCACTGGCAATTCAGCACTTCGCTGCGGTCTCAAAATTGAAGAGGTGGAAATTCATATCCTTGTTTTTTTAAACAAAGATTGGTGAAAGCAGTAGCGTTCCGATTCTTGAGTACTATAATAATATGATTCTGATATAACCAATTAGCAAGCTAGAATTACCAGACCTGCCTTAAACTGGCTGTTGCTAACATTAGGCTAAGAAGTGAACTGTAACAGAAATAAAAGTGGGCTATATTAGGGCATCTAGCCATCAGAATTGATGGAAGGAAAAATTTGCCCTCACATGTGCTGCTCTGTACTTCTCTTTTGATGAGGGCAGGGAAGTAGCATGAATACCAAAAGGCACAATTATAAATAGAACTCCAGAGTCAACATGGGTTGGTTCCATAAGACAAAATTTGTTCTAAAATCTGAACTTCTTTAGCTCCCTTAAGAATCTGTTTCAAGGAGTCAGTAAATCAAACTCTGAGTGATTATTCTTTCCTGTCAAGGATTGAATAGCTAGATATTAATACCTCACTTGAAATATTAATGAAAATCATGTGAACCAAATAAGGAGGTCTTAGAAGGAAAAGTTATGAGAAGGTTGGAAACTAATCAGTCAAATTTTGTCACTTAAATTTTGAAGAAATTAAATCTATTGTTTTTAATATTAATATTTTATTAGTGTAGCAAAATATTTCCATCACTCACTAGAGTGTTCACCACTCTTTCAGGGTCTGTGGACTGTGGGACAGACTGGGGTAGTAACATTTGTAGATTAGTGTTCAAATTCATGAAATCTAAATTGTTCATTGTTTGAGGTTTGAGACAAAAATACTAGTTAGCAATCAGTAAGTATTGTACTGTGTCCTCTTCCTGCATTTATACTTAACTGAAGTGTTTGCAAGAAGCTACCTAACAGTGGAATGAAAACACCCCTCCACAAATCAGTAATATAACAGTTTTACTTGAGAGGCCAAACATCTTTCAGGAAATACCAATTTCTTTCAAATACAGAATCACAGACTATTGTAGGTACAGAACCATCATCTTCCAATGCACGAGATCCTAACATTGCTAAAGTAACACTAAACTGGCCTCCTACAGAACAATGTGTCTGTCAGTGTCTTTTGTGCTGACCATAGCTGCAAACACTTGCAAGATGCTAATTGTGATTTAAAAGGGGTAATAGGTGGAAATTTTCACTTTCAGAATTTCCTGACAGATTTTTTTTTGATTTTTTTTTTATGACAGGATTTTCAAGTTAGGCCATTCTTTGTTGCAAACATTTGTCCAAATATGATGCAGTGTTGCATCCTTCTCTGTCTGGAAGCCTGTAAACTTGCCAAGATGTGTCATGTCCTGTTTTGTTGTTTTGATTTTGGTTGTAGAAATTCCAGCCCCATTTTCTCCTTTTTGTGCTTGAATGAGCAGGAAAAAGAAGTCAGGGTTTGGAGAATGTCCTTTACCAACAGGGGCTCAATTGTTGTTCTTCACTCCTTGCTTCAGATTCAGTTAGGTTAGCACAAAGCCAGGTTACAAAGTTGTAAGAAACTTTTATAGCAAAATTTAGTATCTTTTTTTTTTTTTTTTTTTTTTAGCGGTAGAACAATTAAACAAAGGAAAAATACCAATGTCTCCACTAGCCAGAATAATTGTCCCACTCTTCTTGCCTCTTCAGAGGTAATTCACATTTTTGGATGATGACTTGCCATAGCTTTCATAAACAGTGCTAATATAATTTGTTTCTATTAGAATTTCACGGTGCACATAGCTTGCACATAATTGGTTTAGGAGTAAATTGAGGGGAGGGGTTTTCTCCAGTGTCTGTTTTTATCATTTGCTGTTACTATGTGTCATTCAGAGTCCAACTCAATCAAGAGTCTATTACTGATAGCTGAACAATGAGGTGCCTACAGATCTTTTATGATGCAAAAGTGGGCAGTTGCATTGTGTCTGTTTCAAAAGGCATGACATAAAAAAAAGAACGAAAGAAAGAACTTTACATACAGGCTTTTAGTCAGGAAAGTGATTCATTGGAAATAGGTTTTGGCTATAATCTTGTTTAGAATCCTACATTGAGTAACAGAGCTTCGTGAAGGTTCTGTTTTTTTATTAAAAGAAATGATGTGAAATTGGAGTGTCTCTCTGTTCGGTCTGTCAGGATTGTTGTGCTCCTATAATGGTGCCTCTCAATGCTTCACATACATTTAACTTTTCCCAAACTAAGGAATGAGGAAATAAAATCATTTAAGCTCCTTGCAGCACTCTTTGGAACCATCACATGCAATGGCGTGTGTAAGGATCAGTGCTTGGTGTTAGAAGCCTCAGCACTCATCAGAAGGGAAATACAGATCATCCAAAACGCGTGTGAAGGGTTTTTGCTTTTTAAAGCAAGCCAAAACATGTTTTGAGTGTCTTACCACGATGAATGACTTTCTCTTGGCTGAATGGGTTTGTTCCCTTTAGGACCAGTGTACAGTTTACATGGACAGTATCTTTCATCTTCTTTTGAATTGGGAGCATATTGGGGGAAATCTTCTGTTTTCCATTGTTGCAGTCAGACTTCACATAATGATGATGAGTTGATATAACCCTTGGTTTAGATTATATTCAAGTATTTGTGCACACTTCTTGACCGTGATAATCTATAAATAAACAAGGACATTCCACAAAAATAGTCTTTTTAAAAACATTTTGACTGTGTCTTTGACCATTGACATGGTCAGACATGCCAGAGAAATAGGTGTGGGTTTGTTGTGCTTTAATAAGTTGGCACAAAAAGATGACGTCTTCGTGCCTCAGGAAAGTGAGGGAAAATAAAAAATATCCTCATGTTTTTCACTTGCCAGGATCAAAGGGTTTTGTTGTTCTTTTTTTTGTGTGTTTTGTTTTAATCTGAACTACCTTATTCCTAACTGTAAAAAGCCACAAACTTAAATGAAAATCAGCCTTTGTGCTGAGGAACCAGACTGTAATTTGTAAAATGAATGTGGCTTCACTGTGGTGCTGTGGGAGATCCCCTGCCCTACTGCCCAACTCAGAAGTTGTAACCCTTTCTCCTAGTGATGCTGTACAGGCAAACAGCAGTAATTTCATGTTGCTATTGTGAAGCTCTTCACAAGAGTGTGTGCCTGGAGGTATGGTCTGGCCACTGATAAAATACCTCCACTCTAAACCAGACAGCTTTTGTATGCTCTGTAGTATGAAATCAAAAGGTTAAATTATGTCTTTGGTTTCTCACACCATTTTGTGTTAATAGAGCAGTAGGAAACAGGAATCCCTTTATCTCAAAAAGTGAACCAGTAGAAGATTTTGAATCATTTTCTTTTCTTGCTGTTCTATACAGAGATGATCAATTTGATCAGAGGAAATAAGTCTTTCACCAAAAAAAGCCAAAACAACTTTAAGCAAGAACTCCATTGGTCATTCACAGGAAGATGTAGGGTATTTTGGTTCTGTTTCTTTCCAGTCTTTTCCAGCCTCCTACGCGTCTGGGTTATAGGTGGGGTCAAGTTGGGAAGTGTTAAAGACCAGAGAAGAACAATTTTTGGTATGTTTAACGTTTATCCGTAGGTAAGAAAAACCACTGAGAAGAATTTCTTAGTGAGTGAACTTTCCTGATAGTTTAAGAGATTCAGGTGATTTGGGGAGTCTCAACAATGTCTACAATTTTAAGTAATTATGTGAACTTTCAGCATTTTAAAGGTTATTCCCGTGCCTAGCAGTACAATATCTTCACCGTGACTGGCAACTTTAGGGAGCATGCAGTTTTCACTCTATTGACTCTTGGCTACCATTTGGTTCATGCTCTGCTCTGTATTCTTGACAGCAAATTGATTTAAGTTGCAGCAGGAAAGAGAGTGTGTGTGTGTGTGAGCGCACGAATGCGTGTGAGCAAGCGAGTGAGCGCACTGGAGAGCGCGGGGGAGAGGGAGAGAAAGCACTGTGCCTATGTGAAACATACCAGGGAGCAAGGCAAGGGTACTGAATGGCAACATTTAGGTATTGACTGTGACATTGTATTAACCTTTTTAATGGATGTATGTAATAAAGTGACATGTAAATGGAGCACAAGGGGAGATATGACACTATATCTGGAAAAGGATAAAACAGTCAGTGAATACTGGGCTATTATAGCAGTTTGCAAACCTTGGATAAACTCAGTCAGCGGTTGTATAATTGGTTATTCAATCCCGACCCTTGTTCACAGCTCAAAGCCAGGAACACTGAGACCTGTTGCCAATTTGAGTGAATGCAGTGACTGTACTCGGCCGGGGCCTAACACTGGAGCCAGGCCTTTTCCTGTGGGCTGGTTTCCACCATGTCTGGGACTGGCGCGGTGACAGTAGCCCTTTTGTTGTGAAAGGCTGGCTGGTACTCCCCTCCTTTGCAAAATGTCTAACAGCTACACAAATATAAGAAAATAGGAAAAGGGACTTACTGTAGCTTTTCTCTTACTGAGTTAAATGTAGGGGCTTTGAAAAGGAGGTGAAGTTCCAAGCAACAAGGAAAACCAAAGCACGTTGTGAAACGTTACGGGCAGATAAGGAAAGTGTTGTGTTCTTCCAAGGTATGATATGAACCGTGGGGAAAACTGGATTCTCTTCAATCATGTGAGACACAAACTGTACATCCAGAGCGATGCTCTCCTGCTCCCTTTCTAAATCCTCACCCCTGCACATGCAGCTGCCTCCCAAGCACCCTCTGGAGAAATGGTTTCCGTGGGCCCACTGCGCTGGCTGTGTGAGACTCCATAAAAAGTTCAAAAATGTTGACGTTGTCATCATGGGTTTGTTTGAGAACCACTGGTATGGAGGTTGTCTCTCACATTATGGAGGCAACATTGTATAAGCCAGCTGGAGATGAACAGAGAGAGTGTTAGAAGTACCCCAGTTCCCTCCGCCCTCATCCCTACACACACAACTTTCCAGTAAAAGCAGGGAGATATTTATGGAATGTCCTGACTCAGAAGCCAGCTGTTTCTCTTCTGGTAAAATGGTAGTTAGAAATAAATCAGAAGAAGGTTTGATTTTGGTTGATGAAATAATGAATATTCAGTAATATATATAGAAGATGAGCCTAGATGAGCTAATGGTCCCTTCTGGTTTCCAGCGTTTTGTGAATGAATGTGCAGTACTATGAATCTATAGTTTTTCCCCTTCCCCCCTTTTTCTATAGGTTTTAGTAGTGGGATCTTGCTCCTTTATAATCATTATAGTTTCTAAACGTAACTAGGTTGCAGAGTAGTATTTTTGTCATGTCATCAAACTGTACCACCTCAGAGAGAATGGGAGTTATTGACACAGAAGATTATTCACAAACTTTTTAAGTTACAAAATAAAATAGAGGCAATGGTTAAAAATTATATGCATCTAGATCACAAAGAGATGGGCTTGGAAGCTAATCTCTTTGCCATTCTGATTTACTCTAGTTCAGAGAAAATAATACAGAGTGCCCGATTTAATGAAAGACTGCAATTCAATCAAGAGGTTCTGCTGAGGTCATATAATATAAATGGTTACAGCACCTCTTGACTGAGTTACCGCCTTGATAATTCAGTACTTTGTTGTTATTTATGAGGGTAACTTTTCAAAGCAATCTGCATATCTCCCGCTAAAACCTGCTTTGAAAATTTTACACCATGATGTCATTGAAAAAGAATTTTTTTTCTGTTGGTAAGGAGGAAAAAAAAAAACAAAAAACAACAACAACAACAAAAAAGCCCAACAAAAAAACCCACACCAGCAAAATGAGAGGGGAAAGGAATGCTTTGTTTTAGAATAGAAAATTAATCACTTGGAAATGGACTGGTTATTGTGAAGCAAATGCAGAAAGAGTGTTGAACTTGCAATAGATGAGAAAAACTACAGAAACTCCTGCCGAGCTTTTAATGGAAAGTACACCACACCATCTCATTATAAACACAGCTTTGTGAGGGAAGAGTTAAAACAGTGGAGAAAAAAATATCATTATGGAAATATATATAGTTTTTATAATCATAGTTAATGTAGCTTCTCCTTAGTTGAAGTATTGTATGGAGTAGCAGGAACACACTGTAGTGGGGACTTTTGGAATTTGGGTATTTGAGGTGTTTATATGAAGAAGAACGTAATATTGCCTGCTGGTGAAACTAAAATGTTGTAGTCGTCAGGAGAACGGCACTGAGTCCATGAAAGCCTATCCCTACTGGCTTTGCAAAATCCATTCAACATATACCTCATGTTCTTAATTCCCCTAAATATTACCTGTGTTTTATATTCCAGTGCAATATTGTTTGTATGGTGCCTTCCATAGGTCAATGTTTCCGATTTAGTGAATTGTAGGTGTCTGACTGGAGAGTCTACACTCATCTGTAAAAGAGTGAATGCTGAGATGCCTCATTAATTTAACATAGCTGAGAGACCAGTGGGCCTAAAGGATTTTGTGGTAGCCCCACAGAGAGCTACCCTAATGTAATTTAAATAGGACAGAGGAAACTTTTTATTCCTTTATTTTCTGAGTTAGAAATGTTCAAAGTGGTAATAGCTGCTTTTATATGTTTTAAAACTTACAAAAAGTATCTGAAATATATATGGAGGCAAGTGTTTCAATTAAACTCAGATCAAGGCTTTGCAGAAGCCTAGCTTTTGTGCAGGGAGCTCTAGCGATGCACACCTATGGTGCTCCTGTTTTTTCTCTAGCAAAAGGTAAATGGGAGTGGGAAAAAGAATAAAAAGTACAACACACTGCCTACCAAGTAAGCCGCAAATCACAGCTCAGTTATTCTTCTTCAACTCTGAATTCTTTGAAAGTGAAGTAATTTTCCTCAATCAATTGTTTTAGAATTCAATATCACGCACAAGATTCATCAAGAATTGAAGACTTTCCATTGCCAAATTTAGAACCCACTGATGGATTCCATCAAGATATAGTAGGGAGTTGAAAATTTAGAGGCCAAGTTTCATAAAGATCTGGGACAAATTTGACTTTGGGATTGCTGCATTACATTTCTGCACTTCACTTTTCTGCCTGATTTAGAATGAGATCAAGATTATTGGTTTTTAAATAAAAGTCCACTTAATTTCAATGAAGAAAGTGTAGTTGGTTGAGAAATGCGCATTTTCCACCTTTTCTATGAAAACAGTAATTTTATACTTTCCTTAATCCCCTGGCCATATAATAAAGAATATCCTGCTTTTCTGTTACATATAAAGCTAAAGGTGATGATGCCATTTTTAACACTATTCCATTTTCCATTACCAGCCCTGCCATCCTTGCAAGGATAGGCATAGCGTATTCTGTATTACGCCCTAGAGTGTGACCTTTACTTTTTTAATTAGACTGCCTTTTCTTCATTCCTGATTCAGCTTGTGTTGGACTAACTGGAAAGATGCTCTTTGATGTACCAATAATTAGGGAGGACCCTCCAGCTCCATGATCTGATGTAATAGAGCTCAAGAAATACAGGAGCAATATGGGAAAGTTTCCCAGAGATGTGTGATACTCTGGGAGAGACTTGTAAGGTTAGCCTCCATTTTACACCTAGAGTCTGTTAGGGAACTTCCATTTCTTTAGCAAAGGAGTGGGAAGCTGTGTAAATCGGTGATGTAGTGCTTAATGGCTGTGTTCATTATAACCAGGAGGGCTCCCAGTTGAGTTTGGTGGTTAGAACATAGGGAAGTCAGCCCGGAATAGTTCC